>JAPZDV010000016.1:2217154-2265106 GCA_029814665.1 Acanthurus lineatus
TTATTATTATTATTATTATTATTATTATTATCATTATTATTATTATTATTATTATTATTATTAGTAGTAGTAGTAGTAGTAGTAGTAGTAATAGTAGTAGTATTGTTGTTGTTGTTGTTGTTGTTATTATTATTATTATTATTATTTTATTTTGTCCTTTGTGTAATCAAACTGAAACAAAAAGTCGTGTAACCAGCCAGAGTCCTGCAGTAAGCAATACCCAGCTTTCTGAGATTTGAAAGGCATTCATAGAAAATGCTGCCTTCAAGTTCATTCAGGAAAATCTCAATCTGAGACTTGGGCATTCATGGGGCATGGGGGCCCTGACAGAACGGTTGGCTTGATGTGACCCTTGTTGTGGGGGTTAGTCTTGTGTTGTTTGCATTAGTCGACCTTTGTTGGTGGCTTTTTGGATGACTGAGCATGTTGAATCCGTGGAGGAGCCTTGTGAGTGATAGAAATCAATCTGATTTAGCTGTTCAGCTGAAATCCATCAGTGCATGAAAAGAGAAATGGAAGATGGCTCTTCTCATTTTTCATTGATAATTTAAATGAACAAATATTTTCATCATTCTAGAATGAAGAAAGTGATGGCCAACCGCTTAGCATGATTCAAGAGAGGTCAACCCTGTGTCAGTACAATGACTTATACTTTCAGCAGACCTGGTGGTTTCTGGTGGTTCACTGCTCTCTAGGTGGTGTTTTCAAGTGCACCTATTTTGCTAATAAACAGGTTACGAAAAGCAATGCAACAGTTTTCTACAGTTTGTGTTATTGTTTTGAGACTACCATTCTAAGTTCATTTTTAAATCCACAACACATTCACAGAAAAAAATAATAGGTGTTTGGTTCATATGTAATAGGCCTTCTTTCTCATAAACTACGGTATTTTTGACTTAGTATGCTACTAGACCCACTCAATGCGGTAGTCCACATACGCATTGAAAATCTCAAATATTGTTTAATCCGAAAATCTGATCAAGACTAATGTAATCAATCCACAACTCCGGCAGGGAATTGCGTAATTTCCGATTGTCTTAAAATGCAGCATAAGTATCCATGCAGGCAGTTTGTGGGAGAGAGAGCGACTGGGATAGAGAGACATTTGAAGAAAAAGAGGGGAGGAGGAAAGTGGGAAAGGAAGAGGGAGGAGGAGGAGAAAGACCCGGAGAAAAAGTTTGAAAGGAAAAGAGAGACGTTTCAGTGGCCGGCTCAGTAGAAAGGCATAAGTAAAGGGTAAAACTGAAGGCACAAACGGCTAAAGTCTCCCTGTTTTTGGATATTTTCGGCTGCCGGGGAGCCGCTGGGCACGCGCCTGCTCCTGTGTGTCGTTGGGCGGATTAGATGAGTTTTACTTCACGATGAGGAGCGACCCTGTTCTGTTCACTTCCAACAGGGGTGAGTGGCTCAACCTGGGGCTTTTTCTCTGACCACATAAAATCACTGTACCGTTACTAATTTACAGGAATATACCTGAAGAAAACCTAAGCGCGTGCTAAAAGCAGGCTTTAAAAAGACGTTACTCGTAACATGCCTCATCTCCAAATGCATCTCTTAAATTTCCATAATAAACTTGCGAAAGTCTGTTTTTTTTCTTGAACCGCCAGCATCTAGAGGTCGTTGTGACCATCTGTACTTCAGGATACATTCCCACATCATTTGCTAGGCCATTCATCGATAACGGCTTTAAAATAGTATTCCTGTAGTCACTTACAAGGCCATACAACCTATTGTATTTGTGCATTGAACTTGTAGCCTACTTGAAAATAGTTTTTCTTCCGTGTTGCATCATATGTAGTAAAATAGTGTAATTCATGTAGAATTTTGCTCCTAAAATGGGCATATGTTATGAATGCAAGACTTTATAATGAAATTATTTCAGTGTTATGCACTCACGTGACTATGTGCTTGGATTAGCAAAACGGGGTTATATTATAACCTACCATCGCTCTTTGCACGCGCTCACGCTTGCGCATACCCACGCGCTCAACAGTTGCACGCGCTGAGAATCTCACATAGGTTAAAAATTCATTACGAGCACACGCGACTCTCAGATGATGTATTGGCATCACCGTGCACATAGATCACCCATTTTTGTTCAGAAATGGGAAGAAGCAGTGAAAATTTCAGCTCTAAAACAGTTTTAACCGAAGTGAAGAATCTTTGTAAAACTTTGGCTGGTTTGTCAAAACAGAATGGAAAGGGGTCAGAGGGAGGGAGTTAAGATGGAGAGACTGTGGAGAGACAGTTGGCTCTTGACAGTGTCATTAGGGTTGTTGCTGGTTGTTCAGTGTCGGTGTAGTATGAACTTCATGCAAAACTCCATTGACTCATATGATACTTTCATGTGTGAAGCTGCTATATGCAAAATTGCATGCATCATGTGAAGCAAGACTTTGGACCTCTGTCTTGAGGGGTTAGGACCTTGAGCTACGCATTCCATTTGATGAAACTGAAACTTTTTAGGCTCAGTTATGCAGCTCAGTGCTGCTACCTACCACAGTCAGACTTGGTTGAATGATTAAAGGGTAGACAGGATTTATACTAAAACCTCTTTTTACAGAAATGATTCTACTTAGACCAAAAATCCTCTTTTACTTTTACTAATCCCAAATGTGAAAACTAATATTTCCTCCCTAGTGTTTAAGTTGCCATAATCTCATAAATTTACGTGCTCACTTATGACCCACATTGTGTGTAGCAACTTAGTTTTTAAAGCATTTGGTTGGAGCTAACATTAGCTTTTATGTATTGTTTTATCATCTCAGCTTTTTGACACAACCCAGTGTTATATAATGTCATTCCTTGTTTTCTAGGATTGTGACCTTAAAACGAGTCTGGTTTTCATTACCTCATTGTTGCTAGACAACAGATCCAGATACATCAACAACACATATTATCTGGCATGCATCACTGAAACATAAAATAAGGAATCATGAGGGTTCTTAAAATTACTGTCAATAAAACTATTAAACTCTGCTGCTAGCATGTGATGGAACCATACTTTTTTACTGTATAGCTTTCACTGGGTATAAACACTGGGGTTCTGTTCTTAACCTCACATGGCCCTGATTTGAAACTTGACTTCTGCAGAACCTTAGAAGGGAAACTACTGAGCAGCTTTACCAAAAGTTATTAAAAATGTTGCTGTTTATCCAGTTAGCTTATTTTTTTATTCAAGCTTTACAAAAGCTGCCAGTAGCCAGTCAGATATTATATAGTTCAGGTCAACACTGGTGTAACTCGACACTGTAGCAAGAGGTTTCCTAACATGATCTTGGAATGAGAACACAAATGCTTTATATCTCCAGTGTCTCCTACTTGTAGCGATGAATGGAATCCTACAATAACAGGACCTCTGCTAGCAGCTGCAGGGTTTCAGGTAGCCTGGCTGTGCTTCTCTGCCTGGCATTTGGTGAGGTTCTGACAGACACCCATTGTGTAGAGGGGTTGTAATCACATCTTAGCGGCTCACAAGAATGTAGCAGATCATGTTTGGGTTTTGGATTTGGACGAGGGTTTAACCAGTGTTAGTGTAAGGCAACCAATATGCAGGTGTGTGATAGGAGACCCACCCAGTTTACCCAGCTTCTAACTCTTTTAGCTAGCATATTTCCTTTTCTTAAATTATTTGAGTCAGAGTAAAAGGAAAGTCATCACTTAATAGTACTTTGCCTTGTAATGATTTAGGCCTTGAAGTTAAAGGCAACTCAATACTCAGTGAAAAATATTGCTGTTGTCAATGTTTTTAATTCTGAAACCTCCAAATCACAACATAGTTTTACCTTTAAGCCTTTTCATTCCCAGAAAAGTTCTTTTTGTGCCCATAAATTTATAGGCTAGGAAAAGCTCTTGCAAATATTTGTTACATATTTTAAACTCCAGGCTCTACTGACATGCTTTTATCTCATCAGAAACTTGGTACCTTGTCCATCATATGTAATTAGAGATGCAGTTATACCACAGAGTGGACAGGGAAAATGAATAGCATGTCTTTTTCAAAATATATGATTGTTTTAAGTTGGTCATAAGTGTCAAAGTGCCTCAAGTATAAACTTTGCAAGAAGATGTTTGCTCAAATTTACTCCATCTCAAAAGCCTGGGTGGTTCCACTAAAATAAACCAGTTACGGTGCATTTTTTTTGTTACTGTTTTAAAAGTTTCAGCCCTCTTAAAGTACTTCTCCGTGACTTGCTTTACTCTCTCAGTTGACTTAAGCTGCTGGTGGTGGAAACACATAAGCTATTTTGGTGATTCGAGGATCTTTTTTGGCAATTTCTTGCCCGAGAGCTCTCCCACTTACTGGGTGCTATGTTTTCGGGGCAAAAATGCGCAAGTGTTTAAGTGTTTATTACCATTTAATATTGCAGCTTTCCTCACAGAAACCCTGAGCCAATGAGCAGTTAATGTGGGTGTGTGTGATGTGGGCAGAAGGGGTACATGGTGTCACCGTTCTGGCCCACTTGGCCCATTTGGTTCTGCTTTAGAGTTGGGGGTCGCTTTCCCTTTCTAACTTGTTTTGAAACCCCATTCGCCCCAATGATTTAACTTTAAAAGCTTTCATGTGTCCGATGTGCAAGTCTCTCCTTTTTAGTGGTGTTGGGGGAGACAGATCCCAGAAGTAGAGAGGGAGGGATGAGAAGAAATGAGTTTGTAATCTCTAACTCTTTCCCTCCAAAGCCGGCCTGTCAGTAAGCTGGCATGCGGGAACAGAGACTTTTAATTTCAGGCCGACTAATCATAGTCCTCTGAGCAGTCTCCCCTGTATCAATATCCATCTGGAATAACACAGGGAGAAGGATAGGGATCTTGGGCCAAGCTTGAGCACAGTTCAGAACACCCTGATGCATGCCAAATAGGACAGCTTCATGTGGTTTAAATGCAGCTGGCAACGGGCCTATTGATTTAACATCATCAACCAGGCATTTACGTTTGGACTCCTGCCTCAAAATATAAAAATAACAGTTGAATTAGTCCTATTTGGTTTTGGCATTGATGGTTACCCAGGTAAATTAGGTCCATTAAGAGAGGATCAGCCCTGATGAGCCTCACCAGGGGTCCTCAAGGGCTTATAGTCTTAATAGGATGAGCCTATTCGCTTGTTGTCTGTCTGTCGGTCTTGGTCAGAGCTTTTAAGCCAACAAGACCAATATACATTGGTGGCTTGCAATGATGGGGTATTGTGTAGTGTGGTGTTGATGTTGAATATAAGGAAGAGTCACACAGCATTCAAGAGGTCTCCCAGATTAAGTGAGGTTCTCCTGTAAAGACAAAGAACACAAACGAGGAAGGGCTGAAGATTCTGATTGCAAAAAATGCAACTGTTAGCACATAACATGCTTGCTTGTATAATTCCTGTATATCCCTATGTGTTGATACTTTTGTTTAGTTATTTAGCCTCATATGATAAGGGCTGTTCACACCAAGAATGATAACAGTAATAATATAAAAATGTGAGCATCCACGCTGATAAACAAAAATGTTCTGTCAACAGTGGCTCAGGTTGAAAAATGTAATTGACTTAATACCACTGTATGTGGCACAGAGAAACATAGAGAAAGCCAGAATGACATGGGTTCACTAATTCTTCAAAGACGAGAGGAACAGGTGAGATCCAACACTCTGTTATAAGAATTAACTTGCAAGACAAATTTTATACACACTTTTGTTTGACTTAACATGAAATATCCTAGCAATTTCAAAAGGCACACAAAGACAAAAAAAAGTATAGTCACACAAAAACTGTCAAGCATTTTTCAGAATGTCTGAGGAAAAGTGATGTTTTGATATGTAATTTGCAGACTTATAGCATGTCATATGTGTTTAAAAGGTTTGAAGTCAGAAAGATTTTAATGTCAGTGTTTCTGACATTAAAATCAATATAACAATAGAAACACTGACATTTGTCAGTGTTTCTATTGTTCATTGAAACCCTCTGAAAGTAATTGTAATGGTATTTTTTTTTGCCCCTGTTTCTGTTTTTGAAGTTTTTGTGTCGACTCTGTCTCCCCTCCGAGTTAAAAATATTCTTAAAACTGAATATTTATTTTATAGTTATTGCTTTTGGCATGGATTGCCCTTTACACTTCCATAGGTGCTCATTCAGGCGTGTACCATGTTGGTGGTGCACTGTGGTAGGGATGTAATGGGGCTTGATAGATGATAAAGCTTGGGGCTGTCTGTCACTGTCAGGCCTCTTTATTCATCTAAGATGCTACTGGAGTAAGAACAACAGGCAGAGTATTAAGATAGCTTTTCTGTCTGTGCTAAGACTTGTCCCTGCAGGTCTCTGGCATTCCCATGGGTGCATGTGTCTGCATAGGCTGGAGGTTAGATGCATTGCATCCAGTCCACTGATAGAGATCTGATGGATCAGATCTGCTACATCAGATCACAGCATCCACTGTTTTTAATAATTCTGGTGCCTTGATTATATTCTGGTTTGGCTGCTGTGTCATCAGTGGGTCATATACTGCAACCATAATGGCTTTACAACTTCTGTAACCTCATTTATGTGAAAGTTCTTCACAGAGTAACACTCATTATCTAATCCAGGCAGCAACCATTCAGGTTCAAATTCAGGAAACCATGTGTCCTATGCTCTTGCTGGAATATAGAATTCCTTTGCTAGAGCTTCTATACACTTCAGTCCCTTCACTGGACCTCCTTTCCCTTGCCCTGAGGTTTTTAGCTGAGCTCCCTCTAATTATTTTTAAAGAAAAGAGATACAAAAGGAAGCATCATCACTCTCTCCAAATGCTATGTGTCTTTAGCTTGCAACTTGGTAATCCCTCTTTCTCCAACCCTATTTTCTCGTCTTCTCTCATGTTTTTTCTAAATGTCCATCAGAGCTGTCTAACCCTTTCCTCTCCTAGCTTCCTTTAGATCAAGGGTTTGCAGATGTGCATTTGTGGTCAGGAAAACATCTGCTGGTTCAGTAAACACCTGTACTGTTTGATAGCAATCAACCTTGTCCTGTGATGTTTGCTTGGCATGTCCAATGGAATGAAGAAAACACACAAACCTCATAATAACAGTCCTGAAAAAGGGGGAGAGAACGAGACAGCTTGTCTTTCATCATAAACTAATGCAGCATCGCCCAGTCCTCTGATCTGTCTAGAACTACCCCTTTTTCTTGGTGTTCATCCAAGTTGAGGCTTTACAAAGCCTTATGAAACATGTATGACTTCTGTGTTGTGTGACTTTCTCAACTTTTCACCAACAATATGAACCAAATGTACCAACCCTTATGTCTATCCACATATATATCTATATCTATATATATAGATATGGATACTGGGGGAGGCCTTAAGGACTGTTAGTTGAAACTAAAATTCTCTTTTCTGGTTTCTTGCCAGCTTACCGACAAGCCAACTAAAACATTATTTATATCTTCACATTTGTATCTACATCAAACTTTGATTCACTTCTGATTCATAGAGCGACAATGTAATGATAAAAATTATTATGAAAATTGCAATATTATTGCATTTTTATTGCATTATGAACAATTGGTGCTGATTAATAATCCAAGGATTGACTTAATAATAACTGTAACTTGTGCTGGAGTAGTTCGGGCAGACATTAGTGATACAAATACTGCTTTATACAAGAACTGTCATATTTGTTAATATTATGATAAACATATCTTTACATATGAACCTTTGTCTGTGTGTGTGCTTAAAGTGTGTCTGCCTTTTTTGGCAAAGCTATGGAGGCAGTAACCATGACAATGCCCGACCATAAACCAACCTCAATTAACAAAAACCACCATCTTACTGTAAGACTCAACCCACAATGCAATAAAGTTTCCCAAAGCCACAGAAAGTGCTCACCGAAGATAATTGGGTTGACTCATTAGGTGGTTACGGTTTCTCATGCATCTGTTTGCTTCATATGCAGTCTGTTTCACCTAGGGGAGGTATCTATCACCTGTAACAGAGAAGTAAACCAGGTGTGACAGCCTAGAAATGGAAAGAATATTGGTACCTTGACATACTATTTTGACATTTCAGTTTTCCAAACAAATTAATTTCATTTTCTACCTTGATCTGGCTTTGCATGCAATAGAGATGACACTACAGCTTCTGATCTGTTTTTAGATGTGGATTTGAAGATGCTCTGTAGCTTTACTGTAACAAATTGTGTCCACTAATTATGTTCCAAAAAAAGCCACTGAGTCAAGTTCTGAAACTTGTTTCAATAAAACCACATCAAGACAACTCCAGAAATAAGGATGATTTCCTGTATTGGTGGCCTCAAAGAGATTGACTTGGTTTTATTGCTATTGTTTTTTTTGTTTTTTTTTTTACTTCTTTGAATGTTTTTTTGCACAGCTTTACTCCCTTGATGCCCCACCAGGTTTCCCATCATGCATTATCCCTGTGAAGTCAGTCAGGTTTACTATGGGTTTGGGCTACTTTTGAGCCACATTTTTGTGTCTACTAACTTAACATTTTGGAGAAGTTGCACCCTATACCTCATACTGTCAACACCAGTTTCTATTTGACATTTAACCATGCATAATAAGACATTATCAATATGATAGCCTCTGGTACTAAAAAGGGGTTTAAAATTGATAATTATAAGACAAGGTCTGAAGTTTTGTTAGGCTATTTGTTAGGCTATGACTGCAGAGTAGGTTTCCCTTATCTCATCATTAGAAGTATGTCCGTTTGTGTTCTGGTGTTACAGAGTTATGATACTGTTAAAAAGGGTACAATTTTTAATGGAGAAAGCAAGCCAGATCTAAGAGTAACAGCCCAATAATAGATTTATGTGCCTTATTGTGTTGGGTGTAGAAAAAAAAACAAACCAAAGTGCATTATAAAGAAATTTGAAATATTCTCATCAAGCTGCTGGAAACATCTTGTCAAGAAAATGGGAACTGATGTTAATTTAACTTAAACATTCTTAGCTTTTGGTCCCAGTGAAGAGCCCATGTTGATTTAGGATGAGTAGCATAGTTTTATGATGATGACTTGTAATTAGCAGGACACATTTTCTCAAGGGAAAAAAACCAATGTGTGAACCTAATGAGAGCAACTGGATTTACTTAAATGATATGTGTGCGATTGTAGAACCACAGATATGGTAGTTAATGCTTAAATTATGGTGCACAGTCCTTTAAGTCTTGTGTGAGTGTGTATGTATGTAAGGGGGAAGATCCTGACCTGAAAGCTTGATAAATGCCCAGACTAAACACACCCCTTAAGTGTTAAAGACAATGTTTGTAACAAGAAACAGACACCTTAAACACACACACACAAACCCAAAGTGGGATAGCATCTGTCAGCATGATGTCAATCACAACAGCTGTATTCTGGGAAAAAAGGAACAAAACCCTCCTCCGGGTAACCTGGCTAAGCATTTTTTTGCACCCACAAAGACAACAGAGCCTCAGGGTCTCAGGTTTTCTCCTAGACCCAAAGTTGACCCTGTTGCCTTGCACACATATTCAGTCAAACACACGCAGGAAACCCCCTTTGTTCTGAGCTCCGGGAAGTGTGAATACCTCACAGTGAAAACATCCCTCTGACATGTCTAGGTGTTTTTAGTGGCTTTGCATTTGTGTGGATGTGGGTGTGGATGTGAGTGTAGGGATTAATTGTTTTTTTCCAGAAAGAGCTCAGATCATTTGTCGTACAAATTTTCTGTTGACACAACAAAATGTGGTTAAAGGGCATATTATACTGCTTAGAATACATCCTATATTAATGTATTGAACTAATGTATGTAACTGATTGTGAAACTAACCAAGATGTGCTTTATACAGAAAAAAAAACATGCACTGTATAGAGCATGCAATAAATACAAAAGTACTGGAAAAGTACTGCTATATTTTCCTGTCCATTGGTATTGTGTCGAAGGATAGGCATAGTAAAGAAAAGAAAAAAGAACATGTTAGAGAAAAGAGAGTTGAATGACAGGGAGAGAGACAGGAGTAAGTTTTTTAAGAAAGGGCGTGGGTGGTTTGTTTACACTACAAGGTACTTTTCTCCTCGCCCTTGGGCCTTGTTTGAGGGTGGTCCTTCTTGCTCCATGCCACTTCACTTTTCCCTTGCCGTCTTTGGTGATCTAGATTGCTCGCTTTAGTTTTAATGACACACACACACATACACACACATAGTTTTCTGACCACCCCTGTAGAAGTAAAGTAGTGTACAGGTTGCACAAAGCCCTGTGAAACAGTAAATGGAGCAGTAAAGAGAGGTTGGCTGTTCTTGGTGTAGTATAAAAACAGGCATGGTGAAAGTGATCCAGGTTGTGTGTGAGTAAGTAGCTTTTCAGTGGGGATTTGCCTCTGCTTTGAGGAACTGCTTTCCTTTTAATATGGACTGAAAAACTAGTAGACATGATTGATAATGCTGCTCTCTGACTGTGACGTTTAACGGTTCTTCCAAAGCCTTGAGATAAAATGAAGCTGTGAGCTCCTTCATTGTTGCTGCATTCAGAGGCAGTAGTTTTTGATGGATGTAGAATAACTAATGACGTCTTAGAAGAAACTGAATTATACAACATGGATGTTATTTGGTAGTTTTGGCCATCCTTAGCTTACACATTCCTAGAAGTGTAGGGTAGTAGAAGTGAATGGCATTTGTTAGTCATTACAGGTTTTGCAATGCTAACCATGGCAGCTACCACTTGTATATCTCTGAATGTGTAAAGCTAAGGTAGGCAGTGTTGCATTGAAGGCTGCTATTTGTCTATATGTATTTTTTTTTCCATCAGTTATTTTTTGGCAGATCAGCCAACAACAAAATGACATTTAAGTTATTTTAACTACTTAATCAGTGCCAAAATAAACGTTTGGCTCATCTGCCATGAGGACCAGTTTGATAATCTTTTGATGGGCTGTAGCATTTTTCAATTCTACCCTTGTAGTACTGAATCTGACATTGTTGTGATCATACTGTGTTTAAAATAATGTGTTGAAAGATAGAAAACCTTACCATTTTAAAAAAACTTTTTTGGCCATTGCAGTATGAACATCTGAGTTTAGGTGGTGAAGTTTTGCACCATGAAGTTCATGTTTCCCTGTTGGTGGATATGCACTGTGACATACAAAGCAGAGGACAGAGGACGAAAGCAGCGTGCTTATATTTATGACACCAAAAGGCAAGAGGGAACTCTCAGCATAGTTTTTTAATCACATGATTATTTGGGTGCAACGTTAACCTGCCAGTGTTGCAAGTAGCATTGTCCCCTGAATTCAGTACAGGACAAAAGTCATTAAATTAATTTCAGTACATAGTGCACTTCTGTCAGTTATACCCACTAGAAATGGCGGCCGAAACTAAAAATTACACCAGATCAACAAGGGAAAGTAAAATCCTCTCTTATTGATTTGAGTGATAATTCTTTTAGTTTTTTTCTTCCTTTGTTTATTCTCTATTTGTCTCACTATGTTTCTGAATCTCCCACTATTTCCATTACTCCCTGTCACCTTTTTCATCTCTGCTTTACTAGGAGTGGTAAAATAAATTGATGCAGTTCTTCCTCTTGTAATACATCATCTGTACTCTGGCTTCAGCATGCGCTTTTGACAGATTCTAATACCAATTTTGATTTACCAAAGTCATTAATTTACAACACACATATATATTATTTTTCTGCTTACTGGCAGTTTAGTCTCTTTCCAGTTTAAAGCTATTTTCATTGGAGAGGCACATAAAGTTGTGGTCAGTGTATGTGTGTGTGTCAAAGTGGCATTAAGTTAAACTTCTAAGCATTTTTTTGCACACTGCTTCAAGTAAATTTTAATTTCTTATTTTTTTTTAAGGGGAATTTTTATTCTCTAATGACAGAAACATGATGATATGTCTGTATGGATGATTGTCTTGCAATGTATTAAGTTTTACAAAATTTCTGTATGGTGATTCCCTCTCTATTGCTGGTGAAATATTTCGACATTGTCGTATTGTGTGTTACCCTGGGATTTTTATCCCATTAGACGTCATTCCCTCTCTCCTAACTGGTTTACCTCTCACTATCTCTCTTTTCTCTCCTTATTGGACTCGTAGCACCACTCCTTCCATACCTCACTCTGTCTCCTTTAGGATAATCAGATTATTTTAGGAATGTGTGAAAGTGACTGCGTGTCCAGCCACAGAGCTGCAGTCCAATGAATGTGAATTATAGTCTACAGTATTTAAACTTCCCTGGGAAAATTCATCCTCGTAACACTAAGATACTTTGATGAAAAGTTTTAGGATGAATCCTTTCCATCATGTGCCAGCTGCCAACAGTCTCACCTGTTGCTGGTTAAGCATAGATACCTGTGTGATAGGCAGGGTGACTTATGATCAGATCTGGTATTTGTTTGAGGCATAAGAGGTGTGTTGCGTCATCATACCTGGCATAAAGCAGTTAGAACATCTGCTGGAGAGACTTATTGGTACATTCTAATCCCTAACCTGAGTTCAGCAGGTGGATGGCTGTTTTTTTTAGACTGCTGGAACGTTTTGCACTTGGGTCAATTCAGTACACCTCCAGTGCTTCTAGCCCAAATGTTGATTGAGTTGCTTTAATATGTCTGTAAAGACTATGAACATGGAGAGCTTTATTCTGAGGAACTTTGCAAACTGCAGAAACAAAGCATTAGTATTTACTGAACATGCAGCTGAAGGCTTGATAAAAAACAGCTTAATGATGTTTTGACTCTGAAGTAAGATTAAAGATTTTCTCTCATAACTCTTGAGTGCACACAGCAGCTTACATAGAAAACAATAGGCATCTGTGTTTTGCTACGCATCATGTTTCGCTGGTATGTGTGCTGCCCTTAAGGGACCCTTTTTTTTTTTGGTTTTCTATGCTTCTATGACAGCTTGTAGGCGTGTTGATGCATCTCTACTTTGGATATATGATGAAATGGATGATTTCTTGTCTTACTGTATTTAGCTGTAACATTTTGCTGTTTATTTTGGAAAAAGCCTTCATATCATAAGGGGTGTTCCTAAACACTAATTGTCTTGAGGTCTAATCCTCAACTAGTCAACTAGTCTAAAAGTAAGACTCTTAAGTCAAAAGTGTGAAACATTTTATCTCCAAGGTAAACATTGCTCATACAATTCAAGAGCCATTTAAAAAATGGCAACTGAAAATCATAGTCTTCAGTAACCAAATTGTACTTTGAATGCTGCTGTATCGTGTGGCACTTGGTGCTGTGCATAACCATCACCTCTGATCACAGCTAGTGAGAGCGGCGAAAATCAATTGACCAGTCGCGCACATCCATAGCATTAACCAGTTCTGCTTCTTAATGTATATATCTACAAAAAATTTAAATTCAAATTTTTTTTTCCAAAAATGACTCAATTAGGGAAAAAATCCTTAGCAACTCATCCTCATTTACAGAGCATTTTGATAAATTTGTGTTTAATTAGTGTTTTCTGACTTAAGTTTCACTTGACAGAAAGTGACAGCTTTTGGCTTAGGTACTTTTTTGGTCAGATTTGAATCCTTTGTTGGACTTTCTGATTGCTAATGTTCATGTTTTGCTTTGTTTTTGATGGATTTGATTTTTGTCTCAACTGCAGGTTTGTTATTACATGACACAACAGTCAATTTAAGACATAATCTCCCTGCTAATAAAATTATAAAGAATCATTTAAAATCCATATAGGTGAAAATCATAATTTGAAATCTAAATATGACTTTAAACCTAGCATAATCTCTATTGCACAAAAATATGTGCCTTAGTGGAGGCCCTTATGTCAGTGTCCGCTTGCTGAAGTGTTCTTGAGAAAGATGCTGAACCAGCTCTTTTTTTAATTTTTGGAAGCAATGAAATATCACAACAACAGTTCAAAAAACATACAATAGCTACATAAGAAAATGGGCCTAGGCTAGTTTTCCCTTATTTCACAAAGGATAAATAAATTAAAATAGATTTATCATCATTACCCACACTCGCCCCCTTTCCATCTGCAGCTGTTTTCCAGTGCAATTTTGTCGACTTTGATACAATCAAATGTTGATATTAAGCTTGAGTTGCGTCAAGACGGGCCAGGATCCCCTGTTGAGAGAGGTGCTTGTTATCTGAGTGCATTTGCATTGCTGTGCAGAGCATGGCAGCTCTGAGTCACACTTATGAACTTCATGCGATGTCACCCATATCACAACAAGCTGTTATATGAGTGTGTGAGAGAGAAAAAGGCATAGTTTAATACTTCACACACATACGTCAGCCTTTTGTTGTATTTGGTTTCCCTGTGATTGTTTTGGTCTGTGGAGGGAGGCAGTGGTGTATTTTCCACCAGAAGCCATAACTCTGCAGCAGTATATCCGTCAGGTGGGTTGCCAGGTCTGATTCTGCGGAGCAGCTATCAGCCTGTTGAGTTTCTACCGTAGAATGAACAGTTCCCTTTATGATTGATTGACCAACTAAAAGCTCTGTTTTCCGTCTCTACCTGGCTGCCCATTATCTGTTATATAACTGTGTTTTGCTTTTGTTCAGAGTCTGTTTTATGTTGGACTACAGTGCAAAAAGACTCAAAAAAGTTGCTTAAATGAAAACAAACTGTACAAGAGGATTAATTTATGAGCAATGCTGTGGTCTGTTTCAATGTGTTGCTTGTGTTTCACTAGATGTTTCATGTACTTAGTACTTACCATGTTCTTTTGCTCTTGTACAGTTAAAGAATAACTCTGGTTTAATACAACCAGAAGTAACAACATTGGAATTTACAAATTAACTGTGGACATAGGGGAGCATCTAAGTTTGCAAAACATCTTTGGCTGAGAAAACTGAAGCAAAGGTATCACAGTTAACTTTGTGGTACAACTTCAACCTTTTGTACAGGGACTTGATAATGGCTTTTGACTTATACAGTTTAGTATGATTCATTCTGCTCTTCAAAATATCTAATAAATGATTATATCTGTCCTATTTATCCTATGAGTGTTGTTTTTACATTACCCCAGTTGTTTCCCACAGTCAAGAGAAATCTATAATCCTAAACAAGAGAAATCCAAAGTTTTATTCAAGCATCAAGGTTTCTTTTATCACCTGCCTCATAACCAAAACATAGCAACACATTACATTGATACAGTAAAAAAACATATTGTCCATTAGCTTGTCTTTTCTTTTGCCTCAGTCAGGTCAGCTAGTCTCTTGTTTTATAATGTTGATAGCAACTCTAATGATCCCTTACAACATCACGATATCCATTATTTCTGTAGTTTTTCTACCACAGTTTTGATAATTAAAAAAATGGGAATAAATTTTGTGAATTGTGTGTACTTATTTTAAAGACAAAGTTCAGAGCTTTGACCTAAGTTAGATATTGTCAGCTTGACTGAGAACTTGTCTCTGGGCTTCATACCAAGACTTCAGACTTAATTGGGACTGGAAAAACAAAAGCTGCTTCTAATGCAGTTGAGTGAAGGATTATTAGATATGAGTGTTTAGATAATAAACATAAGCTGTTGGTTTGTTACCAAGCTGTCTGATCATGTGATTGGTCATGTCCCAACTCCAGCTGTTCATAAATTATCAGTAGCCATTACATCTGTTGTGACAGATTGTAATAAAATTCCTCAGTGTCTGAAATAATTATGCTGTATTTGATATATAATGTGTGTTTTGTTGTGTTGCAGCGATGGAGGAGCTAGTGTGTGAGCTTCGTCTGTTCCTGGACCTGCTGGACAGGGAGTATCTGAGTGCTGGGGTTCGAGAGAGGAAGATGCACCTCTCCAACATTCTCCACAGAGTCCTCTCAGAGAAAGGTGAGATTACAGGTCACACACTTTGGAGTGTGTGGAGTTGGCAATTACATAATTAGATACATGACATAACCTATGTGCAGTGATATTTTCCAGCATTTTTCCAGATGTGACTTCCAAACTCACACATGCTGACAGGGGGTGAGGCAGTTTGGATAGATGGGATTTCACTGTAGATAAAACTTACACAACTGCTGGAAAACAGAACAGAACAGAACAAAACATAATTCCATTTTAAAACCATTCACAGCAGGGATTTTCACCAGAATTATTCCCGGAAAGATCTGCTGCTGGTGCTATCTGCTGAAATGTTTTAATCTTACTAATGCTTGGGTTGGCGGGGAAATCTTAGAAAAGAAGCTTAAACTTCTAAATTTACATGATTTTGTTGATAAATAGAACTTGGATGAGCAGAAAATATTTGAATGTAAATGTAATACTCAGCCATTCTTGCTAGTTTTGGCACTGTTGTTTACTCTTTGAACTTTTGTCAGTTGAAGTAAGGTTTCATTTACTGTGTGATGCAACCTTGAATTTTTTACACTTACAGAAAAAAAAGTTCCTCATTTGCTGATGCAGACAAGAACAGTTTGCTTTTTAATTTCAAAAAGGCAAAGCAAAACCATATTTCTTTTTTTTCCAGTTTTAGCTATTGAAATGTTTATGGTGTAATTTTTAAGTGCCTCTTGTGACTGTGAAATAACAGCATAAACTGTAAAATTAAAAAAATGATTTGTATTTTTTTTTCTTTCGTGTCTGTATCCAAGAGCCTTCATTCAAGTCAGAGATCCACAGCAGTCTGCCAGCCCCGCCTCAGATGCCCCTACCTGAGATCCCTCACCCCTGGCTGGTAAGACATTACAGTGCCTCCTATTAGATCCAACACAGGGAACATTTTGTTTGATTGTGCTTACTGTATAATTCCTTATGCTTAGTTTCAAATGGCTTTTTATTTACTATTGGTTTCTTTGTTGGCACAGTCATACCTAATTTATTGAGTTATCAGCAATAAACACGTGTGTGTATGTGCTTAGTACAACAGACCCACATAGAGATGTTTCTCAGCCAAGCTGATGTGCTGCTGCATTTATGACAATTGAGGAATGACATGAAATTTACTTGTTTTAATTGCAATTAAAATTGAGTCGTCACATCTGTCTGCTTTTAAGGTCTTTAATTAGGTTCTTAGGTCCTAAGTTACCTTAAAATGTGCTGCCTTGGTACTAAAGACTTTTAAATCAGACTGGAAATTGTAAAAACTGCTGTTATTTTAAAAAATTTTAAATGAAATAAATGTACTATCTCTAAGAACTAGGCTGAAGTAGCTAGAAGGCACTTTAAACCAAACCCATAAAAACGGCTAGACCATCTCCACTGGAAAAAGGCCTGGTATAAATGAAAACATGCAAAGTAAAGGGGCCTTGATTCATCAGAGGAACAGCATCACTTGGGGAAGGGTTATGTCTTAGTAATCATAAAAAGTTCAGATCATTATGAACAATAAAATCATTGATGATTAAGGAGTTTTAAAGAAGAGCAGTCATATCCAAGAGGCTAAAAGAGTAAAGAAACAGGCATACAACAAATGGGGCACTGCACTTTAGTAATGTTAGCATTGTCATGACTCCCAGGTTCATAATAAAAACCTAGGATTGTTGCTTATTTATTGTGAGGGTAATTAATAGCATTAGTAAATTTAAGTGCCAACTGCAGAAAAAAACAGTTTAGCCATAATATTAATCTTTATCACCGTGGATTGGCCATGTCAATTTCAAAAGATCAGTTTCAGAGACAATACAAATCCACCAGGCCAGACTGGTGCTTCCTTGGTCTTAACACTAACTGAGAAGCTGAGAAAAACATTGCCCAAATCAGATTATCTATAATACGCTGAGGAAGTGTTTGTATCAGAAATTGTCTAATGCAATCTGTCTAATCTAATAAAACAATGGTACAAATCTCGTTTCATGCTAGCTTCTAGAAATTGACAATGTTTTAAAACTTGACATTGTGACCATGTTTGGATCAATTCAAAACAAGTATTGAGCTTCAATATCCATCACCAGTTTGGAGTAGCATGTATAAGACATCCACCAAATTTTTAAACACACCTCAGAGGTTTTTTTAGTGCCATTAATGTCAGATTTAGTAATACAGTGGGGCAAGGAAGCCATGTGCAATGTGTTTGAGGGTGTTTTTACAGTCTCTTGTTAAGCAGTAGGAAGGCTAGTCATTGCTTCAATATGTTTTCCAGCATCTTGCATCACCCTGACAGTCAGTGAGGACTTCAGCATCTCTTCTATGTGTATTACGTGTGTGTGTAAGGCAAATAGGGGGAGTGATAAGAGGAACACACATGTAAAGATATCCAGTGTGAGGACTAACCGCGTATGTGTGTGGGTGTATGCTTGTGTGTGTTGTTAGTGTCAGAGCAGATGCCACTGATGGAAAGCAGGTGGCTGTGATGGCTCGCAAAGCCCTCTCACCATAACAATAAGCCACAACACCTTGTTCAACATCCTCTCTCAAACACACACACTTACACACAAAAAAACACACAGAGGCACGAGGCCTTACAGTGCAGTTTGTAATTAGAACCAGTATGCAGCCTCAGCCTCCTCTGGTGACCCCAGTGTGTGTCTGGAAATCGCAACCAAGAATTTCTCGGAAAACTAGACGCAAGAGGAGGAGTGATGTCTCTCCACTCTTTTTCTCCCTCCTCTGTTTCTATCTTAATAGCAGCTTTTCTAGTCATTTGAACTTTTTCACAACAGTTATGTTACTGTCGAGCTACTTTTGCAAACCTGGTCATTGGAACTGGATCACCAGTCCATCAAATAACTTTACTTTATCTCACAGTCTTATTTCCTGCTTTTTAGAGACATTACAATAGCTTCTTTCCCCTCCTAATACCTATTCAAATACTTCATCTGTGTATACCGCCTTACAGCAAATACTGATACAACACCAGTATGCATTTAAACTTGTAGGATTGGGATACTCAGAATTTTGGGCACTATTGCGACAACCCTACCTCTTATATGCAGTTTAATGCCCAGCTCTTATTAAAAAGAGCACTGTGCAACAAAAGCAGGTTGCTGTTGACAAAACACAGCAGGGAAAGGATCAGATTTTTTGCACCTTTATTAGCCAGTCTATTAAAATATGCCCAGATCACCCAAATACTAATGCATACGGTTGGCTGTAAACATTTCCATAGTAAGACCAATAATTACAACACTAAAACATACTAAAAGGGATTATAGCTTAAATATATAAAAAAATCTACAAGTAACAAATGTGCAGCATGTGCAGAATAACAGCAGTAAAGTACAATTTTCATAAATATACTTGGATGGAAAGCCAGCTACTGTCTTTTATTTTCTTCCAACTCTCTGTCTCGCTGTCGCTGTCTCTCTGAAATTACCATTCATCACATTTCCACTGACCTCTGGATAATCTGTCCAGGCAGAGAGAAAAAAAATCTGTTCTGCTCCCTCCCTCCACTCTCCCATTCCTTTAAGATGTATAAATTTCAGCCTGCAAGAGTGGACAAAAAGTTAGATGGGTCAAAGGAAGAGAGGGAGGAGGAGACTGCAAAAGAGAAAGAAGTAAATAGAGAAGCAAGTTAAAGAAACAAAGAAAAACAAGATTAGTTCAGATGAAACACTCAAACCTTGTTTAGTCAGGCTTCAGCCTGTTCAATGCAGCTAATTTGCAGAATGGAATTTTTTATAAATCATTGGTGGGAAATTAATGATGGTGACTAAATAAAGTATATAGACCAAAGATCTGATGGAAGAATGGAATTATATGAAGAGGGAAGAGTCTGTCTGTGACCTGTCAAGACTCAGTACTGAGCCAAACCAACACTCTATGCAAGACTGAGAGCTCGCAGCTCCAGACGCTACATCAATGCTCTCCCAACCCCAAACCATATGGCAGCCATTTTTATTACTTATTAGTCTGAGTAGTCTTGTAGATTTACAGTGCAAATGTAATTGTTTGGTGCTGTGGCAGTAGCACTGCAGTGATGATAAATTACTGAAATGTATAAATAAAATAGATTTGACATAGTGATGTATTAAAGTAGGGCACCATCGTCATCCTGCTATTATATCGTTTACTCAACTGTGTGTAGCATACCAGTTTTTAGTTACCTAGACAGAGACACGTTATACTGTGCTAGGAAAGTGGTGCTAGAGTCTGTGGTATTGCCACCACATTTATATTGATAAGAGGTCATGTTAGCCAATTCCCAGCTAAATAAAACCATTTTAACTGCATTAGCTGTTCAAAATTTTTTGGTAATTACTCCAGAAACCAGCCCCTAATTGATATCTGTTGTCTTTCTAAATGTTATCTATAAATAAAAACCTTTAGCTCAGTTGATATGTAACAGTCATTTGTCACTTAACCAGCTAAAATAAGAGCAACTAATGTCATTTGAAACCACTGTCTCGGTGCATGAGCTATTTCAAGCTAACGCAACTAGGTCGTTGTTCAAGCTTTTACATTATTGCAAAGCATCCTTTGTATTCCTAAAAATGGACACTGTGCCCTCAGGACAGACAGTGTATCTAATAGCTGGGCATGATAGTCACATGTGTGACACTGGTGAGCTTCAGTCTTAGTATAAAGAAACAAAGAGATGATGTGTGGAAGCTACCATGTAGCTGAATGCAGATAATTCTTTCCCAAGGGAAGCCCTGTTATTGGCTCTCATGCACAAAGACATATACACAAACACTAATTTTATTAGGGATCAGGAGACCCAACAGGATTTCCACTAATCAAATGTGCAGCCATAGGGTCCTATTTTGGTTTAATCGAGCTCAAACCAGTCTGCTTTGAGCCACCCTGTGGTCTTCCCCCATCGTGTGTGTAATAGTGTCTTTGTGTGTGTTTGTTTGAAGGGAGTCAATTACAAGTCAGTGCAAAGCAAAACTGAAGTCTGATATGTCGAAGATTTAAATAAAGGGAAATGCAAATCTTGGCTAAAATTAAAAAAAAACTCATAGAATTAAAAAAATACCAACAATGAAAACCGATACTTTTGTTTTCCTTATGCCCATACTTGGTGGCAAAAACATAAAGTGAACTTTGTAAACAACCCAGGCAGTGAGTAAGCCATATTTTTAATATATTTTAAATGTAATTTTTATAACTTTTAGCTTTGCTAGAAGGTTTTTACTTTATCCTGTTTTTTTAAGATGGAGGACACTTTTAACTCGCAAGGTATTATGTATTATTGTTTTCATAATAGAGATATTTGTTAAATCACTTTTTCTTCCTGGTGCTGTTATACTGAAAGACCCTCATATTCCGGTCAATCTGGTCATGACCTGCAGTGTCTGTGTGTGTGAGTAAAATATTGAAAGTAGAGGGTTCGCTCTGACGCACATACTGTATACAATCACAGAGAAGAAGGATCTTTTCAAGTGAGCTTGATCCTCTCCACACCCCTCACCTCATAAATCACTTAAGTGATCTAAGGAAGAGGATCACTGTGCTGTTTTACAATGTGTTAGAAGCCACACTCAAACACATACACACGTATTCAAGCACATGAAAACAAAGTCTGGCTATAATTTAATAATAATGACCACTAAGTGTGACAAAATCCTACTGAAGTCATGAAGGACTAGAAGAATCTCCCTTTTTTCCCCCCTGTCTCTTTTAATATCCAAGATTTATACCACACTAATACAGCTCTTTTATCTTTGGCATGAAATACATTCCTGTCATCAACAAGCTTACTGCCTTAGCCACATGAGTGGTTTCAATCCAGTTGTCAAGTAGTTTGAACAGAAGTCCTGAAAAATAAAATGTAAATTATGTGCATTAACAATCAACATCCAGTGGGAGAATGAAGCTGAACATTCACGAGACAAATCACATACATTTGTTTGACAATGAAAGATTTTCTAGTAGTAGTAGTTTTTACTATTGTTGGTCATAGTAAAAACTACGTCCACAGATTATGAGCCCAAAATTACACATTTAATGCGTACTTTGTCTGTCCAGGAGTCCAGAAAAGAGGCTGCATCCACTTCATGTTGTGAATATTCTACAATTTGTCTTAGAGGTATTTCTTTCTGGAACAGCTGCATTGCAGTTAATATTTCGGTCAGATCTTCAGTTGTATCCTATGGGCAGTGCAAGGCCCAGTGGCGGCTCTGCTGAAGGAGAATGTGGACCAGTCCTCTTGTTGGGACACAAATGATTTCCATCTGTGTTGATGTTGGAGAGCGGTGCCACCCCTGCCCCCCCCTTCTTCCTCCTCTCCTCTCCTCCCTCGTCTCCCCCAAGCAAACCCTCCCTCACTTTGCAATTTAACCAGTGTACAGAAGTGTGCTCATGTGATGGATATACTGTATACACACTAGCCGGGTTGTTTTATCCATAGCAGTCTGGTTTCCATTTGGACTTCATTTCCTTCCCTTCTCATTTCGAGTGAGACAACCCCATCCTCCGTAAGCACTTTTGAAGATAAATATGTGTCTCAGCCCGAGCTTTGTTTTCAAACATAGCCAATCATGTACGCTCAAAGTCTCTCTGCGTTCTTATGTATTGTTAGGTATCCCTAGCAATTTGAGGTTATCTTTCTATTCTGATGACACCTTCTTCTCATTTCTTAACAATGGCAAGTCGTTTCCATGTTGGTGGCCTTAGATTAGCTGCTTTGTATTTGGAATAAATGTTGGCTTGCTGTACTTTTGCCAAACCAAATGTTTTCTAGCCTGAGGGGGGAAACACAATTTGGCAAGTAAATGTGTCACTGTATTATGTCAAGCTATGGCCTGCATATGGAGCAAGAACTGGCTGCTAATCACACAGTTTCAGTTAGGTCAGCTGTGCTTTTGTATGTCTTCAGGAGTGCCTTTGGGAGTCCGTTACTGATGAATCTGTTTTTTATTTTTTACGTAATTCCTCAGTGGGGTTCCCCTACTTTGTGGCTTGGTCCACCACAGCAAAGCATTTAGTGACATCAGCAGTATTGTGTCATGGACTCCATATAGGAAATTGAGTTGTTAACAGATCACATTGAAAGGCGTTACAGTTTGCCCTGGGGCAACCAAACAAATGGTAAAATAAAGATTAATTAAGTCTTAATTGCAGTGAGCAGTGATACTTTACTAAGTGACACATGCCCACAGCATGGTAAATGCTAAAGGCCAGGGCTGTTTCAACCTACTTATAACACTCTGGAAAAAGTCCCCGCTGAGAAACTGGGCCACGAATGGAAAACCTATTCCACAACTTTTTTCCTCCACTCAAGTGCTTTTAAAGGCATTTTACAATGCCAGAACTTTTTTCTTGACACATGATGTGATCGAAGTGACTTAATAAAGCGTCGAAGGAAAATTAAAGCTATTTCTGCAGTCTGGTAGAAAACTAATACAGTTTATTGTTCGACTTAATAATCAAGGGGTGTTTGTTAGACAAAATGGAGTTTTTTGGGACATTTTTAACATAGCATGAATGATATTTATTTAAAATATTTATTCATTCTAGCATTGAACAAAACAGGCAAATCTGCACAGCTCATGGTTTATTCATGCTAGCAGATGGGTCTAGACCCCTCCAATTCAGACAGATTTCTACCCGTTCAAGCTTGTGTCAGGCCAACAACAACCATTTATTTAATATGGGGTACAGTGTTTCACCTGTTCTCATTCTGCAGAGGTAAACTTGCCATGTGCAATTATGAGTGCTGCTGCTTCTTTACATTAATATCCTTTGTTGTCATTTTTTATTAAGGGCCAGATTAGCCACATAGCCAGATTTAGAGCTAAAGTGATAAATGGACAAACTTAATGCAAGTTCTCTTTCATGTTTATCCTTCCTGAGCAGTGCAGATATACTTGAAATATGTTTCAAGCTATTCAGAAACATTGTCATAATAACATAGTTTTGTCTTTGAGAGAGCAAATGTAAAATGTCAAATTCAATACTTGTGTTTGTGATCCTTTAAGTAATCAAGGAAATATAATGTGTAACTTACAACAGATTTGTGTGGAGTTCTGTGATGGTTTCTGCTCCAACAAATTATGATAAATCATATTTCCATTATTTTCTGTGGTTAGATGGCGTCTGCTCCCTGTCTAGATGACATTAGTATGTGTGTGTGTGTGTTTGTGTGCATGTATGTATGTGTTTGTGTGATAGAATTCTTTGGAACTTTCATGCCTTTGATTCATCAACATTCTAGAACACTTTTAAGACCTTAGTATTCCAGGCTTAGTCAACAAAGTAAGGCATCTCTTCATCAGTTCGAAAGGATAGGTCGTCTGATCGATTGGTCATCATTTGTGTTGTTTGTCTCTCATTTCAAAATGAGTAAGTCAAGAACTGAAAAAAATGAATATTTTATGTTGTACTTTGCTTCATATGGTATAAGGTGTATGTCTCTATTTGTTTAAAAAAACAGTGCGGAAAGACGATCATCTTTGACGGTATTGATAGTAATACCTTCAGGAATTCAAAATAACCTGATCACTGTAATATCTTTATATAATTTGAGCATAATATGAGGTGAAATTGAGATATATAGCTCTCTTGTTCATCAGGAATCCACTCTTTAAGTTTCAGCCCCCCAGCCTAAGGCACTGTCTTTTTGAGCATTTCTGTATTGATGCACGAGTTCTTCAATGTGACTTTTTACTAAGTTTGAGTATAATAGACTAGTTCCATTCCAGATATGAATCTACTTTATAATAAAGGGCTCCCTTCCAGTGAAAGCAGGGTCACCCCACCCTTATAAAGCCTTTCCAAAGCGGAGGACCACCAGCTCCTACCAACTCCCACCAGCTCCTGCTGACCCACATTTACACCTCATTGTGAAGTGAGAAAAATGCAGGAAACACCCAACCCCAATCTCACTCTCCAGTTATTTTTTTAGTACAGCCTGGCAAGCTGGCATATCCGCCATCTGTAACGATTCTCTGCTGAATGCACCTGTCTCGCAAAATACACACTAAACACACCGGCCCAAGGCAGGAAGAGGGAAGGTGATGGAGGGGAGATGAGGAACATAGTTTAAAATGGGAGTTGTGAGAGAGGTTTTGTTTTGTTGGAGGTAACACTAGCATGGGTGGTTCATGTATAAACAGGGAGGAGGAACACTTAGATGTGTATCGCAGAGGTTGGCAGGTCCTGAGCTTGGACAAGGCCCTAAGTCCTGCAGAGGGAGGATTTTTGGAGAGATTTAGTATATCTGTGCACAGTCTATTTGTTAGCCTGTCTCAGTGTTTTTTGTCTTTTGTTTTCTTACAACATTAGTACTTCCTATGTTGCACATTTTTTTTACCTACACTGGTATGTCGTGTGTGTGTGGTGTAAAATGGGGCTCTCACAGAATGAACGAATGTGTGTTGACTAATCAGCTGACATCTGGATTGAGTTCCTCTCTGACACAATGAGACTTTTACTAGGGTTTTTGGACAGCTGCCACTGTTGAAACCACTATATAATGTATACTGTGGTTTGTTATCATAGTATTCGTTTTGATAACCCAGATTTATACATGCAGACTACCCTGGCTTGTATTAATGTCAGAGATTATGTATAGCTATTTTATACTTATTTGGTGAAGAACAACTTGTACTAACAAATTATAATAACTTAAAAGAATGAAATGCACCTGAGAGGCCACAATATTCCATATAAATATACTGTTTAGTATGTATACTGTCCCTAGAGAATATTTCAGTCTTTTATTGAAGATTCAGTGATGATTATAAAATGTCACCATTACTCCATATTCCACAAGCTAGCTCTTAAGGTGATGGCAGTACACCATGAGTTAACCTTGAGGCTGATGGGTTGCTTGCGCTGTAGCCTTTAGCTTTTTGTGCTTTCATCTTCTCTTGCAGTCTGGCATCAATTTTTAACTAATTAACCTCATGCTTAAGCTTTAGCGGAATGTATGGGGGAAGGGGTGTGTGTACACATGGATATCCTTCCACACTTTGTCCCATTTGTCCTCTCCATCAATTACTTGTTACTGCAGGTTTCTTGAGGTTTGAAAAGGACCATGCTGCTTCAAAACTTGCAAACATTGCAAGAGCTGATTTGAAACATGTTTTGTGATAAAAACACATGCTAGGTGGTTTAAGTGCTAGCTAGCAGCTGGATTTGAGAGGAGCAGCTTGCACCAGCTGCAAAAATCTGCTCAAGAAAAGTGAAGGAGTAGCACTCACCCCTCCTCACATAACTTGCGGTGACCTTGAGCATGCCATTTCACCAACAGTCGTACAAGTAGATCAGAGACCAGAGGCCAACAGCAGAAGGTTGCGGATACACTTTTGCAGCTTC
Organism: Acanthurus lineatus; assembly: GCA_029814665.1. Classification (NCBI taxonomy): domain Eukaryota; kingdom Metazoa; phylum Chordata; class Actinopteri; order Acanthuriformes; family Acanthuridae; genus Acanthurus; species Acanthurus lineatus. The sequence goes on from JAPZDV010000016.1 coordinate 2,243,201, forward strand.
AAGATGTAAATGTGTGTAACTATGAATCAGGGTAGTGCTGGAAATATGCATAGGCCTCAGTAAAACCCTCCTCAAGCTAAATAAAGCTTAAAGCAAATATTTAAAAGGTCATACAATGATAGTTCTTGCCTTTGGGTAACTGAAGGTCCGTACTGTAGTGGATGGTGGATCTTATAAGGTTTTCGTACAGCAATATTCCCTTCAAATGGGAGGACCTAGAGTTCAGTCAAAAAAGTTCATAGAATGTAGAATTTGAACCACCAATTTTTTCTCACTCCAAGAAACTTCATTCCTTGATATATTATTTCTTGAAAGGAACAGTTTTTTCCAAAGCATTTATTCTTGTAGACGAACAAGAGTATTGACTAAAGTGTACTGATGAACATGGGTACTTTAATAGTGTTGTGTGAACTATGAATTCCAGCCCTAAAATTTCTTTCAACGATATCCTAAATGTTCTGCAATATAAATAAAATCGATTCTCTTCATATAGTAGTAACACCATATGTTAATGTCATGGCTATTAGTTCACCAAAAGTAAACAGCTGGACAGCCATATGTATTTTCAGGTCTCCACTGTGGCTTCAGGCCCCCATTAGCAGAACACACATCCTCATATTACACTTGAATGCCCCTTGGATGCCCTAATTGGTTACTTTCCAACCTTATTCAGTAATTTACATCAGCTTGTACCCTTTAATTTTCTCAAAGAGCCAGATTTTTCCAAACAAGGCTGTCCTCTGTCCTGATGATTGCCCCAAGCCCATTCAGGCCTTTGTATTGCTCCAACTGTCAGTCAGCCCAAATTTTCACAAATAATCCACACTTAAATGAACTGGTGTGATAAAGTGCAACTTTAGTCATTTGCTGACCTGTAACATAAAAACAATAAAACAATACAGAAAAAATGATTGTACATGTTAAGTTCTGTCAGTATCAAGGTTATTCATAGCAGTGAAAATTGAAAGTGGTTTTATTCGGTTTTGTTTCCCGTCAAATCAAACTAAAATTTGTCAGGATTGGCGCCAGCTGGAAACATATGTGCTTCTACATTGGATAATTTGCCAAGAAACACTTGAAATGTAGTTTTCCCTTTCCTTAGGGAGTGGCTTTCCTGTGTCCACTCAGTTTATTCATTCCAGTGTCCCATTGGCACCATGGCAGAAACATTTATTCAGGTCCAGTCCTCCTACGCAGGGCAAAAATTGATACTTGGCATAAATGTTTGGATATGAGTTTCAGGCCAGGGCCTGAGCTGCAGACAAACCTCCCACTCAGAATATCCAAACCAAGGTCAGGCCACCCTTACCACTACCTAATTACACATTATGACTGTGGAATTCTGACATTTCTGATATGCATCCATGCACATGACCTGTACATGCTGCTCTTCTCATGGTTTTAGCTGTGTTTTCTCTTGAAATGTATTCTTGTCAGGGAAGAACAGTATTTAGACCATGACAAGACATTAAAATCTATTTGAAACTCTGAATGTAAATGCTTTAAGTGGATAAGAATTTCCATAAAATGTGAAAATATTATGTATAAGACTTTATCCAGAATATTCCTAGTGTTTATTATACTTTTGTAATGATAAGTTTTTCTTTATTTTACAACCTGACAAGAACATTGTCAAAGAAAACGACAACCAGGCAGATACAAATATGGTTCTGTCTACATGTAAAAAAATGAGAAACGTAACAATACACACTTTGACATCTCTCCAGCTAATGAAATACTTGTGCCAGAGGACACAGTCTTGGACTATCATCGAAATTGTGCTAAAAGATACTTTCCATGCTGTACAATGAGTTCACATCTTTGCCTTGTCTCGTTAGGAGATTTGATGACTCTAGATAGTTTAATTTGGTAAAAAGTCTTGTGTTTCAAGTGCAGTGAGTATTTTAAGCTTATAAAAATTAGTTGTAAATCACACAGTATTTGACTCTTTTTTATGTTGTTTTGGCTAACCGAAATTTCGGGCTAAAGGTGCAGAACCAAGAGCTTAGCAACTAGGATGCTATGCACAACAAACAACATTGTTCTAGGACAGTATCCTCTTCCTCTCCAGTTGTTTTGGCCATGCTTAAGACTTTCCTGTGCAAGTTCCGGTAGAACTGGAAAGTAAAATTACATAACTGTGAAGGCTCAGAGAGGCTGTTCATCACAGTAAACTTATTGTCACGATAACTTCCAAGCTCAATGATGAAACTCTATTTGCGTAACCACTGTCTTCATTATGGAGTTCAGCTTATTTTGAGAAGAAGCTCAAGTTCAATTTGATTAAACTTCTAAATGATCAACCCTGTAAAAAGGGTTCCTGAGAATGTATTGACTCTGTTTTAAAAACAGTGATTTAAAATTTGTAAAATGTTTCATGTTGATCTGGAAGACATGAGGGAAAAGCTTGTAAGTTGACCTGGAAATCCCATTTTAGGGTCCGAAAACACACTATTCAACTTGTTAATTTGTCACTTAAGACACTTTTAGTTATTTTCTTGTCTTCTTGTCTTTCTTGTCTTCTTGTCTTCTTTGTCTGCATATTTTGGCAAGGGTTCCCCAGTATAGTTACAGCTCTATGTAATCTAATCTGATTGAAAGCAAATGAACAAAAGCTGGTTTGTGATAATAGCAGCTTTACTGGTGAGCCCCTAATTAGATCTTCCCTGGATAGGATACGGCCGAAGCATTCTGCCTACTGACTTTGAAAATAGTAAATTGAAATATTAACCTTTGTGTGTTGTGGTTTTGAGTGTGTTGATGGCCATCAAAGGAGCAGTATGCAGTGTTACCACAGTGATCTCTCACTAGTTTTAGAGGAATGAGCGTAATTGATCTGCAGATCACATCTGTGATAGTTTGATTGTTTGATCAAATGGGCGTGTGTATACAAATGTGTGTGTGCAGTGTTTGCAAACACATTCTCCCTACCCCTGGTGACTCTCAGCTTTGAGTCACTACATAGCAGAGCAATATGATCACATTCTTTGGAGTGTAATGTAATGTATTCTGCTGCACTCAGGGAAAAAGCTTACCCAAACAGTCAGCTCCTGCTTGATTATTAATGGTATTGTTGTTTAAAAGTCTTGGAAAGGAAGTCATTGCAATGTGAGATACGAAGCAGACCTCATTTCAACAATCTTCCTTCACCAACACAAACAAGTCTACTTTCACATCCACTTCTCAAACCCTAATATTGTGCCTTATTGTTTGACCGTCTAAGCTGAGTGCTTTTGTTATTTTTGCTTCTCTGCCTTTCTTTCTTTTTGTCTTCCTCTCCTGGGAATTTTTTTTTTCTCTTTAGGGCTGGGATAGGGAGGAGAACGCTGGCGGCGCTAGTGTTTAGCAGGGCAGTGTATTCCTGCCAAGAAATGAGTTCACTGAACCGCTGTTTCCCCCAAAGGAGATGCGATAAGGTTTCTGCTAAGGTCTGAAAAAGAAATACCAGCGCAATGAAGTGTAGAATTAATGGAGGGGAAGGGATGTATTTATTGAGACAGGAGACAGAAGACGGAGAAACTCAACTTTGCATTGTGCGAAGTGAATTAAGAATGCCTTAGATTCATGTGATTAATTACTTTAAGTTTTAAAAGTCCTATTAAACATAATTTTTTAGAAGAAGTAAAACTGGACAGATAAATAAGGAGGCAAGACAGACATTTGACTTTAGAAAAATAATGGGAAAGTTGTAGAAAAGAGACTGAGGAAAAGTCAGGGTATTTTAAACTTTTTAACTGACTTTTAGATATTTATCAGAATTTAACTTTCATCTTCAGAAGTTGATTGCTTTCAGGTTTGACATCAACTTAATATTAAATGGTAAAGAGTTGCTGAAAATATTAACAAATGGCCTAGTGCTTTATTCTTGACTTGACAAAAATAACACAAGTTGGGTTTTTGGAGTTTGGTATAGTTCAAAAGAAAGGTTTTTTTTGGGGGGGGGGGAGCGCTGTTGAGCTGTCTGTGGCCATCTAAATAGGTCTTTAACATACCAAACCAGTAATTCAATATTTTACTCCTTCACCTTCTTTAAGCTCTTTCAAGCAGAACTTGAAAGAGCTGAGACATATTTTCTTAACTCAAGGTTCACCTTGTATTCCTTATTGATGCTTCAACCATATTTCTCATCTTTACGTGACCTAAACACAATGACCATAAGTTGTCACCTCAACTTATTCTTTACCAGGGTTATGTGATAACACCTAAGATAATATCAGTTATTGAAAAAAAGTTTGAGAAATGTGGTCAGAAGTTCTGGGAAAGACTTGCTGAAAAGAAAAACTTTTACTTTAATTGCACATATGTTCAGCAAAAGTCACAATTTAATCTCTTGTCACTCTGCTTTGCTTCCACAGTCATGTCATATTAAATGGAAAATGAACAATTCTCTTGCTGCACAACTAAAACTAATCAAAATTCATACTACATATACCACTCAGCTAAGGAATAACTAGAGAAAATTGAAATTACTCATAAAATAAGAACTAAATTCTTGCAATTTCAAAGCTTTTGAGGCCAAAATGAATGCACTAATAAGAAGATTACAGATCTGCGGTGCAAACAATGACATGTATAATCTTTTTTAATAAATGAGCCCTATTTTTATATCTTTAAATTCTGTGATATGCTGGTTCAAAGTAAACTCAGTAGTTCTCTTTCATTACAGCACCATAATTACAGCAAAATGCCTGTAATGCTGGACTGTCCACTGTCTCGGCACAGTGACACATACTTTCTGCACTTTGAAGAAGTTAGCCGTTGAGGCTACACGTCAGCCAAACCTTTTTTATTAATGTTCCACGTTGCTACAGCAATGGGTGCTGACATCACTGCAGCTCTGACGCCTGATTGGGTCAGCTGAAACCAATGGCCCATAGCACACAGTTTCATAACAGTCATGGAGTTTCTCCCCTTTATAACCAGTGGAAAATTGGTTCTGCCACCAGTGAATAAAATGAAGAGAGAAATCAAAGGGGTTTTCCATAAGGGGAAAAAAATCTGCAGCCATTGCAACTTGGTCATGGTCATGAAAAAGGCTTTCAGGGAGACATTTAGAGTGAACTTATAAGGTCTTTACAATTTGACAACATTTCATACGAACTGGGGTTGTCTGGTACTGACTTGTGCTTGTGGTAGATTGAGGCCCCAGAAGAAGTTTTTTATTTTCTTTTGAATAATATTTTTCTCTTAAAACAGTGAATTTAAAGATTAATTTTATATTTATGGCTTTATTTTCACTGGACAATATAAGGACAAACAAAATCACTAGAATGATGACAAAAAACTCATTCCATCCCATTTTAGAGAATACAACATGTCGTGTCATGTTATATCTTGTTATATCATCACATCATCATCATAGTGGCAAAAGCACTGTTGTGAATATAAAAGTGAATAATGGCTGCAATCCCTGTTAGCTTAAACATTTAATAATCTTTCTTAAGTTAAAATGTAGTTACATGCATCCAGTAATGAGATGTTTATATCAGGAATTTAAGATTGTTACATACTCAGACTGAACACAAATTTAAAATAAAAAAATAAGGCAGCACAGATGAGAGTACGGGCAAAGAACTGAGGCTATCATCATGTTATGAATTTGACATAATGGCACAAGTTTCAGTGAGTTTGCTTTGAGATTACTTTAACAAGGTGCACACATTGCTTAAGTTACTCAAGTGTATGTGATTAAAGTTTAAAAATCATGTATTCATTCAATTTTCATTTACAGTATAGATGATTTAAGAGCAATATAGGAATCTTTAACAAATATTTTTAAGCAGTGCAACAGTGGACTTACATTGAGACAACTGAAGAGACCTTTGTTTCTATGTGCTGTCAGATGTAATGCCCATGGTCAAAATTCTGTTATTTTTGAGAGCTGCAATTTCAGAGAAACAATTCTGGCCTGATGGGTCACATCAGGCTGTGCAGTTGATCCCCCACAGTCCAACAACTGCTGGACTGTTTCATGCCAAAGAGAGCACTTCCAAACAAAGGAGGTCTAATTTCTTTCCACCCTCTCCCCCACCATGTGTCCCTCTGTTTCTTACACAAGCTCTGAATTTTAATACCATTTTGTCTCATTTTGGTTCTAAAATCATTCTTTTTTCTGTTTTCTTAATTGCAAATAGCCCCAACAAAACTTTAAGTAAGGTGTCTTTAACCAACACTTCTTATGGCCATGCACTGGTTTTCTGTGACACATACTGCCTTTAATTTATTGTTTCGGACATTTGTTTCGATTTTTGATTGATGTTACTTCTTGTTTGTTACTTTTTACTTGATACTTGTCTTTAAAGAAATGTAAAGACACACTTTGATCTGAAAACTCTAACCTAAAAACCATGACCAGGCCTTTATGCATATGATCATGGCTCATGCCACATCAAAATTATTAAAGCAGCTTTTAGGTGGTAATGGTAAAAGCTGTTGGAATGTCTACTGAAATCACAGAAAGCAGTGAAAGTCATTGAAAATCTAAATGAGAAAAAAAATAGTAGAGTTGTCAGTAGTGAAATATTTTATCTTGTCATTAATCAGTGGAAACCTTTGTTTGCTTTGCAGCCTCCGAACAATGGCCCTCCTCCTCTGCCCAGCTCCTCTCTACCGGAAGGCTACTATGAAGAAGCAGTACCTTTAAGTCCTGGAAAGGCTCCTGAGTACATCACCTCCAGTTAGTGTCAAGTGATCTATAGTACACTTATATAATGCACTTACAGTACTTATAGCCATACATGCAGACAGGAGTTAAATGACATGCAGCTGAAAATAAAGTGACTGTATAGCTTTTTACAAGTTCTCATGTTACTTGTAATTTAATGAATAGGCAATAAAATGAAAGATAAAAAAGTTTTTTTTGCTGTCTTCATCTCCTCCTCAGACTACGACTCGGATGCTATGAGCAGCTCCTATGAATCGTATGATGAAGAAGAGGAGGACGGTAAGGGCCAGAAGATGCGTCACCAGTGGCCTTCTGAGGAGGCATCCATGGATCTGGTGAAGGACGCTCGGATCTGCGCATTCCTGCTGCGCAAGAAGCGCTTTGGCCAGTGGACCAAACTTCTCTGTGTCATCAAAGATAACAAACTGCTGGTATGGGAAGATAGTATGTTTAGTATGTGATGTGTGCAAATGGTGAGCTAAAAGTTCTTAACTCAGTAAAAAACATTGTGGCAGCAACATGTTGAATTCCCTCAGGAAAATCTTGCTCTTCATTTCCCTCAGTGTTATAAGTCCTCCAAAGACCACACCCCGCAGATGGAGCTGAACCTGTCAGGTTGCAGCATCACACACATCCCCAAAGACGGCAAGAAGAAAAGGCATGAATTAAAGATCGTCCACCAGGGGGCGGATGCTCTTGTGCTGGCTGTGCAGAGCAAAGAACAGGCCGAGGAGTGGCTCAAGGTAACACAATGAACCTCAAAGCTGCTTTTACATGCTTTCCACGTTTCCATCCATATTGCATTCATGCAGAAAAAGAGCAGTCTGAAAAGAGTTGTGGTTCCATGCTGCTAAGTAGAAGAGTGTTTAAATAGTTGAGCAAAAAGAGTTCATTCTTAATTTTAAAAATAGCAGTTGACTAAACAGACTACACACAATATGCACTTGATTGTTCTGTAGCTTTCAGTCCTATGACTTGGTCTTAATCAGATGATAAATATCTGTCTATGTAACTCATCTTTTAAGCAAACATGGAGGAAAATTCAAAGATCTGAACACTGAGAGCCCTGTTTTTGCACTGGTTTTCTGGTTCGTAATCTGCTCAGCCATGTGGGCCATGCAATGTGCTGCTGTCAGGTCATTGAATTAATGTTTAAAGATGAAAATGCCAGTCAAGGATCCTGATGCAAATCATTTATTAACACCACAACATCAGTGATGTTTTGAGCACTTTGCTCTTCATCAGTGTTGTTAATAAATATATTGTATTGGGAACTTTTAAGTGTGCTTTATTAACCGATGCTCTCTCCTCAACATCTTTTCAGCACCTGATTTCAGTGTATTGGATGAGTTTTCTTTGTTAACTGTAACATAGAATGAATGAATAATGAAACAACAAATCAAATTTTGTGTTAAGTTATCCATATTTCCAAAGCAGTACCTATTATGCTCCCCTTAACACCCCCTAAACCCTTGGTCTAGTGCTTCTTATATTACCTGGGGAAGAAGCACTTATACTGTTAGTTAAATCTTTTAAAGCCAATTTAACATCCTCAGTTCTTGGAGACTTGACTCATAGTACCATAAATCTGGTGATTACTAGTCTGAACCTCCAAGACAAGTATGTATTTGTCTCCCTGAATAAAGTTTGGCTGGTGGTGCCATTCTGCTCCTTCTTCAGCCATTAGACAAATTGGAAGTACGATGCACTTTAGTGGTTTTAAAGGGGATAAGAGGAGCTGATTTGATCAGCCATAATTGATGTTGACTGTGTCACATCTTTAGTGCCTTTCCTATGTGCATGTGCACCAGCGCTGGTGCACATGCAAAATACTAGATAAATAGACATTTTTGACTGCATTACATTTGCATGCATACATAACAAGTTTCCATAGTGGTACTTGGGTTTTACTTAACTAACTGCTAATCTGCTGCCAAAAGGTTGGAATGATTGATTTCAAAGTAAGAGCTCATCTACAAATCCAAACCCCCTCTACTATTTGTATCAGTTTTTGTTAAAGAAGCCTTCTTATAGCAAATTGTTACCAAAACATGATTGCTGTACAATAAGAAGGCCTCAATCCCTGTTAGCTCTCCTAAATTTACTTAAACCACAGCCTTATATGGCTCATTGCATAGAGTACAGGGCTGTCAAACACAGTCAAGACTGCTGAATACCAACATCAAGTAGTGCACATTTGTGCACATTCTAGATCATTGCAGCACTTTTCAAATTTGAGTCAATTTCTTGGGGTTGGCCTCAAGTTTTGTTTCTGTTGTTGTCACTGACTTTAAAATATGATGAATTGTTGCTTCCACTTTGCTCTGAGTATTGAAAAATAGAGGGTGTAGCTCTCAGTATAAGAATGACTTGGCTTTTGTTCTTCAGGATGGACCTTTTCCTTCTATTGTATGATCAGTTTGTTATGAACAGGTGGTGGTTTCACTTTGATACTAAGATGTTTGCTTTGTAGTCCTCTGATCCCTCGTCCCTCCGACTTCTCACATTCTTTCTCTGCTTCTGTCATCTCCTTGTCTTTTCTTTCACCCTTTGATCCCCTGATCTGGCTGTTCTATGAATCTGAAAAACAAACCCACCCCGCCGATATCAAAAAGGCTCCGGTACTTTCTGCTTTTCAACCCCTGTGTCCGTTTGTTGTTAGAACAGTGCCAGCACCTCCGGGCTCTTTCTATTTCAATCACAGAGGGAAGGACGGGCCTCATCTGTTCTTTGGATTTAAAAGAAACCCCCTCACCTCTGCTCTCCTTTGTTCCCTTGGGAATCTCCTGAAATTCCTTGTTTGTGCTTAAATTCATACTGTGCACTATTTTAAGATCACTCCTCGTCCATTTGTGCAATGGTATTTTTGTAAGTGCCTGCTAGTGGCTGCCAGCTCAATTCCCCTTTGCTGCAGTTTTACCAACAGGCATTTGGACTCAGACACACGCTTTTTTTCATTACTCACCAAAGGTCTTGTTAAGTGTGGAGCAATTTTTCCCCGCAGACCACTGATGGAAACACCAGTCTTATTATTTGCAAGGTTTATTTTCTTGAATTGTCAACTATTTTATGTTTATGGCTGTCAGGAAACAAAAATCAAAACAGTTTGTGTTTTTCTTCTTGATTTAATTACCCGTTCCGCATGATCAATAGCCTTGTTTGTTGATTGGCTGGGGCAGGTAACCTTGTCAGGGCAGAGAGATCTGCAGGCAGCCGCAACCAGACCCGTGAAAATATACAAATCTCCGCACCACCCAAACTTTGGTAAAGACTGCACTAATTTTTGCTGGAGAAACTCTCTTCTCGTTGCATATTTAGTCAGGTGCTTGGATATTGGTAACATATTGAACTGATAACACTATGGCTGCAATCAGCAGTCATTATATCCAACTGGCTGAGGTTCTACACTCACACCCTTCATTGCAAAACAAGTCTGGATTTTGGAGTCTAGGTTCTGATGTCAACGTGCTGTACTGGTGTTATTAAGTGCAGAGCAAGGGAGGGTTTGACTTTCTGGTCTGCTCTCTGCCTCCTCCAGCCTCAGGGTGTTTCAAAGCGACATTGAGCCAAAAAGATTAATGTGTCTTTGTCTGAGTTTGGATATTGTGTTGCAAGGACCACTGGGTATTAAGCAGTCCCTCATTTATTCATTATTCCCCTCAATTTTTCTTTTGTCTCTTGACCTCTTTTTCTCCAGCTTTCTATTTTTTGCTGTTCATCACTTTGGAGCTCGACTTCTACAAGGGATTTAGAACTTTAGTAACAGGCATTCTGCAACTGCATATTATTGATTCAGAAACTAAAAATCAAGACTTCCTATTAATTTTTCCCACCCCCTTTGAATAAAAAGGCCATCAGCGAGTTCTTATAGCAAAGGAATGGAAGTGGAAGCAAGGTGAGAAAAAGATAGGAGATTAAAAAAATAAAGAGTAAGAAAGTTATAAGAAGAGGAGAAAAGGAATGGGAGAGGGAAAAGTTTGGAGAGTTCAGACAGTATTAAGAGCCTCCAAAGCCAGCTAGTTACAGTAATGATTCTCCCAGACAGTGTCAGCTGACGATGTATTTATGAAACACACATGTCAATATTGTGTCCTTGCTTCACTCTCTAAATCTTCTCTTCCCAAATTCTTTTTTCAAAACTGTATTCATTTCTTCCCCCTTTTCCACTTTCTGTCTTCTCTTACCACTTCCACCCTTTGCCTCCTGCTAAAGTATGACTTCATTCTCTTCATCACTCAGACTGATGTCATACCTTCCCTCCTAACTTATCTATTCTTGTTGTTCTTCTGCACAAAGTTTGGAAAAAGTAAGTTATATGTTTACTGTATTTACAGCCTATCTGCTCAAGTATGCTTTCAAACACCATCCTGATCAAACCCCTGGTGCATGATATCTGTCCACTGCAAACTGATAAACAGTGCATGGCTGTCATATCGATATTAGATTACTATTTATTCCATGTGTACTATAATATGAACAAGTATATATCATAGATTAATGCAACATATCACATCATTTATAGCCTAACCTAATTTGAAATGCCTGCTCCTGGACAGGCATATCAGAAAACACATAAATGCACAAAATTCTGACAGTGATACTATAGAATTACCACTGTGTCACTGAATTTATGTATGTTAGAGCCTAGTTCTACAGGTTTACAGTTTTTAACACACTTTTCTTTTTTGTACTGTACGCTGCCACTACCTACAAAATTGCTAAATGTCTCGAATCAGCAGTGAAACGCATTCCCCACCTCAGTTCCTCCCTCACTGTCATCATTGTCATCTCCTCTGATGGCTTACTAATAAAAGAATAAATTGCCCCAAAATAGTAAAATAGAAACCAAAGGATGCCCACTGAACCTTACATGCAAGACAACAGCTGAAAACCATGTTTGTGCCACTTCAGTTTAATTTTCCACTAGAAAAAATTGTAATCATAATAAATAGTGCAGCTATTCCACACTCTTTCGGCATTCTGCAGCACAAACCACATAACAAATATGCCCAAAATTCATGAAGAATGGAACAAAAAAAGACAAAATTACAATAATTCTAACAATACTCTCAACTTTCATGCGTCAGTGGTTTATGGTGAGTGCAGCCAAAGGCAAATAGCTTATGCACTGAGAATGGAGACTGAATTTGGATCATTTCCATGTAAGTTATGGTGATTTCAAACAAAAAGCCCCATTATATGATGTCCCATGAGTAAAGCTTTCAGTATATGTAGATTATAAAGACTGAATTTTTTTTTTTTCACCAAATGTAATTCAGGTAAATAAAGGCATCCAATAATTTCTAACTATGCAGATTTGACGTTTATGATATATGTCAAGTTTTCAAATTTTCACTACACTTTGATATGGCTAAAATTGTTTAGTTTTTGTTGGGTTCAAGTTCTTTTCATGGCAGCAAAAATTCAAAATGTGCTGCTAGGATGTGAATGTATGTATAGAAACCACTTCAAAGCCCACAGCATGCAGCTGCAACTTGTCAGTGGTGTTTCAGCACCCAAAACTACCACTCATAGTCCCACTACCTTCTCAAATTTGATTTGTAGTAGATAGCTTGCACGACGCAGCACTTCAGTTCAGCAACGTAGCTCTCCAGTGAAAGATAGACATGATGTTGCTGTCTGTCCCACTCTCTGGCCTCTGAGCTGTTCTCTGAGCCAGACCAATGGAGCCACAGTCTGTCATTTTCCCCGCAAAACCCAATTATGCTTCCTCCAAGCCAAAACCAATGAGCTGAGGAGTTCTGCACAGCCAGAGATGGTTCAGAATGCTTGTGGAGCAGACAAGAGGGAGTGTGTCAGAGAGTGCATTAGCCATCTTGTGCACACAGCGGTCGGACTGAAATCTCATTTCCCACTGCCCACCGTTCATCTACACACACCCCTGTCACCGCCACATGTCTGGGATTGCCAGATATGGTGGTTGGTTGCCAGTTCTCAAGTCCAACGAGGTCACAGTAATGCACACTGGCGCCCCTTTTAGAGCCCTGCAGATCTCATTCACCTCTACTGGACCTTATATCATAAGGATTACATGGACATAGTGGAACTCTTAAGTGTCTAATATAAAAATGATAATTACACACTTATATATGTGTGTAGCAGATACCCCAACCCCCTACCAACTCTTACCTAACATGCATGCACACTCTCTGACTTCCATTGTTAATCCAGTGCATGGGCTGTATTGTTATATGATCCCTTGTCATTCAGTAGCATGATGAGCAAGTTCACCTACATGTGGCACACTTTACCCAAAGAATGCTTTTTAGGTTGAAGGAATGGGCTGCTTAATTATGTTGCAATAGTATGAGGAAATATTTTAGGATATTTAAATGTTAGATATACTCATTTGTCATGATCCCAGTTAGGACTTGACAGACTTGGCAGTACAAAGTTTAAACTCCCTTGATGGTGATCAGGATATGTGTGAGTGTGGACTTTCCTAAGTTTAATGTGAATGGCAGCCTCATTAGCTAATGCTTAATTTTTTTTATGTTTCCAGGTGATGAGAGAAGTGTGTGTTAATGGAAGTGTAGAGTTGGATGGAGCTGGGTCTGGATCACCAGTGCACAAACCCGAACTGGAAAAGGTAAACACTATCAACTCAGTTGTTCCCACATTTTTTATTCTGCATTTTGATGCCTATTAAATTAATCTTTTAAGCTACTGAACTAAATTAGCATTTCTCAAATACAGGGTTGGAATCTTAAAAGGGATCATAAACCTGTTTTTTGTTGCGAAGATCAGGTGATGTGTGTGTCCTATTTGAAAAGGACAAAATGCTATATCGTATTAAAATATTGTATGCAATATTTTGAAACGTGATATTATGCCCATGTTTAGTTAAACAAAACGTACATTTTGCAGTGATGTTCCATTATATTTAAATAAATACATGTAAAAAAAAAATTGTCTCTTTAGCTCCCAAAAACACCACTATGTTCAGCGGCTAATTCCTAAATTTGTCTGCTGTACAATGCAAGGAAGGTATTAGAAGTGGGCAGTGGATTAATCAAAGCTTTGTTTACTGCTATTTAAAAAAATTGAAGGCCACAAGGCCAAAACAATGACAAAATAGCTGAGAGGACTGCCTAGTTAATCATAATCCTCTTTGTCACTATGAGTGCGACTTTCTCTTTAATATGACATTTGATCCATTTTTTCTGTCAACATAGTGCTTTGTGCAGCCTAAAATATAACTTGACTGACAAATGTTGAAAGCAATCCCAAAATAGATCTCACAAGAGATTTGAAAAAAAAAAAACCTGACTGGAAAGGCGCATTAGATGCTTGATTAAATATGATGTAATGAGGTCAAATTCCAACACAGCTCTGTACCTTATGACCCACTAGCAAAGTATTGTTAATTCCTTTGAACTAAAAATACTTAGCTACCCAGAGGAGCCACATGTAGAATATGTCGAGATTTTCTTTTGAAATATTCAAAATATGAGCTAACATTATTACAGGATCAAACAGAATGAGCAAAAATAACAGTTCAGAAGTTATGTGCAAGACATCTTTGCATTGTGTAGCAGATTTATCTATTATGACTAGCACACTGACCAACTCACCCCATGCTGTTCTGTCTGCTGCTTAATTGCCCAGTTAACTTATTGTAAAACACACCTCACTCAAACACAACAGAAAAAAGAAAAAAAGACAGTCTCGTTTAAGCTGTGTTTGCAGAGAGGCTGCGGAGCATTTCAGAACATTTCACTGGGGCTTTGGGGTTTACGTCAACACTCATCCTTTGCTACAAGCTTCTGGTTAAAACAGACTGATCAGCTAGTAGGGTCACTAGCTGCACAGCTAACTCAGTTAATAAGCTAGCCGTAGCAAAGATGAAAGTGTGTGGGGTTACTCTGTTAATATGATATTCTCCATTAATTTCATTAATCGCAAATGGCTATAATGGTTTTTTGTCTTTCTCATATTGCATTTGTGGCTAAATTTGGATCTTTTAATCCTGAATTCTTGTTGAAGTAGGCAAACATTTGCAAATATTCCTCTATCTCATAAAGGGTTCTTTTCTTGGCATAATTGCACACAATCACACTTTGTAAGAAAGCCTTTCTGCCCCACTTTTTTCTTCGGCATATGGAGGAAAATGTAGGGAGCTAAAGGTTAATCACTGCATTATTGGTTTTCATTGCAGCTAAAGTCACAGTTAAATGTGAGAGACATTCTGTGCTATACTACATGTGTGTTTAATGTTGGAAAATAAGCTACGTCAGAGGCACTTTAGTTACTAACAACTCCCAATTTGGCTCAGCTAACACAAGCCCAGCCTAATTGTTCAACTATAACATGTTGCAGATGCTCCCAAGGGTTTTTACAATATAGAGGGTAATTAGACAGCTGCTTTTAAGTGTAACTGTTTTGTCAACCTTTTTTAGCTAAATATAGCTTTGTTCGCTTTGAACCCTCTTGTGCATTTATTCTTTTTTTGTGTGTGTGTGGTTTTCCCAATGCCAGAAGGCATCTTGTGACAGGCCGAGTTCTGATGGTGAAGCCACTCATGACAACGGACACAGCGACTTCAAGGACCAAGGTGAGAGTCCACAGCAGCAGTGGCCAATAATCTGTAACATTTTCTTGGAACATCTGCTTCAGAAGTGAGCCATATATATCCGCTTCATAAAAGTATTAAAGTATTTATTGTAAGCGCTAAGTTGTCTGGAAGGACTTTGCTGGGAAACTCCCAATATAGTGCATGACAAATGTTGACATCTGGGAAAAAGCACTCAGTGTCATCTCGGGTTTATCTGAGGCCTACGAGGCTACAAGGCTGAACCAGCAAGAGGCCACATGTGACACAATATCATGGATCTATTCACCCCACATTATGGAACCCTAAGGAAGTGCAATTTTAACGTGGACTCGCCCTCAAAAGTCTTTTTAACAACCAGGAGTGGAGAGCCAACCCCTTATGAGTCCACAGGTGTGCTGCCTGTCAAGTAGGTCAAATTTGTCCACTGTAATGAGAGTAGTTAAAGTGCCTCCATCAATGCTATGGTTGCTGCTACATTCTTGAAACTGCAGTCAAAAACCCAGCCCATGCTCTCAAATTGCTTTTTGGTCATGAATGGGATTGCAGTGCCAGAAGAAGCATAACTTGTCTACCACATTTCCTCTCTTCATCACCATGGCCCTGGATTTGGTAGGTTTATAGCTCATCTTAGCCCACAAGATGAGGCGTTTCCAGGCTCTGGAAGACCCACCTACCACAAAGCACTGTTATAGCTGTGACAGTAAGGTCATCCATGAAGCCTCTGGAGGAGGTCTGCAGAGAAACAAGACTTGAGCAAAGGGTGTCTGCTCTCAGTTTGGGCTACCTTGACCAACATGTTCATGGCAAGGGCAAAGAGAATAACTGTGATGATAATATACCCCTTTTCAAGCCTGATGCTTGTCTGATGTCCCTTGGAGGCCCTTGATCTAACAAAGTTACAAGGTATATGTATACACTATGCATATGTGTCCAGGGTAATCTCAACAGGCTTATGGTTAATTATTATCATTTTAGTTGTCGTTGCTTGAAATTAACAAGGAATTATTTTTAATGTGGTACTAGATGTAAATCTTGAAATATCATACCTGTCTTTTTTCTCACTCTTCTGTCATTATTCAGAGGGAAGTCTCTATGAACTCTGAAAAGGTCAGCATGTAACAATAATGCATGTAGCATAAAGAATGAGTTTTTAGATTTATTTAACAAGGATTTTACACAGAGATGGTCTTCCCCTGCTGAACTAGATGCCAAAACAAAGAGATTCAGATGAATAAGTCTCTCCATTATTTACTGTGTGTTTGCTTAGCATGCAAAAACCCTTTGGGAGAGACATTTCATTTCAGGTGTCAGCCCAGTTATTTGGATTGTCAACTAAAATTTAACACTTTTATTTTTTTCCCTCTATAAGGTTGGTTCATTTTTCCAACATTATGACTGAAACAGATTTCCCACTAGCAGTTAATTTCAAATTTGCTATCCAGTTGGGTTTTATGGAGCCAGGACAGAGCTGTGATTCATGGACTTGGTTGTGTAAGGCGTGTTCGTATGTCAGTGCTGTGAAATTATGGGGAATGTAGAAACGGTATCAGCAATGGTCCCCTCAATTAGCTTAATGCAGTCATACAAAATGTTGATTACTTCTCCAGGGATTAAGGTCTTATCCTTTTTGGCCTGCTACATCTAGAAATGTACAGAACCATCATTTAGTGTGTGCATTTATCTGTGATCAATATACACTTGCACTTCCCAATGGTAAAATAAAGTAAAAAGCTCCATAAGCTAAGCAGTTAACTGTGACACACTAACTTTGGGTTTAAATCTTGTTCCTGTCTTTGTTTACACTCACTATGCACAACCTCATAATGAACATCTCCTTGTTGCTCATATCTTATTTCAGGTTGACATTTATCAAAGAAATGTGTCTTGGAATACTGAACAAATCTTGACATCTCTTATGAAAGAGGGAATCACTTAGACTGTTTGGATTTCTATTGCTCAATGATATCATTTTTTAGCCTAATGCTGGCTCAGCCAAGCTGTTAGGACACTGAACTTACAACAACTGGGTGTAGTTAGGGGCCAGTGTGCGTTACAAGTAGAGTTACCAGAAAATACTTCTTGATACCTTTACCACTAGTGCCCCTCTAAAATAATCAGCAGGATTTTTAGGCTCCAGCAACACATTTTCTGATATAACTACACATTTTGAAGACTATTCATCTAATATGGAAATTTCAGTCTCAGTTGCATCATGTGTGGTAGCAAGATTGTTTCTTGACAAAACTAATAATTTTTGACAGATTTTACCCAGAATTTGACACAAGTGAGTATTTGAATCTTTGCACTTGTGATAACACCAATCTGACCACATAGGTCTGTTGTGTGATGTAAATTTAAATGTCTCACTCCACTCAGTGTAATATATTTCATTTCATATAATACATTTTTGAATCCCTAAGGGTAAGAGGCTATTTATATGAACATCTAATAAACAGAAGAATTTATTGGTGAAATAATTTAAAATAACTCCACAGAATAAAAAAGGTTAAAGGTGGTCTCATTCCACTCCCTTGTGCTTCAGTCATTCTCTCATTTAGTCATCAAAGGCAATTTTTTTAGGCTTAATCGCCCACATTCCTTCCATAGCTGGTAACAAAAAAGCTGATATATTGGAGTCAAATTCACCTGATCACAGTTTTCCTCTACATCGTTTCCTGAAGGGAAAAATAATAACAACCTCTCCTTTTAAAAAATGGTAGGTGTCACTTTCACATCTGTGTGTCTGCTTTCCAAATCAGACAAGGCATTGTGTGTGATGTTATTTGTATACCTTTCACATTATGAGATTGTGCCCAGACAGCTTCCTACTTATTCAAGGTATTCACCAAAAAGAATTCACCATATGAGTTTGGACTACTATTGAATAGGTTTAAACAGCTAGGTGCTGTATTGTGCAAGGCAAAAGCATTGCGTGTCGAATGGTTATGTGCACATTATTCTTGTGTGTGTCTAGTATCACTCCTGAAAGTCTGTGTTAGCTGTCTCAGCATGATGACATCAGTGAGGGGGAATTCTTTCTTTTTCCCTCTGGAGTTCTTCTCCACTGTCTCTTTGCCTCAATATCTGGCAGTAAAGAAAAGATTAAAAAAGTTTGTGTTATGGTATACCTTATGTTTGACATCACAGCTTAATGATTTTTGACCAATACTTTCTTTCTTCCCTTCTTCTTCCTTTCATATTTTAACTTTGATTCTTTCATGGACACACATTTAAATACACCACAGACCACTGTATCTAAACAAATGAGCAAAGCTGAAACAATTTTGCTCATTTAGACAAACAATAACCCAGGGACTCAGACAAAGCCTCTTAAAACCTGGCTTGCTTGAATCTAGCCTGTCTTCCAGCAGAATGTGCAAAGTCATTCCTCTTTCTCTCTGTCTATCCTTTGATAGAAACTAGGCCAGCTGAAATTGGCCACTGAGACTAGTGGGTTGTTGGGATTTCAAATTGAGCCTAATTCACCAACAAAGAGCTTTTGAACCCACAAGGGTTTGATTAAACCCAATGTAACTGATTCTGAACTCATGGTTGTTTATAGTGGGGTCTAAAGTTGCTCTTTCTCCTCTTTTCTCTTTCTTGCAGCATTGCAAAAGCATCCAAACCTTATTGAATCAACACAAATGAACACATAACATGTGTCTCTTTGTAATTTCTTGTTTGGATAATTGGGACAGAGAAGAGTCTTACACATGCTGTACTAATTTAAAACCTCATTGAAGTTGAAAGTAATTTTATGATTATGGTCTCATTCGCAGGAAAAGGGAAGAAGAACTCAAAGTCAGAGCCCAAGACTGGAACGGTGGGGAAAGGAGCAGGGAAGAAGATTACTAAAATAATTGGACTGGGTAAGAAGAAGCCATCCACAGATGAGCAGACCTCGTCAGCAGAAGAGGACGTACCTACATGTGGTAAGACACAGACATTGAGGTTATTATTATTATCACAATGTATCATTAGCCAAGTCTAGAGGTAAAAGTGTGTATACATATTTCCAATGAGTCAAGACTGGGCTGAATACCAACACTTCTGTGATCTCTCTCCAAAAACTCTGAGTGTTTGGGGTTTCACAGAATTATCAACTCAGTTATTTTTATAATTTGGGGGTAATGGTACACACTTTTGAATTTGTCTCCTTAAAGGTATTCTTGGTGCATGTACACAAGTTGCATAAGGAATAAATACAAAAGACCATAAGAAAAAATTGAAAGAGTTTTACTCAGATTTTCCCAGCAGCTGGGCTGTGGACTAGAACTAGGCCTTAATGTGTTTGCTACAAGGTTTTGAGCCAACACTGTAATTTAAAATTTAAAAAAACAGGGTTGTAACAAAATTAGGGTGTTACAACCCTGTGAAATAAAAAAAATTAAAAATTGGCTCACTTGTTCCAATTTCATTCAAAGAGTCTACATGATTAAACCATTTAAGCCTCATTCAAGTTGATGGAAGGCTAAAAATGAATTAAGCCAGCAAAAATCAATGTTGCCCATGCTCTGTGGGTCCCAAATTGTGGGAGCCACACGGAAGATCAAGGTACCTTTATACTCAGAAGTCAAACTTTTTTGGTTTCATGCTCCACCACATAACTTGGGATAGGGGCCACCCAACTTTTTATCCAGTTCTTTGCATGCATTAATGCAAGCACCAAGTACAGCACCATGAGAGTTATAATAATAGCTTAAAAATTACACAGACAGGACATTATACTTCATTTACTGATTAAGGGGGAAAACTGGACATTTAATAAAACAAAAAAAATTGAATCATGGATTTTAACAGATTTTGACAGATTTTATTTGTTTTCTTTGAGCTGTAGAGGCTAGCTCGTTAGCTCAGTTAGCCCTGCTGCTCAGCTGACTCTGCCTGGACTTGGAGTTAAGACCAACAGGAAAGTGTTGGTATTCACACATCTCACACAGGAATTTCCCATGCCAGTACATTTTCCATGCCAGTATGTTTTCAGGCCTAGGGCAGCAGGGAGAGTTAAAAGTCAGTTCAGTCGTGTTTAAGTTTTTTTTACTGATGATATTTGTTTTGTCTGACAGGCTACTTGAACGTGTTGTCCAATAACCGCTGGCGGGAGCGCTGGTGCCGACTGAAAGACAACCAGTTGCTCCTTCATAAGGATCGGGACGACCTGAAGAGTCACATTGCCTCCCTGCCCCTTCGAGGCTGCGAGGTCAGCCCTGGCCTGGATCACAAACACCCCTTTGCCTTCCGCCTGCTGCGCAACGGTCAGGAAGTGGCTGTACTGGAGGTGAGCTGTGATTAAAGGATCCTGTTGGCCTCTGAATGGTCTATTTAAATCTGTAAATTAGGAGTTGTGTATTCCTTGGTTAAAGTTAGCTATTAACACTCCACTATCAACTCATTAAATTAGATGCCAGAAAAGATATTTAAAGCAAAGTCACACCAGAACAAGCAAACACTGCTCGTCAGTTTTTCCATCTCTCCTGGTAAAACGCCTCTCCACACAACACCGACTTGTGTCTGTGTTATTATGTCTCTGCAAGACATTTGTATAAAAAACTACTTTTGAACCATGTTATTACTAAACCTTTAATATATGGTTACATGTGTGAGGTAGCCAGTTCCTACAACAAATCATCAAAGCCCTAATTTAAAGAAACCATATTAATGTACAGTAAGGTAATTAATAAAATTGAACTGAAAAACTGTTCCAAACTCATACTAAAAAACTATTTAGATCCTGATTTAATGCACGAAGCAACCATGGATATCATCACAACTCTCTATCATCTCTCTTTATGTTTATTTGTGCATGTATCTCATTGTACCAACAGTCATTCTGCTGAATATGCACCTTTTCCTGTCTAATGGTCACCTTGAAATCACAAACTAGAATAATGACATACTGCAACTTTGTCCTTTTCCCCCAGGCCTCCTCCTCTGAAGCTATGGGTCGCTGGTTAGGGGTTTTATTGGCTGAGACTGGCTCCACCACTGACCCAGCCACCCTCCACTACGACTACATTGATGTGGAGACCACCGCCAATGTCATCCAGCTGGCCAAGCAGTCCTTCTGGTAAAGGACATACACATTTTCTCTAGGCATGAAAATGCACAATTTACAGGTGTTCATATTCCATTAAGCATTGAAATGACTTATACATTAAACTTTAGCAGGTTTGATGTCTCTGTGTAAGTGGTATAGTTTTCAGTGTAAATACTGAAATAATAACTATTCAGCCCAAAGGTTTGATTGAAATATTGTTCATTCTATTTTGTTGACTAATACATATTTTGAGCACTGTGAAATGAAAATCTGAGGTTATGGTGGAACTTTTTTAAGGAAATGTGAATACTTTTTAATGAACTGTGATGTTTTTAATCTCACAGTTTCACCAGCAAGCGTGCTGTCTCTCCTAACCCATACCTGGACAACCCAGTCAATGGTTATGCCTGCCCCACTGGTATGGCCCTGCACTACGATGATGTGCCCATCAATGGAACTGTAAGGACACACCTGCTCCTAGGACATGTTCCACACAAATATTAACCCATGTAGCTGTTTTTAATGTGTTGCCAAAATGCACTGTGATCGTTGCCTTGCATTTCAACTGCTTTTTACTGTTCTGTATTGCAGTAGGGGTGCTGCAAGTAGCATTTTTAACATCATTATATT
>JAPZDV010000016.1:2265206-2294292 GCA_029814665.1 Acanthurus lineatus
TGTTAGATAAACTGAGGGAAAGTTTTTTGTTTTTTTCAAAATAAGAGCAGTGAATCACATTGGCAATTTGTGGAAATACAGCAGGAATTGGTGCCCCCCTTATAACATATAGATTTACTGGATGTTATAAAGTGATATGTAGCACCTTGATTTAGTGCCACATACTGCAATGATGCTTACTTTGGCAATAGAGTGTAACTAACTTTATACTGCTATCATTTCTCCCTTTCTGATCTCCTTTTATCTTTATTTCCTGTTATATATATTTTGTTTTCCCTCTCCTCTCTGCTTGCTTGCATGCTTATGTGGTCTAACACAAGGACCTGGAGGCGCAGTACTCCAGTCCCAGCACAAGGGGGAGCCAGCTGAAAGAGGACATGCACTATGAGAACACTGACCTCTATGAGAACATGCCTTCACCCAAGCTGGCCACTCGCTATCCTCCTAAATCTTCCTCTTCTTCTACTTCCTCTTCCTCCACCTCAAAGAGTCACTACAAAGCCCCTGTTTCAAAAATCTCTTCCAAGTTTCTCAATGTTGATGCTAAAACTAAAGACACTGCTCAGGTGACTAACACTCTACTCTCTTTAACCCTCACTGTTTTCCTTTTTTGCTCTTGAATATTCATACTGTTGTCGTTTCCAGTCTAAAATTCTTCTGTGTTCATTCTATGGTGTTTTTCTTTTGTCTAAAGAGGTTATTATATTTTTCATATACTTAAGTTAATTTTATAACTCTTGGAAACTGATGAGAGTCTTGTTTGTTGAAATAAATGCCCCTTTAGGAAGAACATTTCCATGTAAACTATGCAAATTGCTGGCTTAAAAACATATTGGATATTTTTACCGTAAGGTTGTTATGTAACCTTCTAGCGAACAGTTGCCTGTTTACACATTCAGCAGACAAAGAACCAAATTATCATCCAATTGTGGTGAACCCTGTCTGATAAAACGCCCTTTTTAGAACAAAAATATATCAATTTATTAAATTCCTCACTTAACAAAGGAGAATTTTAAAAATGCACAGGTTGACTTTTCATCAGGAGGAAGCGGAACTAGCTTTTGTTAAATTATTGATATATTAGAGTTACAATAGCTATATAACATGCAGTATAGGACTTTTGATATTAAGCTTCACCAACTTCTGAGGTAAAAATCTCGCTCTTTAGCTGCCTAATTCTCTAATGTGTTTACCAACTAGCTGTTCACTTAGTCTGTCTGGTATTTTCTGCTGCAAAGGTTAAGCACAGGCAAGTCACAGCTTGTTTTTCATAAACAGCAGTCAGATGCAGCTGGAGTTTGGAGACAGGACAAACAAACCAATGTGCTAAAGAGGCTAAAAACTTTCATATTTTCAAATATTATTTTTAATGATGTGGTGGTGATGCTTAATGAAATCTTCTGTCAATTTGTGACAGAAGGCTGAATTAACCTAGTGGCATCTAGCATAGATGTTGCAGATTGCAACCAACTTGATATCCCTTGGCTAATCCTCCCCTTCGAAGCTTGAGGTGGCTGCTAAAATCACAACAAAACGTTAAAGGTCCTCTCTGGGGCTGGTATTTAGTTTGTTCATTCTGTGCTACTGTAGAAACATGCAGCATATCATGGGGAAGTCCATGAAAGAGGGTCTGCACATTATAGCTATAAAGGACTCATTTTTGTTTTCAGGTGATTAAACACCAACTAAAACATAATGGGAAAAAGTAATTTCGCATTTCGTGCCAGTAGATTCTTTTTTAATTTTACACCATTGACATTTAAAACCTTTAAACAGATTTATCCCAGATGATTACTTTCTAACATCCAATGACTGCAGTGCATATCTTTACTTAAATTTTGTATCTCCTGATTTACATGCACTGTGTGAAAGTAGAATATACTAGACTGAAAGAAAACAGGAAATTCTGTATATTATTCCTAAAGAAGCACACTCACCAAACAGGGTGATTGTGTTGGCCACCCACAGGCCCACGTCTCTTTGCCATCAGCCTGTAAATGGCATTGCTCTTCTGGTGTAGTTCTTAGTAATTAAATTATCCTCATGACTTGGCCTGAAAACATTCAGTATCCAGTCTCTCTCTAAAACACACTCAACATGTGCTCCTCTTCCAAATAGACATGTTCCACTCAAGCTTTTTAGAGTTGAAACAGATCACTAATTTAAAACAATAATATCTGTAAAAGATTAGCAAAGTGTTTAACCTTTAAAATACTTCAACAGAAAGCTCTTGCATAAACCACATTTATTTCTTTGTATGAGTAATATTGGTAAAGTATGAGTACAGAATATGTATGGAGTGTGTATGAATGGGCTATGTGTGTCTGTGTGCATGTTTTCCTACTGGTCCTCCTGGTTTTCCTACATAGTGGATTTCCTTTTTCTCCTTTACAATAAGCCTCAGCTGTGTTTGTAATTTATATTTTTTACAGCCATGCTCTAAGTACCATTTTGCCTTCATGGCCACATAAGTCACCACATGGTGTTGTATGGAGCTCCACCTCCTCCCAGCCACCCCTTTGATGTGTGTGCTGTGTGTGGCGTAGCTAAGGGGTGTTAACATTACCTCCAAAACCACAAACTACCGCTTAACTATAGGAAGCAGATTATCATCCAACTAGGTGTACAACAGGCTGCAATAAGCACCGCCGGCTCGCAAACAGACAGCCCTTGTAGTTTTTTAAAGCCTCAATTTTTCTTGTGACAGTTCAGCCAGAATAACTATAATTATACAAGGGCTGACTGATAAATTCATGTCCTAAGGCAGATGGAGTCCATTTTAGAAAACCTACCACATTTTTCCTAAGTGTAGTCCACTCCTTCATTCACTGATTCAGTTAAACAGTCGTAGAGAACATGAATTCATCCTTTTGTTGAAATCAGCATCTTGGACATCCAGAAAGTGGTCCATAGCAGCAATGATATCATCATCATCTTTG
The DNA here is from genome assembly GCA_029814665.1 of Acanthurus lineatus. NCBI lineage: Eukaryota > Metazoa > Chordata > Actinopteri > Acanthuriformes > Acanthuridae > Acanthurus > Acanthurus lineatus. The sequence goes on from JAPZDV010000016.1 coordinate 2,268,146, forward strand.
GTAAGAGGTAGTTGCTTGAGGGTGCCAAATTAGGTAAAAAAAAAGAGGAATGTAAAAATCCACATTTCAAGAACTGCCATGGTTTTCTTATTGGCTGGAGCATTGTTCTGCTCTTGTCAGACTTCCAGCACTACTGTTGCATCCTAGATAGTCCATCAACATTTCTGCTGATCTCACCAATTTAATCTTCTTGAGACCCAGAGACTTGGTGTTGGAAATGGTGGACCTAAGTCTCATCCATGGTCAAAGGAGATCATGTCATAAATTGTATTTGTGTTCTCATGTGTTGTGACTGGAACAGGCTTGATGTCTCCAGCATTTTTTGCTTATTTTGTATATATCTTATAATGCTTTACCTTTACAAACAGTGTATCTATACAAGAAAAACAGATTAAAATTGGACAGTATTAGTCAGTATTATTTTCATTTGAGAAATGATTCAATGTCTGTGTATAATGTGAAAGGTTTTGCCTGCAGCACAGGAGGTGAAGTCAGCTGTCTACTTAGCTGCTTAAAGTTGTGGCTGTCATGACAGTAGGCTCCACCAGTCTATACACTGAGGTTTTCTGGACCCCAAATTGCTCTTGACAATTAATCTATTGATGTGTGAGTGTGTGAACAAGTTCCTGATGAGCAGGTTGGAACTATATTATATACAGAGCATAGAATAAAGCCCAACAAATAAAGCCCCTGATGTTGGTGATGAATGAACCCTTCTGCAAAATTGCTTGGAGTGATTGAAAGACTATACAAGTGCTATAAATTTTATTTATTTACAATTTATCCTAATAAGACCAAAGATAGATATCACCAAAACTGCAGTTTCCCTCAACTATACAAACTTTTTAAGCTCAATGTTTTTTTTTTTATTTTCTTTCTTTTTTTTGCACCCAAACTCTACTAATGTGGTGCAGTCCCACCTGCAGCAGGCAACTGTTTTCAGCTAAGGACTTTGAATAAATGCTCTCTCTTTTGCCTATTCAGCACCAAACAGCAGCGGTGCATTTAGCCAGAACTCAAAAATAAGCTTATACTACTGCCTCAAAGTGGAAGAAAATCAAATCAAATAACAGGAGCTTGAAAAATCCATCTTAAATTTTCATGACAGGAAAGAATCCATAATTTTAATTTAAGTATCTTATACATGATAGTACTATATTTTAAGTTATGAAGACATTTTTTTAATTAACTCTCATTGTTACCCAAATTCAAATAGTACGCATCTGTAGCTTATCAAGCAGTAATATGGTTACATTTAAGATATTTCAAAGGCCTCATTTATTGTTATTTTTTTACAATCAGCTAAAGGGAAAGAAAGGAGCTGCGACCAATTGAGTTGCATCAAGACAAAAGGCAGAGCCAAAGAACCAGGCCAAGAGGAATGGAGTCAATGGGACAAATGGAACAGCATCTCTGAAACGCAACAACTCCAGTAAGTAGCAGCAAAAATTATGTCTGAGAGTTTTTATTTGTTTTACAAGAGACCTCAGTTTTGGTATCAATAGAGCTTCTTTTATTTGTACTGTAAAAGCACTACAGAACAAGTCATAGACTCTTGTCTTATTTAATCAAAACTTGGAATATCATAAAAATACTGTCTTGCGGGTGGTCCACCCCTCCCAAGACAGTTCTTGTGCTAAGAGTGAGGATTCAGACAGTGTGTCTGGCTCCTTTAGTCCCAGCCTCACAACCGCTGATTGCTTTCTAGCAAAACTTCACTCCACAACAATTTGGAAAATGTAGGATTTCCAAATTACAGTTGGTTTAGGTAGGGGTGAGTAAATAACTCAAAAACCTAATTCTATCCTAACCTCGCATATCCAAGTGACGCAAGTGGGCCAGACTTGAAACCTCCTGCCAAAGTTGGAGTAATGCTCAAACAGACCCGATAGCAGGAGTGAAGACAGACTGTTGGGAGAAGCTGGAATGTGGTTGTGTTAATCCTTGTGGTTTAGAATAGTAATTTCTTGCCTAATGTGTGAACGAGAAGGGTTGTCATTCCTCCAAATGTCGGAATGGAAATACCAAATATGTGTTATGTTGGATATAGAGTATGCCACATAATTCTCATATTTCCAGTGTCAAAAGTTTATTGAATTTGAAAATGTCAGCAGCAGTTTGATTGAGTGATCCTTAATAGGCGGATTTCACATGCATACACGTAGACACAGATGTTGGATGGTTACCCTCAGTGTATTTTCCAGCAAGAGGAGGCAAGATCCTGATGTAATTAATAACTGCTTAAAGTTGTGGCTGTGAGTTCAGTGAGTTCCTGGGGCAGTTCGTGTCTTTCCAGTGCCCTGATATTAAATGCTATGCGCTCATTTCCTTCATATGTTGGTTTGAGGTCTTATTGTCATGGAAAATCTCTTTTTTTGAGATTGCATGGGCAATGCACCATCATGCAAAGGGTCCCGGGAATCCTTTAGCATTGTTTTAATTCTGAGTGAAGAGCCCTACACAGCTGAAACTGGGTTCGGGTTTAATTTGTTTGGTCACCAGTCACACATGCAAGAATGTTAAATAAACTTCATAATATCTTATACAACAGTATTCCCATCATGATTATTCATGCAGGCATTACAGACATTACATAATAAAGAGGGCACCAGCTTGTTGCATACTTAGTAAAGGACAACACGTTATCCTCCATCAGTCACGCTCTTGAAATGTTTTTTTTTTTACACTGGAACATTAAAAACCTGTAACACAACATCAGGAAACCAGCAGTCTCTAGGATTCATCAGATAACATAAATATGCAAATATAATAATAGCTTGCACAGCCAGTTCTGCTCAGTCAGCAGCCTGGTTACTGCATTTGGTCATGTAACATCCCCTCGCAGTTTCACGATGTCCCTTGAGTGTTTGCCCACATTTTAAAATACGACTCTCTGGACTCTCTCAACCTGGACCTAACATACTTATTATAATTGCACACAGAGTTTTGCCTCATAATGAGAAATTATCACCAACATTTCAAGTGTACTAAAGTTTGAATTTCAAATAAAGTGTGATTAGAATCAATCAAATCCAGGTTTTTTTAGCCACAATACCACCAGACATCTTTCTACTCAAGGATCAGTTTGACAAAGTAGACTGATGTTTGTAGTTTAGCCAGTCTGAATGATGCTCTTTTACAAGTCTAATGGTGGTTAGACAGAGTCTCAAAAATAAAGACTGCCTGATTAAGCCAAAAAATGTATGCAACTAATTAAATAGCTGTGTTAGCTACTAAAACAATTAGCCTTGCCTGCGAAGTTCATCCTAAATGAGTCTCACTTATGTAAACTTCAGCTGAGAGGGATTTCCTGATATACCAGGTTCAAACTTGACAAGACTCCTCAATAAAGTCGAGCATCTTCTTTGTCTGAACTTTACAACATAGTATCATAGCACCTTTAAACACTTGTATCTGGTCCAGAGCAGAGTCAGTAATCCTCATCTGATTTGGACATTGCGTCTAGTAGAATCAGGAACAGGCAGATGACTCAGTTCACACCAGATCTTTGCCTTGCAGATGGAGAGCAGTGTAAATATGGCAAGAACCGTGTGGAGGCCGACGCCAAGCGGCTGCAGTCTAAGGAGGAAGAGCTGTTGAAGAAGAAGCAGGAGATCAGGAGCCATCTGACCCAGCTGAAAAAGGAGAGAAGTGACCTGCGTGCTGCTGTGGAAGCTGCTGCTGGTGAGACAGAATAAGAAGTTTTTTTTGTTTAATAAGTGCTTGATATTAATTGACTCTCTGAAATGTAAAAGAGCAGAAAATTGAAGTGTTGGAAAAGTCTTTGGTCTGGTAAAAGCTTTGAAATCCATCTCCTCAACATTTTATTATAGTGTTAAACACCACAGAAAAATCATCTTCTATTTCTCTAAAAGGGAAACGTTCCCATGCTGCACTGTCTGAGCGACTGAAAAAGGTGGAGGAGGACTGCAGGCAGAAGGAGGAGGACCGGGTGAACCTGGAACTGGAGCTGACAGAGGTGAAGGAGAGCCTGAAAAAAGCCCTGAGCGGCGGGGTCACCCTGGGTCTCACCATCGAACCAAAGGCTGGCTCCTCTGCATTACAGGTCAGAATTTCTGCATATTGTCTTACTGATTTTTGTGGCTTAATACTTTCACCGTTGTTCAGAATCAAACGTTGAATTAAATTCTTTTCCCTATCTGTGCAGTCACCCGCGATGTTGCGACGGACCCAGGAGTCTTCTCCCTTCTCCAGCTGCGACACCAGTGACACAGAGTCCTGCTCCCTGCCAGTCAACAGCGCCTCACTGCTGCGCCGACAACAGATCGGCCAAAAGCCCTCGCCAGTCCGGGGACATGTCCTCAGGAAGGCCAAGGTCAGAGCTCGCCATGCAGGCTGGTGCTAGAACTTTGTACAATAGTTCAGGACAGGGGCTTAAGCCAGGCTCACATTGCTTTAGACTTGACAAAGACAAAAAAAGACCTCAACTGATATTGACATTAGTAACTTGTGACTTTAACTAGATTTAAAAGAACTTGATAAACCCAAAGAATACCTTTTTAAGGACTACAGTGTCTGACACAGTTTGACTAAAAAGCACACAGTATTTAAAGTACCGTAATAGCTTCCATTAGCTGGGCATCCTTGCTGCTGGTGCCTCTTTTAAAACACCAGTATGCACCTGTCAGCCACCTCATTTTTTATCTACAGCCGTTTTTACACAACGATGACACAGCAATGAAACTTTTCAATCTATCTTTGTTTTTAAAACTGAATCAAACCATGTTGGCATGATGCAGCCCCAGTTAGGGGCTTAAATAGCTTGGCATAACAGAACATTAAGAGACATAACGGATCTGATGTGTAACAGAATAGTATCAGGACTAATTGAGACAAAAAGTAAAGTGGTTCTGTTGTTTTTATTGAAAAACAATAACATTAAAATTTGTCCATAATACACTCTCTTTTAAATGGTAAGAATAGATACTTCTTTTCGTTCAAAAAGCTGCAACACATTTTCAAGTTTTACTTTCGCTTTCTTGTTTTGTTTTTACAGACTTGTGGTTAGATTTTTTTATGTTGCTTTTTGATTATTTTTACTTTCATTTTTGAGAATTTTTATTTTATTTAATTGGTATGAGAAAGAAGAAGATACTTGTTATCAAAAAAGTAACAGATGCCAGTCATAAACAGATAACAGAAATATGTGCGGTAAAGGCAAATACATGTAAATTGTCAACACAGCATGCAAACTGAGTGTGTCTGTTTATCTTGCAGGAATGGGAACAGAAGAGCGGCACATAAACTGGGCGACCCCTCACACCGGCCTTACTTTGATCTCTTTTTTTCTCTCTAAGAAATGTGTATATATTTATTTAAAACTGTTCATAACATATGAGAGTGTTGAGGAGGGCAAAAGCATGGCATTCACATGAACCACAACAAGTTGCTGGTTTTAGAATACTGTCAGTAGCACAACATACAGATACAGAAACTTTTAACTTTTTAACTATTGAGCATGCTCAGTGTACTAAGTTGTTAAACTTGTATTGTCCGCTGTACTCTTTTCAAGCAACCACCTTTATTCTATTTTATATTTCCAATAAGTGCCAGCAGGTTAACAGTTAGGGTTCAAAAAAGATCAAAGGTCAAACCCAAGTATTTATTTGTAAATGTTTAAAGGAAATACTAGCTTCCCTTTCTTTATTTATGTTGATATATTTAAAGTTATTGTGTAGAAATTGTGGCACTCCACATAATCCCCTTACCTACACCATTATTGTTTCTCATTAAGAGAACTCTGCAGCTCCACTCTGATGGATATTTTTGGAAGCATAATTATTCTAAATGCAGGATAGTTGTAAAAATCTAACTTTTTGTGTAGAAATCTCAAATTTATACTGAAAAACAAAAGTGTCTTTCACTACTAATATTCACTCCTCTCAGTGCCTTTACCAAGGACAGCATGTAGGGACATCTTTATGCACATAATGTGTAAAATCTCTCAGTATTGGCATAGTTTTGACTTTTGGAGTTTTGCTTTGTTTCCAACCTGCCCGCAGAGGGACTAATTCACAGGTGGACTTTAATGTCCCTTACCTGTGTGAAATTTGAATTCTCTTCATTTATGAAATGTATTTCCTTTGTCTACATGCACATACACATGCTAATTTAATACAAATACTGTGTAGGTGTGTGTATATATATCTAAAGGATAACTAAGAAAATATTTTGTCTGTACCTACTCATTAATTTACCGCTATTACCGCATAATAATTATGCTTCTTTAAATTGTCCCTTCGTGTGATGATAAAAGGCTGTCATTAGGCTGTAGCAGGACTTTAGCTGGGTGTGTGTTAGCGCTTTGAAGCTTGGCAGGTCAACTAATGCGTGGCCATAAGATTTGGCACTCATTGTCGGAAAACTTCGAACCCTCAACCAATGACGTTATTCCCTTATCCATGAACCTCAGTCCAGATCTTCTAATCACGCCACTGGTTAACTGAAGCCCCGTCTAAATCCTTCTGTGTGTGTATGATTGTGTGTGTGTATCTGTTTGTGTGTGTGATTGTGTGTGTGTGCGCTTTAATGTCTCCAAGGCACATTCCAAACAAATCAACAATACACTGACTGAAATAGAGGCACTTGCTGTAAACTCCACTTGCTGTGTGTTCTCCAAAATCAAAGACTGTGACTTTGACTTTCAAACTGCTTCACACTTTCACACACACACACAGGCAAACACTCAATTATGTCACATTTTTTTGGTGCTTTTTTTTCAATGGCTTTATATTCCACTTGCTTTCACTGTGCTGCCATATTGATACTGCTAAGTACACAAGGTGCTATATTGGGTTTGTTGGCAGAAGTAGAGTTAGCATGCAATACAGCCCGAGTTTAGAAACTTATGCTACCTACAGCACATGGACACCAACTACTTCTCAGTTCTGTAAATATGTTTGTTCACCTCCTGCTTTAAAATTAATCCCCCACAAGTCTGCAAGCTAGAGCGTAGTCAGCATGTTAGCATAAAGACGGGCACACATGGAGTCGTATCTGCAAGTATTTAGTTCACTTTGATTCCCTGTTGGCTCAGGGTGCCTTATAACTGAGCAAGATGTCTGATGTCAGTAAATGTGAACCTGCTGTATATAGTTTGGCTTTGTGGGAGGGGCAGGGTGAGGGAGGGGGTACAGATTCATACATCAGTGTTTGTTTTTGCACCTTATACATTTTCTACTCTATTGTATTCTAAGACAGTCTCCACCTCGGGGATAAACATGCTGTACATAAATAAATAAACTTCCTGACAAACAGCCATCAGTGACTCTGTGCTTTATTAAATTTTTTTAAAAGAAAACAAAAGTGTGGTCTAATATATTTCCTAGTTCTTTTCAAAACTCGGTTTTCACCTAGAGGCTGAGGTACAAGTGAAGAAACAGTTTAAGAGCTATTTGGAAGGTCCAGAGCAACTATTGCATCAGATTGATCTTGTAATGACACTGTAGCCATTTTAAGCAGACTGTACAATACATAGTACTTTGTAAGTGTTAACTTCTCTCACATTTAATTGGATGAAACCATTTTTGATGTTTACATTCACATTAACTAGACATTGTTTGGGAACAGAGACAGTTTTCAGGTTAAATATATCACATATGGACCCCAATTTTATGTTGAAGAAATACATTTAAAGATGTTGATTGTTTAGACATCTCACCTACGACGAAGTCCATGTGCTTTGTTACCTGCCTGTAACTTTTTTAAAAATTATTAGTATTATATTTTTTGGGGGGCTTTTTTGCCTTTATTTTATAGGACAGCTGAGAGAGTGGACAGGAAGCGGGAAGGGAGAGATGGGGTAGTGACATGCAGCAAATGGTCGGAGCCCCAACTGAGCTACGCGGCGCCCCACCTGCCTTTAACTTCTATATGTTACCTGCATAATTTAACGTCAACTGTGTGATGTTATGATGTACTGACCACACCTCTTAAAGTACACCATCACGTAACCATAGCTCATGATAAGTTGGAACATTAGAGGCAAACAATAAGATTTTTCCCCACTGTTTAGTTGCTGTATATGGTCAGAGGGTGCATTAAGTAATACTCACAACAATGCCACAAACTGCAGATACTGTCACATGATGCATTAAGCTGAAAAACTGAAAGCCCCATGTGAAGCAGTTTCAATTTTCTTAGAATGCCAAACTGTTCATATTGGGATGTGCGTGTGACAGCATTTATCTTTCAATTCATGTCACCGTCAGGAGATTAAAATTAGTAATGCAGTAATATACAGTATGTATCATGTTAACACAACCAAAGGAAAGAATCTCTCACTAAAACAAATTAAACCAAATATTGACACAGTCTTGCTTCTTGCACATTGCAGCTGTAAATGACATCATAGGCAAATCTGAGGCACTGCGCATTTACATGTTTAACACATCAAACTTCACACTCCTCATTCATTCCTGATAGGCATTCCAACACTATTGCAGCTCGGCGGAATTGTGTCATCTATCTTTAGGTTTGGTTCATAGAGGCTGAGCATTTCCATGGTACATTAATAAGGATGTAGGAAGGACAAGTGATGTTCTGTTTAAGCCATTTATTGTCACTACAAACAATAAAGAGCAGCAGAGGAGGAAAGAGACTTGTCTTCTTTGTCGAACAGATTCTTGGAAGTCTCAATTAACAAAGATGTTTGTACCTTTGAGGTATTTTACTTTCTCCATTACAGCAAGCTTTTCCTTTCATCTGAGAAATTTAACCACTATTCTTCTTGGCTTTTTCCCTTTGACTAAGTGGTTTCCTACAATGGTCACTTGGGGAAGAAATGCCCTCACTGACATGCAGACTAGAGGAGTCAGAAATAGAATCACTGACCTTAAAAGCCACTACCTGATAAATGACCTGCACTGTTTCCTGAGCTACTGCCATAATGTGTTACGGTGCCAAACATTTTCATAGGTAAACTAAAACATTGAACTTTGCATAAAGAATGCTCAATGGATCATAAAGGCGAATAAATAGAGAGTGTTTTCTCTTCATAGTGTAAATTGATACACACACAGTGCACAGAGCAACATCATGATGGAGAGGATGCTGTTGAGTGTTTTCTGTCTCGCAGGTTAGTGAGTTCTTTGATAATATCTGACAGTATTTATTTATATGGAATATTGAAAATTCATATTTACCGCCTGTTTTTTTTTTTTGTGTCATCCTCAGGTTTGCACATCTTCTCCTCAGGCCTTTCTCATCAGTATCACTATGTTGATGAATGTTTGAATTGGACCGAAGCTCAAACCTACTGCAGAGAGAAATACAAAGATCTGGCCACTATTGAAAACACTGAAGACATGAATCAATTTATCTACACAGTTTCATCTTCTGGCAACACAACAATAAACAATGAAGTCTGGATTGGCCTGTATGGTAATGTCGACTGGAAGTGGTCAGATGGATACAGAGGAAATGGAGTTGAATACAGAAACTGGGCACCCGATGAGCCCAATGATCAGTCCTGTGCAATGATTGGAAAAAGTGGTAATGATAGTTATTCTTGGTGGGATCATTTTTGTGAAGCACTTTATCCATTCCTCTGTTATGAAGGTAAATACACAGCAAAATGTATTTTCTTCTCTTGTAATAATTTTATTTGAAGTTTAATATTTCAGCTTGTAATATGATTTTCTCTAAACTATAGGACCTCAGCAGGATCCTAAGTTTCATTTCGAAGACAAGTGCATGAATTGGTCCAGTGCTCAGAGGTACTGCAGGGAGAAGGGGAATTATAACATAGAGGAGGAAAAGGAAATCCAGAGCTTGATGAAAGCAAACTGGGCATGGATCGGTTTGTTCAGAGGTCCCAGCTTTTCCTGGTCTGATGGGAGTAGCTCCTCATTCAGAAACTGGGAAAACGGATCAAACCCAATTGACTCAGTTGATGTCACAGACCTCTGTGGTGTTGCAAACTTGCAGGGATCACAGAAATGGAACCTTTCTCACTGTGGAAGAAGATTACCATTTGTCTGTTACGGTGCCCCTAAAACTTCTGGTGGGTATTTTACTGTCATTTAGAGAGAAGGATGCATCACATTAGATAACATTTAGCCTATAACTGAACTCATAGTGATACTGGATTTTTTGTGGCCAATAAAAGCACAAATATTTTGTAGTTTTAAAAAATCACATTATGATTCATAAGACGATGACCATTTTTTAACAACATACGCAAAAAACAAATAATCATTTTTACAAATAACTGTTGTATTATTTGTTTAAAAACAGGTGAAACTATTCACCTGACAGATTGGTGAAAAATCTCCCTGTCAGAGCTCAGCTGTAGATATACTATAAGGTTTCCAAATGACTTAAAATCCAGTTTAGCGGTTTTTGTGAGAACTGATGAGCAACATGTACACAGATATTACACAATAAACTGGTATTAGTCATTTCTTTTTGGAACTCTGACAACACTTGAAAGTAGGCAGTTTTGGAAAGTAGGTACAACAAGTAATGTACCTGAGCAAAAATAACAAATGGTAAAATTTATGTGATAGTTTTTTTCCTTGTGGCTTTTAAGAATCAGATTAATAATACAAAATATATATATAAAAAAAATATATATATTGTTTCATTTCAGTGAAAAAAACTTGGATCCACACTCTTTGGATTAAAACACTAGCTATCCAGCAGAGCATAAAGTGATTAAAATGAGCTCTACCTTTAGATTAAAGAGATTCGTACACATGATGTATTTATCATTATAACCGCATATTACAATAAAAAATATGCAAAATATTACTTTTTTAAAACTGGTCATTGAAATACATTTTTGATTTGCATAATTGAGAATGAATGGAAAGGAAGATTTTTATGGTTTAAGTTCCACACTGAGAAATAGCTTGAAGAACTTCTTTCATTATTGTACATAGGTTTCACAGAACTTCTCCTACAGCAAACTAATGTTTTTTTTCTGTGTTTGTTCACTAGTAAAGAGGCAGGTAATCAAGCTGAGGATAAAGCCTGATCCCTGTGTGGATCTGAATGGCCTTGCTGTACAAGAACAAATCTTGGAAAAGGTGAGACCTAAAAACCCAGTGACTTAACTCGACGCGCCAGATGGAATGTGTGGAAGGGGCAGGTCATTAAAAAAAAAAAAAAGAAAAAAATTGGAGGATGAGTGGACAAACATCTATCAAAATAATTACTCTTGCTGAAGCCAGTTAGAAGAAGAAAGAAAACATCATTCATCAAGAAGAGCCTTCAGTGCCATTCTTTGCTCTTTTTTTAATGAGAAAATGTTGTCAAGTTCTGATTAAACTGCAACTATTGAAGCATCCACACCGACCCCTGCAGCTGCTGACAGATTATTTACAAGCTTCCAGCCCCTTCCTCAAAACTAAGCTGTAGCTACCACCTCTTTCTCCTCAGAGGATGCTGATTTTTGGGTCATATTCTAAACGAACATAAACAAATCCTGTTGGAGCTTTTCAAGGTGGACCAGCAAGATTTAAGACTTGAAATCTCAGCAGTACAGCTGCCTTGCAAGGTTAACAATGTTGCAATAATCAATCCAAGTATTATTATTATTATTATGTCATTGATTATATGATCCCAATGCAATAATTACACAATACACACTGTTATGTGTGTTGTGTCAGAATCAATAAATAGTCAGACAAGTTTGTCTGATGTTAACAAACATTTACTTCGTAACCTGAATATTTTTATGCCAGTGTTGATTTAAAAAATAAGATAAAATAAAACAAGTGAAAAATTTAAAATGATTTAAATATGGCTGCCTTTTGTGTTTTTTGCAGCTTCGGGACAAACTGAGGGAGAGTGAAGTGACTGGAGTCACACTGAAGTGGAGCAAGCAGCCTGATGGGCGTGTTTTTCGCAAGGAGACGGAAAATTCCCAGAAGAAATTAGAGAGGAAAAAGGAGTTCTGATATTGAATCCAAAGTCACCTGTTGAGAAATTCAGGAGTCAACAGGCATTGTAAATTCTTAATAGTAATACATGTGGTAAACTACAGACCAAAATGCAAAAGTCTTGGCTGTAGTCAGTCTGAACCACTTAGGTAAAATCATATTTACACATTTATATAGAGCAAACCAAATGTCTGTACAGGACTAGATGAATATTTAGGACATAGAATCTTTGTGAGGAAGTAATCATGTTTTCAACCTATACTCTACTTCTGCCATTGTGTAAGCTGAGCCTTTCAAATACCTTTGTGGTAGAATTCAATTAAAATAAAGTCTTCTCCTCTATTTCCATGTGTTTCTTATTGCCTTTAATGACAAAGTTTAGCTAGAACACCAAAAAGCAATACAGCTATCCTTCATTTCATCTCATTGTTTATCTTTCTGCAAAACAGCAGCTTTTATGAGGAATTTCAGTCAAGCTTTAGAGTACACCATGTCACTGGTGACAGTAATTAATGACTGTCTGTCGGCATCGGACAAAGGTCTTGTCTCTGTCCTTGACTTGTTAGATCTGAGTGCTGAATTTGGTATCATTGATTACATCACATGATATTAGAGGAACAGAATTAAGGTGGTTTAAGTTCTATTTATCTGATCCCTTTAAAAGTTGCACATGTTAACAGCAAACCCTTTGTATATGCTAAAGTTAGCCATATAGTTCCACAAGGTTTGGTTCTTGGGCCAATTCTGTTCACCCTCCCTATACTACCCTTGGGAAACATTATAAGACAATGTCTGATTTTTGTTCTTATACAGTTGATACCCAGTTTTACTTATCCAAAAAGCAAGAGTAAACTCCAAGCATGTAATAGGAACTTAAAGATTTGGATGAGCTGCAGTTTTCAGCTGTTAAAGTCAGACAAAACTGAAGTTATGGTACTTGGCCCCAAACAATTCAGCAACTCATTAGGTAATTCTATAACATCTCTAGATGGTTTAACTCCAGCCTCCAGCTCTATTGTAAGAAATCTTTGCTTATCTTTGATCAGAACAACTCTCTTATTCAACAGCTTCCTAGGACTGCCTTTTTCAACATTGCAAAATTCAGGCCTAATCTGTCTTTAGGGTACCTATCTGCAGACCATGGGGGCAGACATCTTAACCTCCGTCTACACAACTGAAAACAAGTCATGTGACATCCATAGCGAAAGTTTGTCTTCTTTGTGTTATTTTAGCCCACAAAAGTGACAAGAAGTCACATGACTTTTGCAGCATCACAAAATTCATCTTTTTATGTTGTGTTTGCCCACAGTTGACTTCAGTGTTGCAGCAGAAGTTTGCCTTCCATGTGTTATTTTTCCTGATGAAGTAACACAGAAAATGATGTTTTATATAAATTTATTTTAAAAATATGAGCACCTTTTTGAACAACATGAATAGACTTTGACCTAGACACTCTTATTGCATCCTATGATCAGAATCAAAATTAATTTAGCAATAAGGTTAAAACAAACTGTCATCATTTTTTTTTTTAAAGTTCACATTTCAAAACATCAGTAAGGAATACATGGCAGTTGCTTAATTTACTTTGGTTTCACTATTCCAGTTAAGTTACACTGGCTATTGACTGAAAATCTACCCTCAAGGATGAAGGTACTTATTTGCATGCGTCCTGAAATTGTAGCAAATAGACAGTTGATGGTTTTAAATAATCCCATAACCATACATCAGCTGTTGGTTATTTTTTTATTTTTTTTAAATCTGCCTTTACCAGCAACAACATTAAATTAATGAACATAGTGATGTATGGATCATTATTACCCCATAAAAATAATAATAGATATTAATACATTTAGTCAAGAATTCCAGCTTATTCTGCAAAATATTATTTTTTAAAATTATTACTACATTGTTATTATAACATTGCTATTAATTTTATTTAGCAATTCTAACTTATTATGCTAAATATTATTATTTTTAAATCTAGACGTTAATCATTGTATATTCTGATAATTATATTTTTTTTTCCTTAGAAGTAGCACATTTAATAAAAGACTTTTATGTCTTAAATTCAATACCGTGGTATTTTTCCCCAAAGAAATAGATCTGAGTGCTTCTTTCATCATGGTCACTAGATTTTACAAAACTTCTACGATTACAAAGTTATATCTTGTTTCTCTACAAATTTTGTGTCTGTTTACCAGTAAAGAGTCATGTGATCAAGTTGAGGATGAAGCCAGGAGATTCCTCTGTAGATTTGAATGAGTCTATTGTTAAAACACAAATCCTGGAAAAGGTGAGGCTCAAAAATCCATCCTGATACAATAACTCATTCATACACCAAAGGACAGACGCAAAGTTCTAATAATAAGGAAGTTGCTTCAACAGGGTTTAAAATTTCCTGTCCTCATTGGTCATGTGATCTTACTGCAACTACACAATGATGAGTGTTACGCTAGAATCACTAAATAATGAGACAAAAGTTTGAATGGTGTTAAAGAGTTACTTTGTAACCTGAAAATATTCATGTCAAGATTAAAAAAAACAACCTGAAGTATAAAATTTAAATTGAAATTGCTACTGTATGTGTCTCACAGCTTCAAGACAACTGAGGAAGAAAGGATTGAGTTTAGTCACCCTGCTGTGGAGCCTGATGTGAAAATCTTTTACATGGAGATGAAAAATTCTCAAAAGAAATTAAGAAGGGAAATTGATTTCTGATATTGAATCCAAATTTAACCTGTTTACCAGAAACCAACAAGGACTGTTCTTTTTTTCATGCTAATACACACATTTAAGAATTATTAGTAAACAAAATGCAGATGTGTGGTGTTTTGTCAATCCGAGCATCTCTAGTAAAATCATATTTAGGCAGTTAATTCAAATAAACTCTGTTTTGTCTATTTCCATGTGTATGTTATTGCTTTTTAAGACAAAGTTCAGTAAGAATTTAAAAAGTAACATGGCTGTCCATTCTTTTATCCCAATGTTTCATTTACTTTAAACTCAAATCTTCTCCATTGCAAACTATTGGGTGAAGTCCCTTTTTTTCTTCCTGCATCACTTTATACAGTCTACGTAGGGAACAAAAAGAGGGAGGGCTTGTTCAGTTGCCACTGACCCACTCATCTCCTGAGCCACAACCATAATGTGTTATTTAGTCAAACATTTTCATAAGTCTGCCATCACATTGTGCTTTGCATAAAGAATGCAAAAGGTAGGAGGATAAAAAGATACAGAGGTAGTGTTTTCTCTTCATAGTGTAAATTGATACACACACTATATAGAAAAGCATCATGATGGAGAGGATGCTGTTGGGTGTTTTCTGTATCACAGGTCAGTGAGTTCTTTGATAATATCTAACAATACTTATTTATGTGGAATACTGAAGAAAGCATTGTATTACCTGGATATTTTGTCATCCTCAGGTTTGCACATCTTCTCCTCAGGCCTTCCTCATCAGTATCACTATGTTGATAAATGTTTGAATTGGACCGAAGCTCAAACCTACTGCAGAGAGAAATACATAGATCTAGTCACTATTGAAAACACTGAAGACATGAATCAGTTCATCTACACAGTTTCATCTTCTGGCTACAGCTATGAAGTCTGGATTGGCCTGTATGGTAATGTCGACTGGAGTTGGTCAGATGGCTACAGAGGAAATGGAGTTGAATACACAAACTGGGCACCCGATGAGCCCAATGATCAGTCCTGTGCAATGATTGGAAAAAGTGGTAATGATAGTTATTCTTGGTGGGATCATTTTTGTGAAGCACTTTATCCATTCCTCTGTTATGAAGGTAAATACACAGCAAAATGTATTTTCTTCTCTTGTAATAATTTTATTTGAAGTTTAATATTTCAGCTTGTAATATGATTTTCTCTAAACTATAGGACCTCAGCAGGATCCTAAGTTTCATTTCGAAGACAAGTGCATGAATTGGTCCAGTGCTCAGAGGTACTGCAGGGAGAAGGGGAATTATACAGACCTTGCCACTGTAAAAAACATAGAGGAGGAAAAGGAAATCCAGAGCTTGATGAAAGCAAACTGGGCATGGATTGGTTTGTTCAGAGGTCCCAGCTTTTCCTGGTCTGATGGGAGTAACTCCTCATTCAGAAACTGGGAAAACGGATCAAACCCAATTGACTCAGTTGGTGTCACTGACCTTTGTGGTGTTGCAACCTTGCAGGGATCACAGAAATGGAACCTTTCTCACTGTGGAAGAAGATTACCATTTGTCTGCTACGGTGCCCCTACAACTCCTGGTGAATATTTTACTGTCATTTAGAGAGAAGGATGCATCACATTTCATAACATTCAGTCTATATCTGAGCTCAAAGGTACACTGGACTTTTTTGGTAATGACAACAGATAGTTGGTACTTTAAAAAAATTTCCTCAAGAAACATCAGCTGATGGTTATTTTATATAACATAGATGCAACACTCAAACATCCATCTTAATGATTTTTGTGTAAAAATCGGTGATGGAACTACAACCAAGACAAATACTGTGTAAAATTTCTGTTTGCGCTCTGTTTCAGACAAACAACCAGAAGGTTTTTGAAACATTTCTAATCACTTAGGCACAAATATTATATAATTATATAATGCAATAAACTGGCACTGGCCTTTTTTCTGTAGAGCTCTGACACCACTTTTAAAGTAAGACATGGTTGAGAGTAAGTGAATTTACTCAAGTCATCTACTTAAGTATGAATAGCGAATGGTGAACTTTTCATCAAACAGCATTTGTTTTATACATTATTTTCCCCTGTGTCCTTGCAGATTAGAGTAATAATGCAAAATAGAACCAGTAAATAAAGAATACTGTGTCTTTATTATCATTGATCCCTGGACTGAAATTCACAAGCTATCAGTCAGAATATAAAGTGAAAAAAACTAGCTTTACCAGCAGCAAATTTAAGTGATAAACATATTGATGTATTTATCGTTATAACCTCAAAAAATAATAAAAAACCTAGCATTTATTTAGAAATGTATTCTTGTCCTTTGATCTTGAACTGTGGTATTTTTTTTCTCTCTTTCATTTGTAAGTAGGTTTCACAGAATTTTTAAAAAAGGAAAGTATTATTTTGTTTCCCTCCTCATTCTGTGTCCAGCACCAGTAAAGAGTCAGGTGATTAAGCTGAGGATAAAGCCAGAAGATTCCTCTGTCAATCTCAATGACCCTGCTGTGAGACTACAAATCCTAGAAAAGGTGAGACTTAAAAATGCATCCTGATACAAGAATCCATTCATAAACCATAGGAAAAAAATGTGGTGGGTGTGACCGTATAAACTACATTTGTGCAGCAACGGAGGTTTCCACAGAGTAGAAGAGTTATTGTAATGATAGGGATGAAACAAAATAGCTGTTTTTAATGGTCAGTCATGTCTACATTGTAATACATAATAACTCCAGTTATGAATATTATTCTGTCTTCATCGGTCATATAATTCCACTGCAGTTACACAATGCTGAGTGTTATGTCAGGATCACTGGATAATGAGACTAAAGTTTGTATTGTGTTTAAAAATAATTAGTTTGTAACCTGAAAATATTTCTTAAGATAAAAACAAACAAACAAACAAACATACCAACAAAAATAACAACCACTTGAGTTAATAAGCTTATTATAATTTAAAATTACTAGTATTTGTGTTTTTTTCTAGCTTCAGGACAAATTGAAGGAGAAGGGATTGAGTGGAGTCACAATGAAGTGGAGAGAGCAACCTGATGGGAAAGTTTTTCATAAGGAGACGGAAAATTCACAAAAGAAATTAAAGAAGAAAACTGAGTTCTGATATTGAATCACAGTCACCTTTTACCAGAAACCAACAGAGATTGTTCATTCTTTATGCGAATACATGTGGTAAACTATTATGATTGTGCAAAATGCAGAAATGTAGTCATTCTGAAGCACTACGGTGCAATTATATTAACATATGCTGTAGTTCTATGATTGGTTATCTCTGTCTATATATAGAAGTTGTTTGATGCAGTCTAATATGCCTGATGAAGGTCTGATAGACTGAAACATTGTGTGATGCTTAATAAAATATTTCAGCATTGAGCTAGGCAGTTTGTGAGCTTTTTTAATATTTATTTTGTTGAAGTTTGAGGAAAAGATAAAATCTCTTTGGCAGCCACCAAAGATCTTTTCCTGGAGCATTTTTGTCTTTGGATAGTATTTAAAATATTGCTCTTCGTCTTAAACAGAAATTATTTAACTGTGTGTCATGTACAACATGAACTAGATCAGAAGTTATCATTACCATTCCTGATTAAACTCTCCAATACAGGCATATCATTATCATTAGTATTTTCTACTACTTTTTAAAATATGAAACAACAACAACTCCAACAGCTGGTATTATCCCTACTACTTTGACTACTTCTATAAATATTACTGGTTATATGATAAAGGGCTGTATAGATGACACACTTGAACCAAGAAAGCCATTATTTCTTCTAATAATCCAAATAATTCTACTGTGAGCAATAATGTGACTAGCAACTGTACTGTTACTACTTCAATGATTATTACTGCTCCTACCTTGAAAATATTATTTATTGTCATACTATTCAGAATTGAAAGAGTACTGGCTATTAATTTTAATTGCTTTATGTTGCTTCAAGTAATCATATTCTAAAATGATTTAACCTTTTTTGAACTACACGTTTTGTCCTTTCTTAAAAATTTACTTTCTTAAACTGAGCAACAAAAACATTTTTCTCAGAAATAGTGAACTTTTGTATTTGAGTGTAATTTCTGTGCTTTTTTGTGTTCTGTTATTTTTATATTGTGCTGATTTCATCACCTTTTTAAGTTGCTGCTGCCTCTTAATCATAATAGTTCTACTTTCCGTGACAATCACTTATAACCTGAAATCCATAAAATGGGTGTTCCTTAATACCTGATTTTTACCATCGAAAAACATAAGAACATGTCTAATTCCTGATACTTTTCCATATCAAACCTGTATTGCATCATATTATTGTTAAATGATGATTAAACCATTCTGCATCAAAAAGAATATGTGAAATTGACACAGGTGACCATGGTAGAGCTCTAATGTATTTTAATTCAGGGAAAAGAATGGAAATCTAGGCAGGTTTCCCCTTTTTCAGGGAACCTGATGTGGGTCATGGCACATGGATAACCACCCTGATGTGCCAGCTCAGGTATCACCAGCTCCACCGCACTAGGTTACAGTATGCCAAGTGTCTCCAGCAAATGTAGGGAATCAGTATGCAATATTAATGGTTACCCTGTGTTACCTGTGCTGTTCTTATGGTAAAATAATTTTATGTACCTGAAAAGAAGAATAATTTATAGGACAGATAGACAGTTAGCTTTGAAACATGTTTTAACTTTTTATTGAGCACTAACTTACTGCCTCCCAAATGTTACGTTACATACTAAAAAACTCTAAATATTATTCTAAGAATAAACTGATTTTGATTTACTACTGCGGTTTTTTAAGGAATGACTTTGTGAAAGCACCTGGGATACATGAGAAGCCCTGATGAATTGATGGATGAAAAGACTATCAAGTGATGCAAAGAGACGTAAAACTAGAGGGATGTTTTCTGTGACAGAAAACATTGTTGATGGATCTATAAGAAGATTATAAAAAACAACAAGCCAAAATCACAAATAAAGGACATACTGCTGCCACACTTATCCATCTGAAGACTGATTTTCAACATGCTAATTAACGCTGATACCATAACTGTTAAAATATTTGCTCCAAGATCAGCTTATATCCAAAAAATAATGCTGCTAAACAGCAAATGTAAGATATATTAATGTTTGCTCAGAACCCAAGAACTGACACCAAGACAGGGACAGGAATAAATGAGTTTATTAACGAACTCAGGGAAAAACTGGGAGAAGGGAGTTTGAAGTTGTTACTGGGAAACCCTGAGCCTGGAGCATTTGTCGAGCATGTGGTACATGGTGGATGGGGCTGTGTCAAAGACACTGGTGAGGAGCAAGCAGTCGGTTGGAGCTGCGGCTTTCAAAACAATCCTGCACTAAAATTTCAATATTTGAGCCTGAATCAATCAAGCACATCACAAATAACCATACACATTGACTCTCAGCTGAAAAAAAAGGTTTGGCTGTTTAGCTACACTTTAAGTACATATTTGATGCTCATTCGTGCTTTTTCTGAAAGGTGATATTTTGAATGCAAGATTGACCCTAAATGACCCTGCTGTGAAGGTAGGCATCCTGAAAAAGGCGAGGCCTCAAAATCCTGCCTGATACAATAATTTTGCCACTACTAAGCATAGAAAGATCATGTGGTAGATGCGACCTTAAAACTACATTTCTGCAGCACATGAAGTTTTGACAGAGTTGCGTGCAAAGTCTGCCTTTACAGTGAATACAGAGAGATACTCTCATTGCTAGGATTAACAAATGGTTGGTTCCATGATTTAGTGGTCAAACATACCATAAACAGAATGTATTTTCACCGGACCTGTCCTGTGATTGCACTGAAGTTTCACAATGATTTCAGAGTAAGGATGTCACTGAATGAAGAGTCACAAGTTTGTCCTGTTGTGACGAAAAGATACTTTGTAAATTAAATGTCAAGATCGATCATCTCGAACCCAAAAATGAAAAAAACTTATATAAAAAAGTGTAAGATGTCATAGAAATGGCTTCTGTTTTTGCTTTGAAACCAAAGATGAATGAGACTTCAATCCAAATCCACGCATTTATATGGCACTAAGCAAACCTTCAAGACAACAACTTACAAGACTGGAAGGTTAGGCAAGGTTTGAGCATAGTAAATAAAAAATCTATACATATACTGTGCATCAGTCTGAGCATTTCACTAACTGTTTTTGATGCAACACTGCCCTCTTCTGTCCCCATGTGTGTATTATTGCTTTTAAAGAGAACATTAAGTCAGAACATGAAGTTGCTGTCATTTTTAGGATTAAAAAAATGGCTTGTTTCATTCTCTAGCTGTAAAAATAACAACAATCACTTCAGGCATTAATGTCATTTTTACCTTATTGGTCACTGAGTGATGAGACAAAAGTTTGTACTGTTGTGAAAAACAGTTGCTATTTAACTTAAATGTGAACATTATGTCAAGATTAAAAAAATAACTTTAGTTAAAAGTGTAAAATGTCATAGAAATGGCTGTCGTTTGTGGTTTCAAACTCAAGGACAGACTGAAGAAAAAGCAGTGCACTGGTGGAGGGACAGTGGAGTGGTACAAAAGAAAAACTGGAAAAAGTTCTGATGCAGAACTTTGCTTGTTCATCTAAAACCAAAGATAAATGTGACTTTTAAGTCGATGTTTAAATAGTTATATAGAACTAAGCAAACCTTTATACAAGACTGGAAGGAAATGCATAAGGTGAGATCATAGTGAATAAAATGTGTACATATAGTTTTACATCAGCCTGCTCATAAGCTGCACACTTCAGTAGCTGTTATTAGGAATTAAGGTGTAACACTGCCCTCTTCTGTTTCTATGTGTTTATCACTGTCCATCAAGAGAAAGTTTAGTCAGAACATAAAAATCGCCATATAATTCTGTAAAAATCTGATTTGCTTTGGTTCCAGTTCAGTTACATTGGTTACAAACTTTATATCTGCCCTCATGGATGAAGTCACTGATTTGCTACATGCATCAACTGAAACATTTTGCATGTGGAACAAAAGGAAGAAGACCTAGCTCAGGTGTCATTTAAAGTTAAATGACAAACCTTGGATTTGTGAAACAAAGAGGAAAATTAGTCAAAGTCAATTTTGGCTTTTTTGACTTGAGTTCATAATTAACTTACACAACCTTTGTTATGTGCATGACATACTTATCATAACCAAAACCACTACAGCTATGAAGTCTGGATTGGCCTGTATGGTAGTGTTTACTGGAGGTGGTCAGATGGATACAGTGAAAGTGGAGCTGATTACAGAAACTGGGGACCTGATGAACTGGATGATCAGTCCTGTGTGAGCAGTTGAAAAAAATGGCAGTTGTATTTATTCATGGCTGGCTCGTGATTGCACATTGCTTTATCCTTTTTTCTGTTATTTATTTTTATTCTGTAAATACAAAGTTAAGCTTTTTTTTCTTCTCTGATAATAATTTTGTTGTTGAAGTTTAGTATTTTAACTGAAAATATTCTTTTTTTCAAAACTGCAGGCACACAGAAGGATCCAGAGTTGACTCACATACTCAGTTTAATGAATTGGTCCAGTGCTCAGAGTCACCGCAGGACACATTGTATAGACCTGGTCACTGTGAGGAATGAAGAAGATTTGACATTTGTCTGCTACAGTGCTCCTAAACCTCCTGGTTAGTATTTTGCTGTCATTTAGAGAGAAGTCTCCATCACATTAGATAATATTCAGTCTATATCTGAGCCTAAAGTAATACTGGAACTTTTTAGGAACAACACTTAAGTTTGGTAAAAAACAAAACAAACCAACAGGAATGTCTGTGTAGATTCTCATTATCTTGAAGAGTCAAAAACAAGGCAACTGGACTATGTTGAGTTTTGAACTGAAGAAGCTTCTTTGATGAGAAGTAAAACATCTTCCCAAAACTCAACATAGTCCAGTTGCCTTGTTTTTTGACTCTTCAAACCAACAGGAAAATGGTCTAATTACTAACTTTATTGACCCCTGGATTGAAATTCACAAGCTATACAATAGAATATAATGTAAATAAAATTAGCTCTGTATTTACCAGCAACAACATTAAAGTGATGGCACACAAACAATGTTTTATTCATTAAAACCTAAAAAAAATTATATAAATCATTTTGAACGTTCATTTACCTGTTATTACTTATTCTACCAGATACAAGTATTTTTAAATCTTGTCTTTGATATATTCTGATGATCATCGTTTTGTGCTGTTTTTCTTACAAGTAACATTTTATATTCAAGACTTTAACGTAAAGTTAAACACTATTTTCTTTTTCCAGTAATAGATCTGAGTGCAAGTAGGTTTCACAGAACTTCTACAACAGCAAACTATTATTTTGTTTCCCTCCTCATTCTGTGTTCAGCACCAGTAAAGAGTCAGGTGATTAAGCTGAGGATAACGCCAGAAGATTCCTCTGTCAATCTCAATAACCCTGCTGTGAGACTACAAATCCTAGAAAAGGTGACGCTTAAAAATCCATCCTGTTACAATGATTCATTCACAAATCGAAGGACAGATACAAAGTACTTACAAATAAGTTTTCATGTCTCTCATTATTTTTTGGTTTGTTTATTTATTTGAGTTTTGTAATATGGAGCAACTAGAGACCATGTGGTAGGTGAGACGGTTAAAAAACTATATTTGTGCAGTGACAGAGGCTTTAGCAGGGTGGAGGAGTTAATGTAAGGATAAAACAAAATGGCTGTTTTTAATGGTCATTCATGTCAGCATAATAAAAATCGCTCTGAGGATGAATATTCTTAACTTATTGGTCACGTGATCCAACCGCAATTACAAAGTGAAGTGTGCTTTGTCAAAATCACTAAATGGTCAGACAAGTTTGTCTCATCTCAGCAAACACTTACTTCGTAACCTAAATATATTCATGTCAAGATAAAAAAATATTTGAAATATAAAGTGTTAAATGGTTCAAAATGGCTGCATTTATATTTTGCAGCTTCAGAACAAACTCAAGGAGAAAGGAGTGAGTGGATTCAGCCTGCAGTGGAGAGAACAGCCTGATGGGAACATTTTCCTCAAGGAGATGAATTCACAGAGGGAATTAAGTAAGAATACTGAGCTCTGATATTGAATCCAACTGAACCTGTTTATCACAAACAGACAGTATCACTAAGGTTTGTTGATTCTACTAATCCATAAACTACTTATCTAATAATACATCCAGTACATTATCATCAATGTACAAAATGCAGAAGTGTGGTATTTACTCAGTCTGAACCAGCCTGGTAAAATCACTTACATAACAAACCACATGTTTGTATAAGAGAGGAAGTATAAGCAGGAGGTGGGATCATGGTGGATAACTAATGATGTTTTAAATCTATACTGTTCCTCTGCCTGATATTATGTGTTTTAACGTCTGCATATCCTTCATGTACATTAAACGTCATATTATGTATTCCTCAGACCTATTGCTGACCACCTACCTATTATTTACATTGTTTATGATGTATGTTTCTTATCTTACTTGTAACACAAGTTTATGTGAAATCCTGTGCAAGGTAGATAAATGGTACACATCTCCTGGTGACATTAGGTGAGCTAATGTCACGGTAAAGCAGGAATATGAAAGGGGCTCTGTGGGGACAATCACAACCAGGGGTCTCCACGGAGACTGACAGACACATATCAAGTTGAACAAATTTAAAAAATGTAAGAAACAAATATTGTTATGCTTTGAAAATAAAAGACACACTCAGCCTGTTGTAATTTGTCATCCATGCAACTGCCATGCCTGCTGACTTACCTCTGCTGAATAAATAAAAATGTACAGCCGAGTCTGTCTGCATGTGCATTTATTTTACCTTCTGTCATCTGAGACAAAACTCTCCTACCAACACTGCCTTTGTGTAAGCTGAGCTCTTAAGGGTCAAGGGTAAAGACAACAATTGCATTAAAACAAATATTTTTTAAAATATAATACACAAAATTTAAAAAAAAGTGAAAGGTGCAGACTAAAAGTCTTTATTTTCCTTTAAAAAATTACAGAGGTGAAATAATAATTTAAACAATTTTAACAGGTCCTTACTGCATCTGCTTTGCGTGGTGTCGGTGAAGGTGTGTTTTGTAAAACACATGCACCCCATCTGACGCACTGGACAGCTGATCATCATAAAAAAAAGTACCCTTGTTTTGGAATTAAAAAAACCTTATCTTTTCTACTTTCATGTGGTATTATTGCCCTTAAAGACAAAGTTCAGTAAGCAACATGGCTGTCCTTCCTCTCATCTCATTGTTTCAGTTACTTTAGACTCAAATGTACTCCACTGCAGACTAACATTTGAAATATAAGATAAGACAAGAAAGATAAGAAAGATAGAAATATGTTTTTCTGCCTCTAACAATTTTACAGCCTACATGTGGAACAAATGGAGGGAGGGTTTTCTCAGCGGTCATTAAATCGGATTGTAAAATAGACTGACAGATCTCTCCTGTCTCAGGTAAGTAATAAGTTTACACAGCAGCTATTTTTCCTTGTTGGTGATCAACAAGGGCATCTTCATGCTGCTTAATGTTGAGAACAGTGGGGTCGCCATTAAGCAGTAGCTTCAGTTTGTCCTAAGACTGAACCTCTGTTTTGTTTCATAGAGCTGTAATAAGCTGAGTGTTATAAAACTGGTTGCTTTCATTTTACATTATTGCATCTGCTTTGCATGGTGTCAGTGATGGTGTGTTATGTAAAACACATGCACCCCATCCGACGCACTGGACAGCTGATCATCATAAACAAAAACATGCTAAGTCCACGTGCGTTTACAAGGCATTATAAAGATAACAGACAAGAGCAATGAAAAAATGAAACAGAAAAATAATATAAAAATATTGCACATATTTAAATTTATTATTTATCTGCAAATACCCTCATGGTAACTGCAAGTCTACAACAACAGCCTAATAAGTAACTATAACACCATGGCAAATCTCTAGCAACCACCTTATACATCCCAGCAACCCTTTAGCAATTGCTTACATTTACCTTAGCAACAATTTAAAAGACAATTCATACATTTGCAAATAGTTTGCAAGCAATGGGCTGTAACATTAGACGCTTGCAGAGTCACATTTGGGCAAATTCAGGTAATATTATTACACATTTTACCTCAGTACAATCGCTTTACAACCCCCTGCCTGTATACAATAGCACATTATGCCTATGAGGGGGAGCCTTGGACATAATGGCCACGTGTCCTTTTTTTAGTCTAGTGGAGGACAATGCTGGAAGTGCTTAGGCTTCTTCTTAAGGTGAGACCAAGTAAGCTCTACATTTACATGAGTTGCTGAGTTATCTTTTCATGTGAGAGCATCATGGGACATCTTGGACAGTTCTAATGATGAAAAATTAACATCCCAGAAAAGATCACTTCTGCAAGTGCTGCCCAGGGCTTTTTTATTTGCCTCTTTCTCCAGGCTTGTTTCGTATTTCTTCTTATATGTTGATAAGATTGCCTTATAAGATTGCCTTATAAGACTGATGAGATAAGATCTTATAAGATAATATTGCCATTGTATTGCCTGCTGCCGTCAGGCAAAAGAT
>JAPZDV010000016.1:2302783-2320799 GCA_029814665.1 Acanthurus lineatus
TTGACATGTTGAGTTTAATGTGAAGTACGAGTTTTACCTGTTTTGGCCACCACAATCCCGAATTCATCTAAGCCTGCAACGTGGGGTTACTTTCTTTAATTGACATTTTGCCGGCTTGTGAGAGTGTGAGTGTGTGGGCCCATTAGTTTAGTGTATGATATCTCATTGGTCAACAAAAGTATTTGATTCAATTCATTTGTGTTTATTATGTTGAGGTGAAAATAAAGGAAATATTTCATGCTATGGCATTGTGATAAAAGTGTTAAAAGAGCACATGTAAAGTTCATTTAAAAGTCTGGAGTATGAAATTCATAAAAGCTAAAAGAGCTATTTCATTTATTGGGTACTATTAAAAATAGGAATTATTTGTGTATAATATTTTTTGTTTTGGGGAGAATATCTGATTTTGCCAAAGGTCATCAATTTCATTTTATTTGAAAAATGTATTTAATTTGAGAGAAGTTGATTGTGATGTCTGGTAGTCACAAGTCTTAAGTTACTTTAAAGAGTCAAGAGTAGTAAAGAGTTTTGAACATTAATAGTGTAATACACTGGAAGAACAGATAAACTTAGAGTTACTGATTTTAAAGGGTTTAATTTGTCAACACAAGGGGAATAAAAGTAGTGAACACGGGGCCCTGCCATAGGAAAGGCACTGAAAGGGTTACACATAGTTTGTCTGGTGGCCACAAAAACAACTCAAGTGAGATGCTAATATTAGTCTGAGTCGTATGAATACTGATAGTAGGTATTTGCTCATATAGGAACTTGATTACGTCAACCATAACCTCACATTGTACCGACATTACAACAGAAATCTATTTTCAACCAATTTCACACTTTTTAAAATCTATTTTTAGGGATGGCAATGCTAGTATGTCTTTTGACATTTAAGGTTTTTTAGCTGAATGTTTATTCTTTGATTAAATTGCCTTGACATTAAGAACAGGGGTATAATTCTGTCTGACTCAAGATGTTGTGTAATAATACTTTTGATCCAATAATTCTTACAATATTTTCTTTTATGTAATAGTTAATGGCCATGCCTACAAAAACTAAGAGTATTTCAATCAGCACCCACTTTACCTTTGTTTAAGTGCAAATTATGAAAAGTAAGCCTGCTAACAGAGTGAAAAGATGATGATTAATGTGAACATTATATTTGCTAAAAACCACATGTAAACATTCATATTGTAAGCATGTAAAGATGTTTATGCTAGTATGAAGCTCAAAGCATTCCTGTGTCTA
Organism: Acanthurus lineatus; assembly: GCA_029814665.1. Lineage (NCBI taxonomy): Eukaryota > Metazoa > Chordata > Actinopteri > Acanthuriformes > Acanthuridae > Acanthurus > Acanthurus lineatus. The sequence goes on from JAPZDV010000016.1 coordinate 2,304,032, forward strand.
AGAACACAGCCTTAAAAAATGATAACATGGATGAAAACTTGGTAGTGTTTTAAAATGTGTACTTTGTACTTTTTTCCCCTCACTGTTCCGTTATTCCTCTTTATGTGTCTTCATGTAAGACCAACTGTTGCAAATATTAAATGAGTTTTTGAATTATTTTTCTCTAATAGATCTATTATTTTGAGAAAGCAAAGTGTTGTGAAAAAACTGTAAGGAGGGAAGTTAAGTTGTGTCTAAATCATCAGTGGTTTTAACACTATGTTTGTTCCTACCTTAGAGAGTATTTTGGTGACCACCTGGCCAATGTCCTCTCTCCACTCTGGGATGTTTGGGTTGAATCGGTCAAGGTTTGCGCTGAAGCTCAGAGGGATAACCTGGAAGTTATCTGGCATTGCAAAAAATAGTCTTTAATGATAACAGTCATGATCCAAAATCATGATGAATCATTACAGCAAGATTTACCTAAGTCACAGATATTGAATATGGTGTGCCAAAAAAATAATGGTTAATATATATTAAAAATAAAACAACACAGATATTGAAACCCAAATGCTTACACATATGTGCTGAGTGGATAGATGTTTATTTTAGGGAAGGGACATATAGAGAGATTGTAGTCTGTACATGTAGAAATGCATCATTAGTATTCACAGATGGAATTAGCTTGCCTGTATATTAAAAATATGTGCTTAAATACAGAATAAAAAGATGTGTTAATGTGTGTACAGGAAACAAAATTAGTGTAATCTGATTACTACAGACCATTTAGCTCCAATAAAAATAGTCAACTTAAACTGAAGTGGACCCCAACCAAAATTTTGACATAAAAATCAATCCATGTTACGCTGCTGTACTATTATAAACATTCATGACATTGCTACTCTTTTAAGACAAAAAATATGCAGCTTTCAAATAAAACAACACATCTATTAATAAAAAGAAACATCAAATGATTTTTTTTTTGTGTGTGACTGAAAAACTTTAATAATTTTCACCACCGTTTTTACTGCATCACTTAAAAAAGTCTGCCAGATGTTGTTAAAACCTCCGTAAAAAGCTTGTAAGTGATGCTTAAGCTTAGTTAATTTAAGTTAACTTGAGTTTCATCTGCTAAGAAACTACTGCTTTTTAAAGCATATAATAAATTATAGATTTTGGTTAAAAGTTTTTTTAATTATTTGTTGTCTAAAACAAGATTAGATAGGTACAGTGATATTCTTCATCAAATGTGGTCAAATTTGTCTAATATGATAAAAAATGATAGCTTTCAGAACAGTGTAGACAACTTAAGTAGCTTGATGAGAACCCTTTTTTCATCCGTAAGTGTAGAGTCTCAAATTTTGTGCAGTTAACTATTTCATTCAAACAATTAGAAAAGGGTCTGAGATTTATCTTTTTCATGTGAGACTAATGTTTAATATAAAATAAAGAGCTGACAATGCAAACAAATACTTTATTTTCTCTTCATGCTTTAAGTTTAAGATAGGAGGTTCTTTAAGATGTCATGACCTTACCATAGACTCTAACTGTCCTGGTATCCTGCACCATGGATCGGCCGTTTGAAGCCTGGACAGTCACTGAAACTTCTCCTGTCTCAGAGAACCGGGTGAGAAGGCTGTTCTGCAGCGACAACGTTGGCTACAGGACAAAGTCACAGCAGGCCAGCAGTTAGTTACATCAACCTAGTATACAAGATGTCTGAAAAGTCATGGGTGTCAAATTGATCACCTCTTTGATGACATGATGCATTTGGGCTTAAATAGTCATCTTAAATTTAAAGCTCTGATAGACCCAATGTGCACCAACTTTCTGACATCACACAGCAGAAAAATTAGAAACTAGCTGGTTAACACTGTGGTGCGTTTAGGAACTAAAGTTTAGGGTTTTTTTCTCAGCTGATAGACAAACATAGCTAAAAGAGAATAGGTACTGAATTTATCCACTGGGTTAATTTTCTGGCTGAGAGGGTAGCTATGACAACTTTCTAAAATGATATATGGCAATTTCAACTTGTTTTGATGCCTTTCAGTGGCCAATAAATACCTGTATAATGCTTTAACAGAATTAATGAGTATATTTTGAAGTCCATTAATTTCATTGGTAGGAATTTGTAGCATGTTGTTTACCTGCAGACTGTCTCCTATCCACCAATAGAAGACAGTTAGGTTGGCCTCAGTGGGAAGAACCACGGCTGTCAGGTTGACCTCATGGCTTCTCCCAGCAATGGGAACCACTTCCAAGTGTACCTCCTGTAGAGGGGCTTTGAGAAAAAATAATATTGTTTATAACATCACAAACACTTTTTTTTGTGAAAAATAAAAGTTTACAAGTCCTCCAAATGATACAGGTACTATTTCAGAGACTGAATCTAGTATAATCTTGACAGCCCATGACAGCTACTGAGAGTCTTCATTTTCAGCTTAAGCTCAAATAAATACCCACAATAAGACACCACATTATGTTTTAAAAATTCACAAAGTTGTCTCATCCAAGTAAAAGACTAATGTTAAATAGATAATCCCAACTGAATGAAACGCCATAGATTTGTTTCACATGATTATTTATTTATGTGCTAGTTCCTGTTTCAGGTTATTAAATGAACTCTGTTTTTTGTTATAGTCAAGATTATTTTTAATAGGTTTTCATTGCACAAGTATCGGAACTTTCCTATTTTTTATGCCACCTGGCCAGTTTTAAGCAGAATGCGGAGGACGGCTGCTACTGCATGAAAAAAATTTTCATAAAATTACCTACAAGAATGTTTTTGCATAAATACCTAACCTTGTTAATTCCGGTGAACAACACATAAGTCTGCAAGTGCATCAAGCTTATTAGGATTTTTATGTCAGGGCCATGGCTTTTCTTGGCAGTTCTTTTTTACAGTCATGGCACAAGTCTAGATCAGTAGATCTCAGCTTATATTTGTGACAGATATATTAAATAACTGAGTCAGTCTAATGTTCCTTTCAATTTCTCTTTAAACCTGTATCTTGTATCCATCCTGATGTGTTTCAATTTTGCACATTCAGCATCATTGTTGTCATGGACAACCATTCAACTGCAAAAATAATTATATACTCTAAGAATAATTTATGGAGTTATTTTATTAAAAACAAAAAATGAGTGACCACTTTTTGAAGTTAACTTACAGATTCTAAAATGTGTACTTTATAATTTAAAACATTTCTGATTCTTCACATGCAACTAGATGTTATTGTGCTTTTTCTATTTAAATGATTACATTGTTTGATTTGTGCCATTTTGCTGTGTATAAGTTGTTTAGCTTAGCTAGATAAACAATAAAAACTTGACTGAAAGAGTTGAGATTTTACTTGAACTTGGTCTAAAAGACTTAAAAAGGCTCGGGTGAGAACTAATTAGTGAGTAAAAAACACCAACTTTCAAGACAAAAAGCAATGCGCAGTTGTTCAATAGCCACATAAAAATGTTCAGTGACTGTTTGGGAGGCTGACCTGTGACCTGGATGTACATGGTGGCCTCGTCGTGTCCTGCCATGTTCTCAGCCTTCACCGTGACCTTGTAAACACCTGGATTCTCATAGCGGTGCTGGATGGGCTCATCTGTAACCGTGAGGTTCTGGTAAATTGCTCGAACTCCGTCCCCAAGGTCCACCTGGTACTTGGTGCTACTGGTGTCACCCTGTTGGGAAGAGATGAGGACTCTTAGAAGACTAAACTTTAATGAAAGCATGGAAAAGATGAATCCAGAAAACTGGATTCATCCTACCTGTTCCTGATGGACAATAAATGTGATGTCATCACCAGGTGCCACAGCCAACATCTGCCCTTTTATGCCGACCCGCAGTCCTTGAGGGGGCAGCAGAGGGCAGCTGTGCTGTTTTGCGCTCTGCTGCTTGTTCAGTCCACCTTCACATATGTTGGATATCACCTTCCTGTAGCTGAAACACGGCAGAGGAGAGCACAAGTGTAAGAGGAATATCTCAACATTTATGGAAATGTTTGTAAGTTCTTTTTACTAAAAGATGAAAGGATCAGTATCAACTTGTGTTTTTGTTAAAGATAAAGCTAAACCACTAAAGTACCTAAAAAGGGAGGTCAAAAAACACTGATTCACAAAGTGGATGATCAAAAGAGGCTATTTGGCTTAAATCAATGGCACCCGTTCAATCTCTCTAAGTGCCTCCTTTGTGTTTTGAATGCAAGATTGAACAAAGGTTGTCAAGGGCAAAAATGAAAGAGGATTTTCATAATCCGTGGGCTGCTTAGGAAGTCTGGGAATACCGGAGGGCAGTGTAAAGCTGAGAAAGCAAAAAAGGAAGCCACTCACTGAGGACTCCAACAAGGGGTGTCATATGTGTGAAAATTAAGCTGGCTAAAGCTGAAAGGATCACTTTGCTAATGTCCATGTGTGCATGTTTGTGCACATGCACATACCCAGTGCTGGACTCATAGGTTTGTCCTAGATGGCAGTCCTCGGGTGGTGAATCTGGATTGTGCCAGAAGTCGGCAAAGCAGCGTTTACCCTCTATGTGGGACCGTTCGAAACCATAATCACTACACACACAAACACAACAAAGACAAAGAGATAAGACGGAACGATAAAAAATAAGGAGTAAACGTACTGAACTGAAAATTTGATACTGTGGCACTCTGTGTCAAAAGTAATTTTGAAGTAAACTTAGAGCATAAAACACATTGTAATTTTTTTAAATCATAAAATACACTAAAAATGTGCTTGTCTGAGAAAATAATGGAAAATATTGTGACATCAAGGGCAGCATATTTAAATATTGTTTATTTGGTCAATTACAGTCAGTTTAGTATAATAAAATAGTAATCAATCAAACATTTGATTTTCCATGGTGATGGTATCTTTTTAATATCCATGTATGCATTATAGTATCAAATGTGCAAACTCTAAGTTTATCATATTTTTAAAAATTTTTATGTGCTATTTCATCTATTTATTCATTTATTTTTCCAGCCAATTATTCTTAAATTTTTTCAACTAAGACTAAATGTTTAAATAATTTTTTGCTCATGTTTTAATCCCCTGTGTCCATCATTATTGATGTGACGTATAAATGTTATGTTATATGATTATATAACATATGTCAGTGCTCACCAGCTGAAGTCTTTCTCGGTGCATTGACAGGGTTTGCTAGAGAGAGCTGAGGTGTAGCTTTTTCCTTTGATGCAGAACGCTGTGTCCTTCCTCTTCCTGAAACTCCGCTCCTGGCCCATAATGCATTTTTCTCCCTAAGGGTGACCAATAAGGAAGTGATAATTGTGTTTAGATTATATGCACACATGTACTGAAACTGTGTCCATACTGTAATTGTGTGTGTGCTTTACCTGCAGATCTGTGAGCTGCCAGGATTCATAGTCTGACTCAGTACACTGACGAGGGAAAGACTGCCTGAAGTCCACTTTGACCAGCTCCCAGTCTGACCTATAGCTGATGTGACCAAACACACTGTGAAGACACAAAAACAAATACAAAGTCAATGCACTGGTTTCCCTCTACATGTGAATATGAAGTTTTATTCCACCAACCAAATTACATTGTCAACTTTAATCTGTATCACATAATTTTCCAATCATGTTTGTTGCAAAGAATCAGGATGATCTGACTGATTCCACCCTCTGGTCTGTACAGTGGCTAAAGATTAAGCTAAGGCCAACTGTTTGTTAGCATAAAGAGTGGAAACAAAGAGAAACAGTTAGTCTGGCTGAGTCCAAACGTCTGTATTACATAAGGATGATAACTCCACTGCTATCATCATAAACTCCTCTGACAATAAAAATAAACAGTAACAAAGCCTTTCCCCTCTCAGTGTAACAGTTCCTTTTCCTCTCCACTAGATGGTAATGTTTTCATGTGAAATACAGGTCATGTCCACAATTCCCAATTCTGAACTTTTTCATGTGTCAGCCAAAGCATTTTTCTGAAATTTCTGCTGACATCCCAACAGAATACAGGTCAGTTACCTTTTTTTACTTATTTATTTATTGTTTTATTTTTCTTTGCTTTAAGCAGTGAAATTCGACTCAAATTAAATATCAGCTCTCCTTTTCTGAAACAGTGTAAAGATGTCTCTGGCCAATCTGCAGCCTAAACATGAGTTCGAGCAAATAGACTATTTGAAAACTGCTGACAGCATGGTGTGTGGATAATCCAGAGGAACTAAGACATAGGCTCTTTGCAAAATAAATAAATAAATACATAAATAAAAAGAGACAAGGAGATGAAATTATGTGAACAGTTTGAATTTAAACTATAATATAAAAAGATGAAATAAAACTGCTTTCTCAAGCAGTTTTGCCATAGACTTTTCTCTGTGGTAAGAAAGAAATTCCACCAGACAAAATAAATAAATAAATAAATTTACCATACACACAGGCCATTAAGTCTACTTTGCTGCACCAAAGAAAACATTACCTTAAATATCAAAAATACCTAAATTAAAATAAACTAAGTTAGAATTAAATTAATAACTAATAAATAAATCAGCCCATAAAACTAATTCACAGTGAATATTGATTTACCATCACAGCATTATAATCATGGCTTGTCAATTTATTCAGACACCGGACAATGTTAATGATTTTATTTACATATTTTAGCATCAATGCAACATTATACGCCACTGAAAATTACCCTTGCTCTTGATGGCTTCTAATCGAAGTGATTTTCTTAGCTTTAGCTAGATGTTTTTTGGCGTTTAATTTCATGTCAAACCATTCTGTCTTTATCATGGTACATAAGTTATCATTGGCAGCACTGTTATATTATTCCATCTTATTCTATGAGTACTGAATGCCAGCAGGACTTAAAGGTCCAAAGATAAATTTTCTTCCTTTTACACGAGGGTAAAATTGTTGACCAATTAAACTCTTGCACTAACATAGCAGAAGAAGTAAGAATTTATTACCATTGTTTTATGTGTCCATCATTTTTCAGGCTAAAATCAGTAATTTTTATCAAGTTTGATACCCAGAAACGTTCCTGTTTTTAATACCTTAAAGAGCAAATTTGAAATACAGTTTACCTTCGTTGCCTTTAAGTGGCAAAAAAAGTGCAGGAAACTAAAACAGTGCAATTGGTGTGGATGTAGCAGAATAAGCTAGCATGGTGCTTTCAAACAACAGCATGTGCAGTACAACCCCACTGAGAGTCTGTCCAGTCTCTGATACTTGACCAGCTGTCATTAGTATTAGTGGTGGGCAATCTGCGCACCCCCACCTGTCCTTGGTGCTAAGTCACTGCTCAAAGACTTCATTATGGGATGGCAGGCCGTGCCGTCAAAAATCGAAACTCAGTGGCAAGGAAATAGACCCTGTCTAATCTGTCAGACATGAGCTGCCCTCAACACACCTCCTTTACCGCCGACCCTATCTCACCGTAGCCGGATGGACGATATACATATGTGTGTGTTTGAGTGTGTGTGTGTCAACCCAGAGGGTGTGTGTCAGTCACATGACAGATAATGGTGAGTGAGTTTGAGTGGTGAAGTCTCTCCTCCTTGTGTCTGACTGCCTGTCTGTGTTTGTGTGCATGTGCATGTGTGTGTGCATGTGCATGTGTGTGCGTGTGTGTATGTGTGTGTGTGACCATCTCTTTGCCCTTCTCAGCAGATTACAGCTGGAAGCCCGTCTTATCTCTGGGCCTAGGCCTGGAGTCTGAGATGATGTGACAAGTCTCACTCCAGCTAACTTACTGATGGAAAGATTGGGGGAAAAAAGGGAAACAGTAAGAAGGACAGAAAATATATACTCTTAAAGCCTACGTCAACTGTTTACATTGGCCTTTTTGGGCCAATATTTGTTATTGTTAATTCTGACAAATGTCACACCAAAGAATAAGAGGGTGAAGGTTTGTGCTCCACAAGTAAGGAACAAAACAATCTCAATTTAAATTCAAGACAATAAAAACAACTGCAGGTCTACAGTTATGCTTGTAGCCCTGTGATGTTCTTGATTGTGCAGTGGAAATCAAATTAAACTTTGCTGTCCTTGGATTTGAATTACTATTGAATTACAAAATTGAAATACTACTACTTTAATCTGTTGGATTTAGGGAATTTAAAGACATATGACACTCAGCCAGCCAGATTCAGCTTTACATTATTGAACTTTACCAGCCAAAGATGTACTTTTTCCAGAGGCTCAAAGCAAACCCAATGATAGAAAAGAAACAAGCTAGTGTCTACAGGTAGGTTCTTTAATGTAATTCTGACTTGCAATGTGTATGTTGAAAAAATGATCATGCTGTTGTTTAAATGTATACATATGGTGTTTTAGCATGTTAGCATGATAAACACACTCATATATGTATGTATGTGATGTTCTTAAAAAAAATCTTTAAAATTAGCAGGCTTACACACAAAATGTTATCATGTTAGCTCATCAGCACTGTAGCATTTATATTAAAGTTGAGTTGAGATGTTTTGGAATTCAGCAGTTATTTGTTGACTATCCTGTCATATATTGAAGTATTGAACAGGAGGAAAATCCAGTGGTTGTGCTGCTTTAAGAGTCAGGGAATCACTTGTCACTTAAATTTATCTTCAGGCTGAACCATTTCTCACTCCTAATTGTCACATACAGACACTTTGTCACAAATCCATGGTGTCACTTAAAGCACAGGGTATCACTACAGAGCCGAGAGGGTTTTGACCAAGTGTCAATATGCTGAAGGTGATAATACTGTCTGGGCATTATAAACATCTGTGCAAATTTTAATCAATTCAGTTGTTATGATATTTTCCCTGGAATTAAAGGGTTTAAAAGACTAAAAGACTGGTTTACGTTGCACAGAGCCAATGACAGTCAGTTCTCAATTTAAGGCCAAAAGCTAATAACTGCAAAACTCACAACTTGTAACACCTTTCTACTGATCATTTCTATAACAACTACAATCAGTCTAACAACCTGAGTCATATCAGAAGTTCATGAAACTGACCAGCTGAGGTCTGAGTGGTAATAAAAGTCCCTGCACCTGTACAAGACTGCTGCTCTGATCTAAGCCTGGTGAAGCATGACAAAGAGCCCAGCAGAGACGCACAAAGAAAGTGAGACCGAACCACTGAGTGCACAAATACAGAGCAGAAGCATAAAAATAAAATTGAGTGGAGAAAAGTGAGATGGGGCCAGGTGGAGACCAGAGGGCACAAACTGGCCTCCTCTACCATCAACCTCTGCTGTAATGGCAATCAAACCCTCTGGAGGAAAAGAGGGAGGACAGCTTTGTTGGAAATCAGAAGTGAGGCCAGTTCCTGTTAGTGCCACAAAATTGGGCATCCTACTCATACAGATCAAGAGGAAAGTGTCTTGATGGAGGAAACTTGAGACCCCTTAAATATACTGCAAGACCAGGCTGGACTGACCTGTTTTAGCCTCTTAGACAACTAATTGGAACCAAGCAAAGAGCAGGGAGTGTGAAGGCAGGTCAAAAAGGGTATAAAAGGTACATGATATTCTGTGTGTAAATCCATTCTACTGTGAGTCAATTCATTCATGTTTTCTCAGTTCAATATAATCAATCACACTTGACTGAAAGCTCAGAATTGGGAGTATCTCTGTGGGGACTTCACACCATTTCAGTCAAATTCAACCATATTATTCCAACAACAGTTCTGAAATTTGACATTTCTAGTGTTAAATTTGGTCTTTCACTCACGTCATAACCAGGGTCTCATCTCCTGGCTCACTCAGGAGTCCATCAACAAACACAGACGTGCTGGTAAAGTTGTGAACAGTCCACGTCTGTCCTTCATCAATGCTGAACCTGAGGAGAGAGAGGGGAGGTTCACAATCAACGTACTCAAACAGAGACATTAATGACAGACTCTTCAGTTTGAGCCATTGTTGTTTTGTAAAACGGCCTCGGCACTAGAGTTACTAATGGCCGTATTACGAATAACACACCCTCAGGAACAGCTCATTTACTAAACCCAGTATTATGTTTATTAGGCACTTATAGAGTTTGGAGAGTTGTGTCTATTTAATTTCCTTTTTTAAAACACTGCCTGGTATAGCATTTGCTAAACATATCGGATAAACCTTATCCTAAAGCATTTTCTCTGTTAAAAGTAAAACCATGATTCAAAAAACAAATACAAGAAAAAAAAAAGATTATCAATGATAAACAGCTAAATATAATTTAAACAAAATAACAGTAATCAAAACACTGATCTTTTTTTTCTTTACAAGGTCTTACTAATAATACTGACAAAAAATCACTGCAATACAATGCTGCTTCTTTATTTCCATGCAATTTAAATGGATCATTAACTGAGGATGCTAACTCCTTTCCTGAGGATGTTATGAAAAAAGCTTTTTTCTAAGGTGAAATTCATACTGGTTATATACTCAAAAGGAAAAAAAAAAGGTCTATTATATATAATCTAAGTACAAGCAATTTTAAATGACCTGCTTTAATTGAAATTGGTATAGTCTTTTCTGCATAACAGTATTTGGTATTTGTTTAGTCTTTAATCTAAACTCTAAATAAAACTCAAAATGAAGACTGCGAGAGAGACAAAGCGAGCCATCTGCTCTGCTTTATTCACTGTGTCGACGACTCCTGCAGTCAATAGTGGCAGCAGTGCTGAGTAAATGTGACTGCTTGATGGAGAGGGATCAATGTGGAACCCAGCAGTGTGTGGCTCACACTGCAGGCTGTGTTTGGTTATGATGCGCTAACAAGGATGACACAATGTGATAATCAGGTAAACATACACAGTTACAAGGAAAGGGAATGAATAAATAAAAGTGAAAAAACAAAGTGCTTTTCAGATTGTCAAAGAGCATCTGAAACCAGCTTTCCAGACACAGAATCAGAAAGGTACTGGTTCTGGAATCACTGAAATAATGTTTCAAATGAATACAACAATTGGCCAGGTATGTTTGAGTGTGAAAGACAGAGTTTGAATGTTCTTAAAGCACTCTTTATTCATTCTTGCACAACTTCCTCTGTCACTTTTAACATGTGAAACTGAGTGCAACACTAATAAAGCTCTAAAGTAGGAATTTCACTAGTGTTCATTTACAAGTTATTGTGTTGAGATACAGAATTCTTGGGAAAGGATTGGAAAGCTGCCGGTGGTTGGCTGTGATTGCAGGCTTGTTGCCTCACACTCAAGTTTGGCCACTTGGAACAGCAGTAAACACCCTATAAACACTTTTTGCCCTTAAAATGAATATAATCAGAAAACACACTGTACAACTAGTTTGTTTGAAGTACACTAAGGCTTTAAGTGTAATTCCTAATGATAAGTCAGATTTTATAAAGTAATACTCCGTTTTACTCGTAACACTTGACAAGTTATCATTAAGTAAGGCACTAAACCACCCATTTGATCCACAAGGCACATGATAATTATTTTTATTAATACTTACTACTAATTATTACCACTAGCCAAGGAATCATTAGCAATAAATGGAGCGATATGCCTAATCATATTAATTAGCTGGTTAAACATCTAAATTTGCTCAAACATTAACTGGATATTATTTGTTTTGTTTGATGTTTTATGTCAGTTATTAATTTTTTTTCCTACCTACATATCTTATGTTTTTAGCTAAAAAAAATCTATAAAATCTGTGTACCAGTGCTATAAAGAAACCTAGCACTAGACTTTCTCCATGTGGAGCTTATCATTAATCATAAATGTACAGAACACAATCTTGTCCAGCCAGCACATTTTGGTGGCATCTCATTTCTCAGCCTGCTAGCTTTTCATAATTAACTGATATGAATGCACTGTGTGAGTTACCCTGTGTAAAAAAAAACTCCATTGAGTTTGAGTGAGCAGATGAGAGGAGTTGGGGAATTATCTGAAATGAAATGAGTGTGTGAGCGTACATGCACAGTTGTCATTTTTAAGTCTAGATGCTCTGCTCTTCAAGTGCCCGTGAAAATGGCATTGCTTTGATGCACACAGTTGTAGATATCTTTCCCACGCACCATGGGAACATGCTGTAATTATTTCAGGGAGTAAAATGCACCGCAGAGTTGGAGAACAAGTCTTGTTATTAGGAAGTGAAAAGGTTTTTTGGAGCCTCACAAGTGTCTAAATGCTGAGGACTTGACTTGGTGAAAGAGTGTTTCAGGTCAAGAAGGGCTCTTAGCAGAGACAAGTGCTGACTCTTCCCTTAACTCTCCTCTTGCTACAACTTGCCGTGTCCTCAGTAACACTCCGTCTATAGCTGTATTTCCCTGTCTTTGTCCTTCATGCTCTTATCTTTTTTTCTCAGCTTCAGGTTAAACAAGGTGATCAGACAGATTCACCCTTATTTTTTAAGTGTAAACCTCTACACTACCAGCATCAATAAGCATTAATATTTAAAGATGCAACAGATTGCAAACACTTTTGTAAGCTACCGCCAAAAGAGCATCATGATTCTTGGCCCCCATTAACCCCCAGTTCTTCTGGAATACCACCTGACCCCTGCCTGCTATGTGGTCAAAAAACACAAAATATTCTCAAAATCCTAAATTCTGATTTTTGTTGAAAGCAAATAATATCATATAAAATATAAAACAAGATTTTTAACTACAGCCCTTCTTTAAAACAAAGTCTCAATATCAGGTGAAAAGGCAGGACCCACTTTAAAGACCTTACGATTTCAGCTGATCTGCCTTCGTGCTGCATTGTCATGTGTTTTCGAGCTATGAATAATTAAATTACCACAAAGGCACTGCCAAACAATAAACCTGGAGTTTTTTAGGGGTTCCCTGAGGTCTGCTTGGGCTATAAACAGTATGGAAAATGGTGCTTGACAGAATAAAAAATTTAAATTAAAAAATGATCTACTAATCTGTAGGGGAGCAGTTGGTATTAGCTGGTATTTAAGCACTTACATAACTTATCTGTCTCCACAAATGTACAACAAATGTGGTGTAACAGAATGCCAGTATAACAGTAAAGTTGCAGTTCTACACTAGAGACAAGTAAGTCGGCTAATTAGTGCAGTTGTCCAACAGAGACATGAACTGAGATGTAATAAATCGATGTGAAAAATACTGGAATAACATTTGTGTTCCATCATTAGTTTTTTGGCTCGAGAACAATGCGTTTCCATCTTCACAGATGAAATGTGTTGCTCTCACACATAACACTGTTCTCTATTATGGAGCTGTTGAGTAGGAAAGAATCATTGGAGGTCATGAAAATCCAATAAGATGAGAGTTTCTGGCTCCAAAACAAAACGTGTGCCAGGGAGAGCTTTGAAAGCCAGAAATCTCAGCACCTGATGAGGTGTTAACATTACGGTCAATTTGTGTAATGAAGTGGTAAAAACTGTACTCATTTTCACTTTTAAGAAGTTGTCTTGCCTTGCAGAACACTTTCTCTTCCTTTTACTGCTCTCCAGGGCTCTTTATGAGATGTTTTCTACCACACTACCAAAGCCTTTGGGGTTATTGATTTAGCTGAGGCATGAAGGAGGGGAAAAAATGTGAAGGACAACACACTGGTCTTTCACCAAGAGAGAGAGATGAGGGCCCATCTGAAAGGTCATTTGATTTGGGTCTGTGATAAATCTTTTTCTGAGTACTCCCTTATCTCTGGTTTCTCATTATTTCATCCTTATTTATTAAGGTCGCTGAGATAACATCTTGCTGAGCTCGAAATTGTCTGCATGAGCTATTGGGAGAGAGGGGGATAATCTTAAATGATTTTGAAGGGTACTGTGCTAGACGGGGGAACTAACGGATCTCTCCCTGTGCTGTAAAAAATATATATGATGGCTCAGCTGATGTAGCGCTTTGAAGCCTGTACCAACAGTTTGTGCACTGATATTTTTGGCTCCAATGGGCTTTTCTACTATTTCACCATTGAAATATTATATATTTTATTTCTAAAATGCAATATTTTACACACAGAAATATCATAAAAATGATCTCAGAGTGATGTTATCATAAAGCTTTCACTTCTTTATTAAAACTACTTAAATCTACTTGTTATCATTGCAGTGCCATTGTGGTGCCTTACTGTATTTCACTTCAACAAGCCCTTTGCACTTGAGCTGCACATATGTACTTAACCTGATTAAAACTAAGGTTGTATAATAATGAATTCATAATGCTCTAAAAAGAAAGACATATAGTATTATTATATTAGGATTACAGCTATTTTTTTCAGGCAATTTAAAGTTCAAGCACTGCACTGACCTAAGTTTTGATATTTCAATAGTTCACTAATTCCTGAAAAATAAGTAAATAAATAAATTAATTAAATACTGATGAAATCTAGAAAAAACAAAGTTGATTGACCTGCATAACACCTGTTGCATTGATGTGGATGACAACAAATGTTATTTTAAAAAAGCCAATAATAATAATAATAATGATAATATCTGTTAAAGGCTGTCCAACAATTGAAAGGACTGTTATTTTACTTACTTGAGTATTTTGAGGGGAATAGAAGTGTCCTTGATGGCAACTATTACCCCGCCATGGTCCAGGTACAGGATGTGATGCTCCTCCTCAAAAACCTTAAAAGAAGAAATGTTATAGGTTTTCGGGGTGAAATATCCGACTGATGAAAGCAAAAGAAGTTTAAACATGGTTTTTGGAAAAGTAACACTCAAAATGTTGTAAACCATACTTAAATCCAGCTACATCTTCTCAGATTGTATGACTTTCACCAAAGCAGAGGCATAACGTAAGTTAGGTTGGGAACAGCAAAGAAGTTTGTGGAAGTACCAAAGATAGAGGAAAAAAAATGGAGGAGGGAAGGACATGAAGTACCTGTCTCCATGTCTTCCCACAGTCTGAAGTGATGTACATCTCTTCCTTATACTCTACTAGCTTGGAGCCAAGGTTACCTGAAGGAAAGATGTGGAATTGAAAATTTCATCACGCAAGGAGGCTCATGTGAGGTTTGCAACAACAACAGATACAACAAGCTGGTAGAACACAGAGAGAACAGATGTGAGAAGACTAGACAGTGAGTAACCACAGATAGTGAAAGTCGCATAGGTTGAGATTGCCCCCCTGGAACTTTTCATCGCATTAGTTAAACTTATAACGGTTTACCAATGGGAACGGACCTTGGAAAAGTCTATGACAACACAAAAAAGAGCCGCAGGTTGCAACTCACTGTGAGAATTGGCAAAGACTACATTTTTTTCTATGGAATAAACTCAACGGCAAAAACCAAGAAAAGCACCCTCCAGAAAAGAGAAAGGTTCTACTTTGCTTGTCAGTGATCTTCAATGTAACGCCAGGTTTTTTTTTTTTTCGCTTGAGTCTATGTTTGACAGTTTGATTTGACAGTGTGATGGTATGAACTTCTTTTCTCTGTGCAGAAATGGCAGGTTTCTATTCTAAATAAAGGCAACTGCTTAATTCCCTCTGTCTCTATCAACTCTTGTTGCTTCTCCAGCTCTACAACTCTCACCTAAAGTCCTACACAACATTTGGACCAGAAACACCGATTGCATCAATCAATGAAAAAACTTTTGTAAGTGCCGAAAATGGAAAAGGTCACTGTCAAAATATTCATTAATAAATGTATAACTTTTGCTTTGGAGACTCACCAGCACCCATGATGAGACCTGGAGCTGAGTCTTTGGTGTGGACAGTCCCGGACACGTAGGGGTTGTCAGCCCAGCGCAGGTGGAGATGGAGGTGACAGTCAGGCTGCAGAACAGTAGAAACAATTCAATATGTGGATAAGAGTGTCATTTATCCAAGTATATACACTGATCCACCATTTAATAGGATGTTTCACAGTGGATCTGTGATAATGAGTTTTAACACAAGAAAATATCACTTCAGTAAAGCAGTCGGTGAACTGAAGACGCTCACGCTCAGTTACGTTTAATAAGTCTTACCAGACTGATACCTGATAATCCTGCTGCAAATACAGCTCAGAGTGGGATTTCAGTGATGTTAATCAAATTAAACATAGAGAAAGACATTTAATGGAAGCTAATTCCTTTCAAATGAGAGAATGAGATTCGATTTTCAAAAACAAATATTTTTCATAACAAGAGCTGCTCTGGATATTGTTACTAGAAAGAATTATTCAGTAGCCTCGGTCAGCATAGTTTGGTGTCTAAACGACTGATTGGTACAAAATGCTGCTCACACACACTCAAACATTCTCAAACTCAAACATCAAAGTAGCCAAAGTAACACGTTACTAAAACTTTTCCTAACTTTCCTCTTTGCTTTAACACGCTTTTATAGAAATCAATCATGATTCATAAACATATCACATCACATTAATGTTGATACTTTTCCAAAGCATGCTGTGTCTTTTAGCTATGTTCATGTTGTTTTTCACATAAATATTTTAGAAAAGAAAACTGCCAATTAGAATATTATGTCTGCTATTATTTTTGTAAAAATTAAATTGGAACATATAAATATTTTCCAAAGTAATATAAGCACAGAAGTGTACAGGCCTGATTTTGAACATTCCTCCCACATCTCACCCACACGCACCTGGAACATTTTCAACCGCAATTACAGTCTATCCCTTTCCATCATATTTTACTATCTTCATCATCTCTGTGTCCTGACTGACCGAGAGCCTCCTATAGATTCTGTTTTAGTCAGTATGCTTTGGTGTGCCTACTCTCTTTTTTATGAGGGGCCATCAGGGACATTATTCAGGATAACCATTCACACACATATGAAACTAAACATATTCACACATTATAGTAAAAACCTCACACACTTACAACTGAAACGCTCTCACACACACTACTGAAACGCTCTCACAAACACTACTGAACTGTTGTCCTCTTACACACACTATTGAAACGCT
>JAPZDV010000016.1:2335608-2419129 GCA_029814665.1 Acanthurus lineatus
GGTTCACCAAAAATATGAGAATGTTTTTTTTTTTTTTTTATTGGCATGTTCGTACACAAAACCAATTACAAAACATTGAGAAAACTTTTCTGAATCTATCTCAGAGTTTCTCTCTCTTTCAGAATCTACCACTGTAGAGCCACTGAGCAAGACATCCTAGCCAGTTGACTGGAGTTGACAGTGCACTGTGGTTGTATAGTATTACTTTGTTAAATAAAGTGTTAAAAAGACAGAGAGATGTTTACATCCTAAGTGACAGACGGCAAGAGGCAGGATGGAAGCAGAGCAAAAAGGGACAATTATTACCTGTGATTTCACAGCCCAGCAAGCTGTATGAAAGTGTCCGTACATAAGTGTGTGTGTGTGAGTCTGTGTGTGTCTGTGTGTGGTTAATCCATAACTTGGGTCAGGTCTCCCAGGACAGAGCCAAACTGCTTCCTCTGATGGCCTCTGCATTTTTCATCCTCCAACCTTTCAATTATTCACAGTGGAAAAATATGGCACTCGAAACACTGCCTCTCTCTCATACACACACTTGTACACACACACACTTTCTCTTCCTCTCTCCTTTTTCAGCTCTTACTCTATCCCTCTTTTCTTTCTCTGTTGCTCTCTCCTGTTCCCCTTCTGTGTCACTTGACCTAAAAGCTTCGAAACTTGTGACCTATCTGCTCACCCAAGTAAGAGGACACATGTAGAGAGAGGAAGACAAGAGAGAGAGAGCAACTGGGGCATGTTTTAACTAAACACACTCTTACACACACACACACATGCACACGCACACACACAAACTCACACAAACTGATTTATCCACAGCTTTCCTGCCACACCTTATCAAATTGATTCCTGGCGTCTCTACTTGTTTGAAGGAAAGCAAGTGTCTGTATATGTATGTGTGGTGTGGTGTGGTGTGTGTGTGTGTGTGCGAGTGTGTGTAATTCAATGCATTTCACCTTCGTTGAGGGTCACTGAGGACTGTAGCTCCAGTCAGTTCAATAGAGGAGACAGCTACCTTATTCTGTATCAGCACTAGTGGTCAAGCAATTGAGGCATAACATCTCTCTAAGTGGTGGTCTGGAGTTGAACAAGAGTAATTCTTTATGTTTCCTTGAGAGTGTGTGTGAAAACACTCTACGCCACTCCACACTGTCCTCTCTGACAAAGTGTCAATGGCAGTGATTGTCTTAAAGGTTTTCTTTTTTTAGGTTAAGGATAAAAAATACATGAGATGTCTCTTTGGCCTGTGCATTCAATCAGCGCAGTTCAATAGCACTCAGGATAGTGTTGTGCTAAAACGGCCCCAAGTGCCATGGCGAGCAAGGTTTAAAGCAAAGGTTTCTTGTCTCGTGTTGAAGTGGAGCTCATTTATCGTCTTTGCCTATGTCACTGACCCGGGGATGTGACTGGATCGATACATAGTGGTGAATATTTTATGGGAGCTATTGTGTATCACACCGGTATCAGAACTAATTTTGGTGCAGGTGCTGCACTAACATCTGACACCAACAAAGACATGGAACATAGTGGAAAGAGGGTTTTAATGTTCTAGGTTTGAATCCTTAAGAGTGAAAGAGAAGTGCATGCATTGATTTTTCGGAGAACATGTGAGTAAAGTTAAAGTGCTCTCACCTTAATGGACACATGTCAAACTGCCTTTGACATGTGTTTTGGCTTTAAGCTTAAACATGAGAAGCTTCGTAGGTGTTTTTTAAGGGCATGATAACTTATTGTCTATATTTTTTTTAAGATTTGTTTTACCTAATGCTGCTAATGCTGCCCTACTGGTGTTACATGTGTTTATCTATCTGAAGTCATCCAACTAGCTGTTTGTGATCATATTGTCTTCACCAAAGTTTAAGAGTTTTGTTTGTTTTCAGGCTCTTTAGAGAGATACAATAGAACTGGACAGTATTAACGCATGAAACAGTTTTCCTTTTCAAATATAGTTTCATACTGTCACAGTCAAACTAGAAAGTTTTTGTTAAACTGGAGGCCAAGATTGATAATACCTTAACATATAAAAAAATAGGACAAGAGTGTGATTGCAATGGCTGCCTGTGTTCCACTAAGCATGTAAAAACAAAGGGGTATACAAACTCAGATGGATAACTCATGGATTTCTAGACTTCTTAGGAAACATTACTTGCTGTATTTGTGGACATCCCCTTACCATCCCCCTTATCTAAACTAAACTAATTTTGGCTGGTACTCTAACAGATGACATACCAATTTCTGTCTAAAAGTTTAAAACCAGGGTTACATTTTCCGCCACACTCCCTGTGACATCACATCTATAGCTCCTTATTGGTCATTCCTGCAAGAGGGTGTCTTACTATTCTGATATTCTTCTTTACTTTTTTTGTGGTACAGTAATGAATATTCCAGCTCTGAAGCAGTGTTTCACGTAAATATTTAACATTTTTACTGTTCTAACCAAAAGTTACAAAAATATGTTTTCACACATTTTCAGTGTTTAACTACAGTTTGTATTGTTTTGGTGTTTTAAAGCTTCTAAAACCATTAACAAACACTCAAACTGTTGACGTGTAGTGTTTGGCATTAGCTGTGTGTTGATTTTGTTTTGAAAAAAATAAATGGATTTGCTAAGTCAATAGAAACTGTGTTAAAAGATGCATGGGCAAACACAAAAAGTTTAATTGGAAGTGACATCAGCAGTGAAAGAAATGTGATTTTGTGTGTTTTACCTTTGGCAAGGCATACTTGGGAAACTTCATTTGGACAAACTCGTTACGCCGATAGGACACATAGTGTTTAGTACGATTCCCAGTGGTGACCTGTGGAATGGACAAAAACATAAGATAAACCACAGAGGCACAGCAAGGCGATCTTTTCAAGGCGATCTACAAATACAAAATGTATATTCTAATACACGCAGGAAGGGAAGGCAGAAAACAAAATCAAACTGATATATACATTAAAAAAAAATCATCCTTTATATTTATATTAATTAAGACATTTTTTTCAAAACTGACTGTAAAGTTAGTTCCATTGGACTCCAAAGAGCAACCCTGTATTCTGACCGAATGCTTTTATATGGAAAATGCAATTCACAAGGATATTTTTGAAATAGACAAAACAGACTAATTTTAGCAGAATGAGCTAAAGTCAACATCCATCATTGCGCAGTCAGTGAGTAAAGGTTCAGAGTTCACCATCTGCCGATGGTGACTCATACCATGCTGAAAGGTAAATACAAAAAAAAAGATTAAAAAAAGAAAAAAACCCTCTCCCATCCTGCACAGTCCTTGGCATCCACCTCAAAAAGTGGGACCTGTGGGGAAAAGGCTGAATCGCGCAGCTTCCCTGCTGAGAGAGCTGATCAGAAAGCTCACAAGGCACTGAACCAGAATACCCAAACAGCTGAGGCTACGTTTAGCACAGGAAGCTCAGTGAAAGAGACAGCACCAGTGACTGACAGTGACTTAAACAAGGCTTAAATGTGTCACATCCCAAGTGATGGGCTCCTACGCCTGCACTTTTTGAAACACAGTCCTTGTCACCATTTGACTTTTTTGTAAGGTGAGCAGCACTTAAACTTTTAGAACTGCTGCTTTCAAAATCTGATGGAGAACTTTGTATTCAGCGCTTCTATTTTGGGCTTTTGTGGGAAGAGCTTTGTTTTTTCGTCTCTCGCTCTCGGATATCTGAGCCTGTATCGTCGGTGTTCAGATTGAGCTGTGATTACACCCATCGTTTGCGATTGAAAAGAGCAGACTTGCACGGCTTTTTTTTATTTAATGCTGAACAGTGATGAAAAAGTGATGAAACAATGAAAGCCATTTTTAAAAGCGAGAACCCCTGAAGGAAGCACTATCGACTGAATTTTCAAAAGGAATCACTTTCTAAAGAATGGCTGGCAAAGTGGGAGGAGATGAAGTGTGTGTCTATGTTTGTATGCGTGTGTGTGTGTGTTTGTGTGCGAAGGGGAATGTGTGAGGGTAAACGCTAACACTGCGTTCTTACCCCTGACTCTGCATATTTCTGTACTGCTTTAACGTCTGGTAAGCACCCAAAGGATCTAGCTACACAACTGGCAAGTGTGTATGTATGTCTATGCGTTCTCCGTAGTGCAGACTTGGTATCAGAAGCGAGGGTGGAAATCATAGGTTACACATGAATTTATAAAAAAAAATTCCATTCAAATATCCAAAAAATCTTACATATAACACATTTAATAATAAATAATATTAATAATAAATAATAACTGTGTAATTATTAATACACTTAGTAAACTTAAAAGTTTTTACCAAAGAGAAACTCTTGCAGTTTTGCATATCAGATTTTGCTGCAAGCATGTTGTGTGATAAATGTGCTCAGGTACTATCACCTAAGTCAGCTTCATCTGAAGCAAAAAAGTAAGAGCTGAAAATTCACAATGTCATTTTTTACCACTAGAAGTGCCTCAATCAAATCAGATTAAACAGAAGAGGTATTTCAATGATGTTTTGAAGTAGTGTAAGATCATCAAATTTGTTTATTTCATTATTGAACAGCTACCATTGAGATGAAAGTCTATCTACAATTTTATTCATATTTAGTTAAGTCACATTTGCCGGCATCCATCCTTACTTAATGAAGAGTATTAGCCTGAGAGTAAGTGACCATCAATGCTGCATTACCTTGTACAAAATGAAGTATTACGCTGGGTTTTACTATTGTTGGAAAAATTTGGGATGATACAAGTAAACAACTCAACAAAGATACAAATGTTATCAGTGATTTTAATATGAAAATGTTATATGTTTACATGCGGAAAAAAATCGGTGGATTTGACACTCATGAAATTATTTCAATGCTCACCTGTTCACACATTTTTTTTTCTGCATCTGAAATCAGTTGGTTAGTAATACTGGGGATACTTTGAGGATAATCCCTGGAGGATAATGGACCATTTAATTGTTACCTAATGAGGTTTTAATTCCTAACAGTCAAAAAACACACTATTATGCACACATTTAAGCTAATTCATACACATGCACAAACATTTTAGCACACACAACTGCAAGTGTAGGAGAAGCTACTATTTTATCTTACTCCAGGGATTCTGCTCCTCTATACCAGCTCATGTATATTCTGTTGTTATCGCATGCAAATGGGATTCAGTTCTCAGCCTCCTCAGAGCTTATAGTACTGTACTGCAAGTCAATTATAGACAAGGCGAGATTAATTCTGCACAATGTCCTGAATAGCAATTCTTTTCCATATCAAGCTGACAGTACTATATGTTGTCAGAGCAGCAGAGTTTATCAGTAAAAAAGACTGCAGCCATGGTTGTGTTTGCAAACACAATCACAGCTGAGGAGATCCCGTTGGATACAACACAGGCAAGAACGCTCGATTATAATATGAAGAAGCAAGTATTAGAGAGACCAACTTAAAGGTTCACAACTAATGGATTAATACAGTAATGACCATGTTTTTAATCATTTGTGTAATTAATAAATGAGAACACTTCTGAGAAGATTAGGAAACAATTATCTATTACAATTTACCTGCCACTTAACAATAAAATCAGATTTGGTCTAAATCAGCTTCTCTAAGGCACCAAACAGAGAGAGAGCAGAAATTTAACTCCACACCTGTTCCAGAAAAACAAAGAATTGTCTGCTTCTGTCAACACTTAAAATAACTTACAGTTCTGCTTTTCTTACACACTATCTCTTGTGGTCTAAAATGCTTCATGGTGGAAATTAGGCTGGTTCATTGAATGAATAATAAGTATTTAACTTTGAGACCAACACTTACTGGAGACGAATGGACTTCAAGAGACTGTGTTGATTTCATATACAAACCAGAGGAGAATTATCGACTTAATTTATAGCATCTTTCAGCTCATGTTTTGTGCATAATGTCTGCGATATAACTGCTTTGGTTCTGTCTCTATGCACTTGTTTAACTCCGAACTCTCTCACAGCAACAGGCAGCAATTTTCAGTGATGTTAAAGGAAGAGCCAGAACACTGCTAAGCTCAGCATCGCAAGTTATTGATCATACAAAGAGGCAAAAACACTGGTGTGATCAATAACATTGTGTTGCTGAGCAACAGCAGTATGCAGACTGATCTTTTCTTGAGCCTGCACCAAAGATACTTGGATGAGACAATATCCCATCAAAAAAAAAAACACTTTTCAGAAAAAGTGGAGGTGGAGATCAAACCAGAGCTTAAAGAAAAGCAGATATCGAATTCAGGGTGCCAGAAAAACAATTCCTGTACCGAATGACAATGCTGCTCTTAGTCTACTAGGTATGAAACGGGTGAGTATTTGCAAATTAGAAAACCAGATCAATTTTATATGTGATATATCTTGTGTTTTATTTTCCCTCAGTGGTCCTTAAAAACACCTCAGCCATCAGGTTTAACAGTCCCGAAAGAGGTATTTTCAATAGAAAAACAATAAAAACAAACAATTAAACAATTAAACAAACAAAAAAACACCATAGTTACAGAGGCTGAGATGGTCTGGTTTTCCAACAATGCAGCTTGATAGCATCTTTTCTCAGTAAATGCCTATCTCTTTCATATAATGTCATCATTCAGGTATGAAGACCTGTTGGTTTACGTTTATATAAAATCAAACAGAAAACCCTCAAATGAAGAGACAAATGTTCTTTTCGAAAACTGATTCGTTATTCCCTGACAGCTGCTGCACAAATACAGATATCTTTACATTCCCCTTAAATAAACCTCTGAACAGACTGATAAAGCATGAGTCATCATGATCCCTCATTTACAAACTAAATGAATATATACAAACTTTTAAATCTTTTGTAACTTAACTAAAAGAATTTTAGAATACACCATTTTCCCTTTTCCCCTCCCCGGTTGTGTTGTTGTTTACCTTGACAAATATGTAGTCGTCCTGCACCAACAGCGAATTGTGGTCGATCTTACCGAGGAACTGAGCCGTCACCATTTTGTCCGAACAGTTCTGGATGAGACAAGTGACGTACAGGTAACCTGCAGTGTCATACAAGAAGAGAAAACAAAGGTTACTGTTTGAACGAGTAAAATGTTGGAAAAAAGTGCTGAAGATGAGATAATGTGGTCACATAAGCTTTGTGAAGTCTGGGCAGAAAAAAAAAATAAAGGAAGCAAGAAAGAGATTAACTTGATTTGTTTTCAGACGGTTTATATAAAAAACTATTTGTAGTTTCCCATAAAACAAGCTTATAGACCAACAAACACAGAGAGGGGAGAGACAGAGGTAGAAAACTGTTCGGATAGAAAATTTGAGACATCATTTTCCAAACTCTGTAAGATATGACAGCTTCCATATAGACATACAGCCGTTCTGGCATCCATATGGCCGAGAGGGATTACCCTCAGAGAGACACACGCAGAGGTTAGCGCCTGTTGCCGAGCTCACCCCGCTATTGAATTTCAACCAGCAGCTGCTTCAGCAACATTGCCTGTTGAAATTCAGCCGTTATTCTTCTCCCAGAGGTGACAAGTAGGCAATAGAGAAAATGCTTACACACACTCAAACACACTCCGCATCCATGCACATGTGAGGTTGTTTTGTCCAGAGGGAAGTTTCTGCAGCAGACATGGACTGCAAAAACGTACTTTTCTATATGGTAATACTTGTTTTGACCCTCACTTGACAACATAAAATCTTTAACTTATTCAGATCGACTTTAACTTTCAACATGAAGGCAACATACAAAAACAGATACAACTTAAAAACTTATCGACCTTTAGTGATGAGACAAATACCAAATTGACTTTGATATTATGATATGCTCTTGTAACTACATGCAGATGTGTGTTTAAAAATTGTTATAAAACACAAGAGACTGCAAGCCAAGAAGGGATTTAGCTTTTTGGGGCATGAATTTGCCAAGCAACTATCATTAAAATCTGACTTTTAGATTATGAGTTATAAATTTGGAAGTTGACATTCAGCCCACAGGCATGAGATTCTAGGAAAGCTATGACAGTCTGACCAATGGAACGGATTTATCTTTTAGGAAAACTAGATGTGTATTTTGAAATGCGAAATTTTGGCTTCATGGTGGAGAGTTAAAAAAGAGGAACTGCAGATCTAACTCCTGGAAATCCCAGATCTGAGAGCCAAAGGGAGGAGCAAAAGGAGCATCAAGTGTGTTGCCGCCATAAAAGCATGAAGGATGATAGGTGTGTTTTTAAGTTGTGACGACCTCTGACTTCCCCGCCTGTCCGTCTGTCTTGTCTGATTATTTTCCAAATGCCTTGTGGGTAGGAAAGAGATGAAGTGCCAACTGGGAACACTTGAGTCCAATGTTCCTCGTCTACAAAGCCCTGGCTGAGCAGTTTTTCTTGCTCCTTCAATGCAGCACCTGTTTGGTTATGTTATGTTCTCTTTTGCTTTGATTGCAGACACTTCACAACACTCACACACTCATATGCAGCCTACGCTATTGAGCCACCAGCTTACTAACCTGCTGAATATTATTATTGTGTGTCTGTCATATTAAAAATGTTCGATGATGTTAAAGTTAAGAGTTTAGTCTAGTGATAGAAAATGCAGTAATAGAATTCTTGTTTTATTTTTAAGTGACACTGCCTTGTTCCACAATTTGATCTGAATTTTGTGAGCAGAGACTGTATCTATCCTACCGACAGTTTTAAGTTGTATACTATTTTGTCTCTGTGGAGGAGGCATATAAAAATGAGTAAAATCTGAAAAAGTGCAAGAGGCACAACGACAGCCCTAAGGCCAGCAGGAGTCTGGAGGAGGACACTGATCTGTGAGTGCAGGGACATTAAACATTATTCATCTGCATGTACTACCCACATTATAATGATACCTAGCTATTTTAAAATATGGACAAAATTTAAGGCTACTTAACATACTCTAAAAAACATGGTTTAAGAATGTCATTTAAACCTTGGGTTGTACATAGCAATTGAAACTAGTAACCTTCTTCACTCCTTGTGGCCCTTGGCTCCTCACACTTACATTTATATCCATGTTTTTCACAAGTAGCAGATAATATGAAAAACCACAATAAACTACCCTTCATGTGACTTAGTCTATCCTCTGTATTGTCTCTGTACTTTTATCTCTTTGCTTTGTCTTTGTTCAAGAAGTGTCTGATCCAACAAATGGACTGCCTAATTAATTGAAAAGCCTGGACATTTAATCAAAGCAGCATACGGTGGAGAACTCATTAAATAACCATTAGATCGGGCTAAGTGTCCAATTGCAGCTTGTGGTACATACACGTCTTCACGCTGCTTGCTACCCTCACACACCTTTCAGACACACTTAGACATGAAGCACATACATTTTTTCTGCACCTGTGCAACTGAGAAGGCATGACAAAGAAACTGTAGAACTAAATATTGACTTATAAAAACAAGCACTCGGTCATTCTTGAATAATTTTTAGCATTATACTAACTGTGTGGGGCCTGTAATTTCAGTTTCTATGCAGTAGGGAGCACTGGAGATGTGTGCTGTGTGTGTTTGTTTACACATTTATGTCTCTCTGCAGGCTTTACAGTGAGGTCTGTGAATGTGTGCATGCATGAGTGTATTGGCACATGGATAAGGTACACACGCGCTATACTGCACATCAATCCTCACTTATGACACACAAACACACTCCCACCCAGCCTCCCAGTACACAGGCTCATCCATCAACAGACAACTCCCACTTTGCTGGAGTCCTGACGCTCTCGTCAACCAGGGCTCCTGGGCACAAAACCCCCCTCGCATGGCCCAGGGATGGTTCCTTGCCTCTGCAGAGACTCCTGAGACTCCGTGTCCTTCCATGTAGCATGCCACCGTTTAACCTTGGCATTGCCTCATGTGACGGGGGCAAACAGGACAAACAGATTGGTTTGGCATGCCTGATCGCTCCAGCCCCCCTCGACTACCTGTCTATCTGAGTACAGAAGCAAGGAGTCAAAAAGGGAGGAGAATGAAAAGGAGAGGGAGGAGGAGGAGGAGGAGGTGGAGGAGGGGAGACCATGTGGCGCTGCCTAGCCCCAGGAAGAGCTCTCGTGCCTGGGCAGCTGGCCCAGGCAGACATTTCGCTCCTGTTCACCCTCCACAAACACAGCCAGTCTTGTTCGGGCTGACAGCTTTCACATTACAAGCAGCATCTCTGTGTGTGTGGGTTAAAAGAGTGCGTGTCTCCTCAAGAGATTTAAGAGGTGTTTGTATTTTTTTGCGAGGGAAGGTTTATGGAGAAATGGAGTGTGGCACTGCAAATACCAAAAAAAAAAACCATATCCTTCATTTTGCCCTTCACTAGCTGTCACTACTTTCTGACTTTGCCTGCTCAGGTTTATTTAGACTGAGGGATTATAGGTTGTGAGTCCCACAACAGGAGGAAGTGTAGAACACACTCACATTTACAAGAACACATTCACAAACCCACACAATCTTAAATGCACACATTCTATTACCCTCCTGGCCCCTGGTGGAGAGTAAAGCACTAACCTGTCCGTCTGTCACTCAGCTGATATGATAATCCAGATTTGCTGTTGTTGCCCCGGGGGCCCCTGACACCCCTCCTTAACTTATCCATTAATTCTCCATTGAAACCCCCCTCCAAAAACAGAAACGTACCCCACCCACAGCAAGGTCATCCATTCATCTCTTCTATTTCCTGATTTTACACTGCAGGCTATGCCATGATGATGGAAGACTGCATTAAAATTCTCAACCCTGGCAGGTCTTACAGAAGTGACTCAGAGAATTGACTCTTGTCTCCAGAATTGATTCAAGTCAAATGTTTTGTCAATGACACATCTGAGTTTTGCTACTCTGCTTTTGATAGTTAGCATTGTGGAGGATTGAAAGGTTGTGCAAAATGTCATTTTTTCCATTCAAGGCTTCTATTGAGATTTTTTAACAAAACTCTAAATATCTGTTGGCGTAGTCAATGATGTCACCTTCCCCCAGTCCTTCTTCGAAAATATTGTATTTTTGCCTTGTGTCAGGGTCACAAGTTTGACCTCTGCATCACTGGATGCTTGAAGTAAAAAAAAAAATGCTTTTATAGTCCTGATAAGTGCAACTTTCATCAGCAACTGTGTGCTGGTTTCTGCCTTCCCACTCCACCCATCCAACCAACACAACACTCAAAGCCCCTCAATAAGCACAATAGCCCTAGCAGTTAAATGTTGATTTAGAACTTCTATGTCAATGTTATGAACAAAGATTTGAAGTTTCAAGCTATTTAGATCAACCACAGAGTGAAAAAGGCAGCTAGCTAGCCAGCAACAACTAATGACAGTAGTCACTACAATTGGTGCATTAGCTGTTCAGGGAAAATAAAGTGAAATCACAAAAACAGTCCATCAGTTTGTGAACATTTGAGCAAATAAAGTACATTGAAAATTGGCTTTCGATTTTTTTTGAGAGGATTCTTGTTTTGTTTGAATCCTGTTCTTGTGTAACAAGTGAAACTGACAAAGATGATGGCTAGCTGGCAAACATTAACAGAAAAAAGGCTTGGCTCAGTTTAAAAAAAACTGCCATGCCCAGTTTTCTGGGGAGGGAAATGCATTTGACGAATTCATCAGGCCTCAAGAAATAGCTAATGAAAACATAAATTCTCAGTGGTACCTTTTAAGTGCCTGGTTACATCAGAAGAGGCAAAATGGAATTTATTTGTTTCCCTGCAGTTAAGATATTGCTTAAAGTTTGGCGATCTACTGTTCTCTAGTTTTCCCATGATGCTTTCTTATATTTGGTTTGCAATTGATCAGTAACATGAATTTGTGGGCATTTATTTCACTTCAGTGTGCAAATCCACCAGTGATGAAAAATTCCATTAACATTTGTTCATTTCTGTCTGGAAATGTGCTACTGTGACAAAACCCTAACAGTCTTATATAAATGATAACTGAGTAGATAGAACATCACTTTACCTCCACTTGTATCTTGCATTTCCATGTGCACCAGATCAGGGTCCACATCCACACCAGATACTGACCTGGAACACACAGAGGAGTTTGACATCAATTAATGGCATTTCTGATAGTAATCAGAAACAAGGCATAAAACCACATTACACCAACTTCAGAATTTACATTTAACATGAAAATAATACACACAGTCAAAAAAAAAAAAAAATCAGTTACATATACAGTTTTGAAATCTAAATTTACTTGACTAAATGCTATTCTGTTTCAGTTGACCTCCACAATTTCAAACCCAAATAATGTAAAGTTTATGAGACATTTATTTAAATTCAACATTATTTATGTGTGATATTTAATGATACATAAAACTTTTATATCTAATTGTTAGGATAAAATGTACATCGCAGCATACAAGGATACATTTCTGTCTTTTGGTCCACTTTGACCACAAAAAATAACTTAGTAAATATGTCTAGTTCAGTTCTTCCTGGAAAGTACGCTTAGAGGTACTAAATCTTGCCTAACATCCTTAAAACCACCAAAATTTGATGCCTTTTTTTCCCTCTTAGAGGCGCACTAGCATACACTACAGTCCACTCACTCTGTGTGCCCTTCAGTAAGCAGTAAAATAAGCAGTTCATCTGATTAGGACTCCATAGTGCAGTCTGTTAAATTTCCGCAGCCCAGTAAAGATAGAGTGGAGATTTAAAACCTCGTTACTTTGCCTATAAAGACACTTTATGAGCAATTAGCAGGCCATGGAGGGACAAGGGAGGATGAAAGGAGCAAAGGAGGGAAGATTGATCACAGGATCTGCTGCTCATGGGCCTGTGCAAAGAGTTTGCCTACTGGCCTATGAAAATCAAGAAATTTAGGTAATAAATGTGACTTAAGCTCATTCTTCATTGAATTATTAAATGTAAAGCTACCAAGGGGCTTAACAGGTAATGATACCAGTAAAAATGTAGCTAATCTACCTTGTATTACATTTTACAGCTTTCATTTCCATAGCAGTTGATGATACTAAGGCAAATCTAGATTACTGCAATGAGTTTTACATAAATCTCTTTCCACTAACATCTAAGAAAACCCATATGAATCAGGAAAGTCTCCCTTTCGGCCAACAAAACCCCTTTTACCGGTCTCCTTTAAGAGGGAGTTCAGTCTGGTCATAAGGGTTAAAAAAAGCATATTCTTTCAAACTGATGATTCATGTTCACAAATTTACAGACATGATTAACAAGATGACAACCGTCTTTGCACACAATGCTGTGCGTGCGCTTGCATCAGATGAAGTCATCAGCACTGAAGTACGCAACTCTTGTAATAAGGCATAGCAGCAGAAGACGTTTTGCCTTTGGTTTCCTTGGACTGAGTCATTTGTCAGTGTGACCTTGTTTTATACAACTAAATAATTTGCTGAGGGAGATGTGAGAGTAGAGAGGAGCGAGTGGGAGGTCGGCAGGGGGTGAAAACAGCATTTAGAACAAGAATACTTCAAACAGAACCAGTGTTTGTAATTGTTGAAACAGTGGAAAGAAAAGTCAAGGTGGTTTTCAAAAGCTTTGTTTTGTTTTTGTTGCATTGAAATCAAATGCGCTTCACTCTAAAATGATTCTTTTTTACTCAAATCTGGTGAATTTGTCGAGTGAGACATAGTTGCTGTTTTTAGTTAAGAAAAAAGAAACATACTCTTAATCAAAAAGGTCCGTCTCTGTAGGGATCATTTAGATGAAGTTGTCAGATACTTAGAAAAAGACTGTCAGCCTGTGGGTGGCAAAAAACAAGTACTGTTAATGATATGCTAAACATGGTCACAGCTTCCTCAAAGAAATTACATTGCAGGGTTAGAGTATTGCAGTTATGTGACTGCTAAAGCCTGAGGATATCGACAGGACCAAATCCAAAACTTTAGCAAGTGCCAGCCATTAACACACTCAAATATGTGAAAAAAGACCAATCCGTCCATATAGCAATCCTGCATTTAAAGATATTTCTAACTGTGAGCATTGAGTTTTTCATCAGACCATCAGAGGGTCATGGTCTTCACAATGACAAACGTGGGTGATCTACTTTATATTAGCATTTGACAGATCTCACACTGAGACAACCAGCAAGAATCAGGCAGTTCCCTTCATCTACCATGTGAAATCATTTCAGCTGTAGTGGTGCAGGAACCCACTCTTACAATATTTTTGGGAATTAGGTCCATTTTGTCCAGTTTTAACTCTCAGTTCCAAGACCAGAAGTAGTGTGTCTCTCATATGATTAAGAGGATGGGAGCAATAAAGGGATATGGGTGGTGGATGAATGTAGCACATCTTACTGTCATGAAAGGGACTGCAGTTAAAGTTCTATTACAGATTACCAAAGAAAGACACAACTACATTAATAAAAAGGCGTGTTAGTTGCTTCACATTTTATTAGGCTGTCAGTAATTTTTAGTGCTTTAGTTGCTTAACTCCAGTATAACCTTAAACCAGTGGGTAGATACTATGTATGAATGTTGTAGAGTTATATATATTTTATACAAGTAAATCATCCAAACATGCACTGGGCACCTGCTAATTATCAAAATTGGAAATGAAATGAAAGTCCCTAAAAAAATCTGAAAAAATATCTTAAAAAGCTAAAACTGTGGAGATGCATGATTTCTGGTCCACATCAGCCATAAATATTTAACATCTCTATAGTGGTTATTGCCCAACATTGTCATTCAGGGGTTACTGGGGTTAAAAACTTAAAATCTGTTCTGTAATCTTTGCAAAATGAAATATGACAAAAAATAAAAGAATTTTAGAGCTGTCCTTACAAGAATAGACATACTAACTCTTGATATCCCTTTGGAAGCTGTGTGGAAGTTATTACATCAAATTTAAGCAAAAATAATAAAAAAAATAATAATAAACCTAAGTTGATGGTCCATTGATTTGCATCTTTTCAACTAAAGCAGTTTTAAGTCTTTTTAGATTTCTGCAGGAAGTTTGTTAAGATATTTGCTTGGTATGTATTCCTATAGAGCCAGCTGGTGTGAACAGTGAAGTAGTCTAGCAATGCAATTGTTTTTGCTGCCACAAGAGGTCCCCACAAGAGTCCAGTCAACATCTGGGGACCTGGCTGATGGGTTAGAGGAAAGAGGAGGAGGGAGAAAGGATTTGAGACGAACTTTTCAACAGGCTCTGTGTCCCGCTGAAGTGTCCTTGTCAAAGACTTTGAATCTCTGCCTTTTCACTCGGTGCAGGTTACTCTGGATAAAAGTGTCAGCCGCATGCTTGAAATGCAAATGCCTAAGATTGAAGGTGAAAGCACACACTCTCTACTTGCACTCTATCATTTATTCATTCCACTGACGGTTTGGTCCGGTCAGACCTTAATCACAGTCTAAGTGTGTGGGATTTCCCTCTCCTTTGGATGGGAAAGTTAAAGCGGACGGACTAAGAGGGCTGAAAGGAAAGCAGGGGAAATAAAATGAGTGATGGACATGGCTGATGGAGAGATAGTGAGGAGAATTGATTAGTAGAAAAGGAGGAGGAAGTGCAACATGCTGCAAACACATCCTCCCTGGGATGGAATTCAGTTTCATCCCAGCTCTGGTTTCACTGCCATTTGATTACGCTTTTATCCGCATGCTTCTACAACATTTCATTTTTATCGCCTACCCCTCAAAGCTTGTCTTTTGTTGTCAGTTGCCATCCTGAGAGATGCCAGTTCAATTTCAAAAACTGCTGTTTCTTTTCATTCAGGATGACAAACACAAACTTTATAATCCCAGGATCACAAAAACAAGGTCCACAGGAACACATTTGGCCGGACCACCCCGACAGCAGATTGGTTTTAATGTGATGTCTTTAATGTGATTTATGTGAGCTGGCTGCCAGACTCCTGTTCTCTTGTTGCTTTTATGACTGTTAGGCCAAAGGCAAGGCTGAGGCTGCAGCCAGAAACCAGCTACCTCTGTCTGCTTTGACCACACGCATTCACAGCACATTTATGCACAGGCATGTCTTTGCACATGTGCACATCTTTACAGGAGGAGCAGCAGGGTCACCACCTCACGATATGTGCAAGCCTCAATCCTGGAGGCTGGCTGCAACATGGATTGTAAATTGAATCCTTCCCTTATATATCAAACAAAAAGAACAAAGGAAACATTATTTTATCTCGTAAGTTTGGTGTAAATTAGTTATTTAATACTACAAATGGAGGATGTAACACCATGATAGACAGGTAATCCTAACCTTGGATTGACTTAGGTGGCTGTAACCTAAAAACCCGACTCCATCCTACAGCTGTTACTGTGTAGAATCTGGCTCCAAATAATGTCACCAGTGCAAGGTGGAAGTTTCTGTTTTAAGGACATTTTGGTTTGATTTTTGCCCAGTTAGAAGAAGTTGAGATGTGTCGTCCATCTTTATTTACATTTTTGGTCCTTCACTGCAGTCAGTTTCCTCTCAGATCTATAATAATCATCTACAAATGATATACATACTTATTCTGAACTTAACTGCAGCCTTTATACTCTATTAAATAGTGTTACCTTCATAATCAAAGCAACAGGTAGCAACTTGTAAACAAGGAAGAGCAAAAGGATCATAGACACACACTGCTGATTTTAGCACTACTATTATAGATATCTGGCTTCATTTTGATCCAGTGGAACATAGAAGAGCAGCATCGTCCATCATTTTACCGTCATCGAGTCATACATCGTGCAATTTTATGAAATCTTGGGACAGTTACTGACTCAAAACTGAACTCAAGAGGTAAAAATCCTGATGCTTTATGCAGAAAGGGGCACTGGTGTTTTGCTTTGAAAAAATGTCCTTCCTCCACACTGACACAACCATGGTGACCTAATTTTATTATTGCTTTTATGAAACAGATTTTTTCTTGTTTTTTTATGTCATAGTTCGGACGTATCTTTAAAGAACAGAAACTCTCTGAAGCAAATTGTCAAATGTTCTAGTAGGCAGGTTGGTGAGTCACACAGCTTAACCCAGTGTCCCTGTACACCAGGCAGTTATAGCAGTTCAACAACTTGATTTTAAATCACATCTCCCACTCTTTGCACTGTAAAACTCAACTGCTTTCTTCCAGACAGAGGTTTACAGTCCCAAGGAATAAAACAAAGTAGCATAAAGATAGCTTTGTTCCTGTAGCAATTACTGAGTGAATGAAAAAGGTCGTAGCAATAATACAGAGAGGCTATGAGAGAAGTGTTTCTTTTATTTAAATCTGCAATATTATTGAAATTTTTCATAAAGTGGTTGCTCTATTAAGTTTTTTATTGCTATTAACTCTATTAATGTCGTTCTTGTAGAAATTAACTATATTACTTTAAGTGAAAAACAGATGAGAGAAAACAATATAAATGTGATCTTTTTTTGCCTCTTGCCTCTCAAGGCCTCCATTTTCTTTGGGATGAATGTAAGTCCAATATTCTCTTTTCTTTTAGCTTTGCTTTGTGTCTCTAACCCCCTTAAAAAAGACTTCTGTCTATTTAAGTGTAAGAAGCTTCACTGTGATTGCAGACTGGTTGCTAAATTGTCTAACTGCACTTTAGTACTGGTACTACTGGTAGCAGGTATGGTACATTCGTTTTTTTCTGAGCTTTTCAATGAAATAAAGTTGAAACAATATAAAATAGAGCTGTGATCCTGAACCAAAGGGTGAAACAGAGTAAAAAGACTTTGCAAAGGGACCAAGGGAAACAGCAGTTAGCTAGTTGTTCTCAGTGGGTTCATCAGTTTAAGTGAATACATTGCAAATAGACATTTAATCTTTAACTTATGAAAAATTATTCAGCCCAGCTTTAAGTGCAAAGCTAGAGTTGGAACATGGTTAGCCTAGTTTAACATAAAAATGTAATTGTTCACAACATTCTAAAGCTTTGATGTAAATATACAGCTTTGTCTAAAGTAGAAAGCACTCATGGATGTTTCTCTCCCCCTCTCACTCTTCCTTTCTCCATCAAACCCTCTCATTTTTAAAGCACACAGTGTGGATGATTTGTGCATCGCTGTTGGTGGTATAAATCAGAGGTGTCTGAGCGTGCAAACCGGCTCATTTGCTAACACTTGTGAGAGGAAACAAACCAACAGGAGCCTGCAATGCCTTTCTGACCTTCAGAAGATGAGGAGGCGCTTAGTCAATTGTATATAAATGCAGCACATCTCGATGCATCACTATACAATAAATGGACAGGAAGGAGGAGGAAGAAGAGACAAAGTTTAGAAAGGAGGAAGAAGTGAAAAAGTCAAGGATAAATCTGTGGACAGAATAAAACAGATAAGAGGGAGAGATACATGATACAAGATAGGATGAAGGTAAGAAAAGAGGAGAGGAAGCACTGGAAACGATAGCTCTCAAGCTGTGAAATATAACACGTGAAGGGAAATGCCATTACTACCTCTTTCTGCTTATACTTTTTCTGCCACTGGAACTACTGAACTATCAAGAGATCCAACTATAAAAAGGTTCTGCTACATAAACCTCAGCACTTATGACTGAAGTTCAATTCACTTTTCTAATTTGAAAAGAAAAAAAAAATGGAGCAGAAGTTTTCTGCATTATGGTAGCCATAAAACTGATTTAGTAGTATCTGGGAAATAACTGCTGTAGATGTGGTTTTATTGTTTGAGAAATATTGTGTAAATGATGGCGAAATAGGATTGGGATATAGTCAAATAAAATCCTATTAACTCTACAGGAAATTGAACTTATGTTTGATGATGCTTGATCAAAATGTGGGTCCCCGATTGTTTTTGATGTAAATCTGATAAGTCAAGCAAAAAATAGAAAATAAGTCAGTAAAATCTCACACTTTGATTGTATTACCATAACATTTGCAACTAAGAGCATAAATCAGTCAGGGTATTTGTTGCAGGAGAGAGAGAATCTCTTTTTTGCTTACCAAATCTTGTTTTACGCTCCTTTATATTGTTAGATTATTCAATTAGGTATAAAAATAGAATTACCCCAAAATAGCTCAACATTTTTGCAAATGATAAAGTTCTTTCTGAGAGTGAAACGACAAATTTGTTATCATTCTTAAGTGTGAACAGATCTGGAGTCAGCAGGGGAAACAGCTGGCCTAGCTTTCCCCAAAATTTAAAATATGCCAACCAACAACTTTGAAGTTGTCTGATTAACTAATTGTAACTTATTTGTTAAACCCATTCAGGACTGGAAATGTAAAACAAGGCTGGGATATCAGATTACAGAAACTACTATCATCAGTTTACCATCAAAATATGAAATACCTAATCAGAAAAGTTATTTCCACTTATTTTGAGAAGTACAGCATTGTGCGGAACACAGTCATGGCAGTTCGTCCATATGGAAGTTGTTCCACTTGGAAATCCACTAGTTTAAACCTCATGATGATGCTGGAAGGAGAGTCAGGTGAAGACCACAGTCACTGGGGTTCACCGTGAATTAATGCTGAGACATGTTAAAATTTTTTCCACCTGCCCAGTTCTCATGTGCAGCATCTCCAGCTGTAATGCTGGCTATCAGATTAAGTCAGCAAACAGGTATTGGTCCTAAGTCTTTTTTAGTATCAAATCCAGAAAACCTCATTATGACAACAACACTCTCCAAGCTTGGTTTTGTACTTAATGAAAAAACATGAGATTAATAGTCATTTTCTCATTACTTTTTAAAATGCTGAATTATTGCTTTAATACATAAATCAATGAGTTTCAATTATATGTTATGAAATTTAGTTATAAAGGCCTTTTGCATAACTAGACAGACTGTAACAGACTAGAGCTCTGATTCTCTGCCCAAACCAATTAGGCCTGACCTGATCTGCTGTGTTTGAGCTGTGTTTTGTAATATTAATATCTCATCAGTTATGGGCTTTTACCATTATTTTGCCATCATGAACCCATTAACTAATGAAAATGTTGCGATTTAGAACTTGATTGTCAGACTAAGAGAAACACAAACCTACTGAATATACACAGAGGGGACATTTCTCCTGAAAGATAGCAGGAGAGAAAGAAAGATGAACTTCCATTATGATTAGGAGAGGATGCACAAAATGCAAGATGCCACACTGAAGACACCTTTAAAAAACAAAAGAAACTGTTACAAAAGTTTTGTTTCACCTGCCACTACCACCTGTAAATAATGAAATGTAATAAGTCCTATGATAAACTGAATAAAACAATGAGGAATGGGCTGGCTGACTGGACAGTTGACCACAGCTCTCAATGCTGAAGGAGTGAACCTACAGACACAGCTGTTTATAAGAAAAAAAGACAAGTGGCATGAAGAGGTTTCCTAAAGGAGTTTTCCACAAACACACACACCACCTTGAGCTCAATCACAAGTCAGACTAGAGAGCAGCATAACAGTGCAAAATGTAGTTCACTCGAGCTTGTCATAAACCAATTAAAAAGAGGTTCAGTTCGGTCTGGATTCATGCCTGGATAGAATTTTTTTGTACTTTTGATTGGTTGTGTTTTATAATCTGGGCCTGATCAAAGCTCTATCAGACCTACTGTATATAAAATAGCTGAACTTTGCTGACGCAGTATTTCAATTAATTCACAAGAAGTCTTAGAACTCTCCATATCTTTTTTATCATATCTTGTTCTTTCTAAACCTCTAAACTATGACTTATATCTGTACAGCAAAGTCTTACATATATCAGTGTGTACAAGGATCACATGTTAAATCTTTATAAGAAGAAGAAAAAGAAAAAAAATCCTTTGACTATGATAGCACTCTTCCAGAAGATGCTGACCCACTTGAAAATTCTTTGTACTATTATCAGTAAGAAAGTCCGTCTCAACAGAGCAGAGTCTTTAAGTCCTTATTCCTCTAATCACAGGAAAATAGGGTTTAACTAACCAGAAGGCTCTGTCCTTGGTCACCCGCTCCTGAAGCAAAGTCCACTTGCGGCCCAGGTCTGTAGAAGCAAAGAGCTGCATGCAAAAAAACAGAAAAAACATCAAAGAAAAGCACAATTAAACAGAAAAACACACACCCAAAGCCTGGAGCATTAAAGTATGAAGGCTAAGCTGAGAACTATTACCAGCGGTATCCTTTACAATGGAGGATACACAGAGAGTCTATTTAGAGAAAAAGTTCACCCAATCAGGCCGCTGAATTTCATGGTTCACCAAGTTAAGACTGAGCTCAATTAATTATTAATCATAGCAGGTTTGGTGTGTGTGTGTGTGTGTGAGTGTAGCTAATATTTTATGAGCAATGTGGTTTTAGTACTCTGTATGTGTGTGTGTGTTTCTGTATGTGTGTGTGTGTTGCTGGAGCTCGCACAACATTGATCGCACCCATAATGAAAGTGTATTGATTCCTGCCCACGAGGTATCCTTGATGTCTGAAAAAGCAAATTGGAACCGAAAAAAGATTTCACCGCACAAACTTCCTCTTCCATATAGAGAGAATATACACACACTTTTATTAAACTGCGCAACACTTTTCAATCCTCAAACCTGACTTTTAGTTGTGAATGCAGGGATTATTGCCCAGACAAAGCGGTCCCTGCCCTCACACACACTCTTAACTTTTAAGTGCCACCACTACACCACTGCATGTCCTATTATCCTCCAGCTAAATGATTTTTTTGTTTGCTTTGAATGGATTCCTCACCGCCATCTGCAGCCTGCCCAGATGGAACGAATTAAAACCTAATTGAATTTATTTTTTAATCACATGTAAATTATTAAAGTTGCGGAGGAGTCAAGCTGATTTGAACTTATGAACTATTGGACCTCATTTCCTCTTCTACGTCTCTGCAGCTTCATTTCCATTTTACAAACACACAGGAGGTCTGTGTATGTGTGTGTGAATATGTTTGAGACTGTACTGACTGACTGTCTTTTTTTACTCAGAGATGTAAATGCTGAAAACATGCTGAATTGCATCGATTTGACCTATCCAATACTGAATTTGAGTAGGTTGTCTTATTATTTTGTTAACTGGTAATTTTGGCTGACAGGAAACAATGAGAAACAGAAAAATGGGATGTCACAACAAAGATCTCTTTTGGGGCATTAAATGTGGTCTTTGTGGGGGTTTTTTTGTTTGATTAATAGATATTTCTTTACATTTTGTTTTTGGTTTTTCTAAAGTAAAAGAATAAGATAGAAAAAAGTTATACAAACAATTACAAATCTCATAGAAACACACCAGTAATTTCATAGAAGAAAAGATAATTATGAAAAGCTACAAAATATGATAGAAAAGTTACAGAAAATAAATACATTAATAAAAAGATTAAGCAAACAAGCATTCAACAATTTCCGATACTAAGATTTTGTTTTCTTGTCATAGAAAACAAGATGCTTTTGTAGGGTCACTTCAAGCTTATTGTAAGGAGAACATTTCCACTAGGGAACCTTTTTATGGTGAATAATGTGATCCAGTCGCAAATTGGGTAGGTTTGGGCATTAAAACTACTTGGTTAGTGTTAACCTAAGGACAACATTATTTCAGAAACACACAACCTGGTCTCCTGGGTTAGGGTCCTGTGTGTGACCCACCACTGTCCTCCATCCCTCTTCACTTTGTTGTTCTAATAGTGTCTCAGCAGTGAGGTAAATTTGTTTACATCCCAGTTAGTTAAAAGCCTGACGGATCTCATGGACACTAAATATACACTGAGCTTCTGTATGAGATGGTAAAAGGGTGTAAACAAGCATCAGTAATTGACAAGCTGAGAAAAAGGCCGTGCAGTGTTACAGTGACCATGTTTTCTCAGGACTGACTGTATTAGAAGTAAATAAAACCAGTAGCTCCATTTTGAAGCAGAGTTAGATGAATAACAGCAGTTACATGGAGAGCCATGTAGCAGAACTATTATCTGCTATACAAATGTGCGTGCACTCTCATTAACCAGCACCATAGAATCCTCCTTCACACTATAATTTTAAGTGTTAATTAGCCTATTTTATTCTTAATGTTTTCACTAACAATTTGTTCTTTAATGGGATGTCAAAACAACAGTAAGGCATTCACTTAGTATTGCATAATTACAAACCGCCTTATCTTGTCCTCTAGCTACAGAAAAATTCAAAGTAATGACACCTCATGTAGCAATGCCACTATTTTTAGATACTGCATTTCCCACTGATGGTCAGGTCGCTAGGCTAATGTAGCGACTCAAAATGATTAAACATTTCTATGATAAAGCCACTAACCAGCATCTGCCACTGACTGAATGGTAGCATACGTATATATTCCATTATTCTAAACACAACAGAGTGTATTTCTTCATATTTTACTTAATAGCAGTTATTTCAAAATGTTAAAAAGCTTTTTTTTGTTATCTTTTAGTGAAGCATGCGTAACTAGCTACAATTTCAAAATTTCTTCTCCTACACTCCCCACACAATCTGATATTGATGTGATATTTGACAACTTGACAGTTATTAACTAGTACAAGTATGATGTCAAAATAATTATTTTCATTTGTTAAAAATGTATTGTTTTTTGGAGCTTAGTTATTCAAGTCATTCAAATAAACTTAAAATGCCTTAAACAGATCAGTGATTAGCTTGTCTTTATTGGATGAGGAAAAGAAGTCTCTGTAAAAGTGAAATAATCAGCTCAGCTGTCCATTGTGAGCATAAATCAAACTTTACAGAAGTCACTTCTTGGTTCAACCTTGACTCCAAATAAAGTGGTTCGTATTCTGAGAAAAAAAAAAACTATAAGAAAATATGTGTTTGTTGCATTTGAGTCTTTTTCCAGATAGAATATTTCAAAGAGCTTCATCTTGACAGCCAAGTGGCACCGCAACATGTTTTCAATATGAAATGCAATATCAAAGAGTGTGTGTGCATTTGGTTGTGGCCACTGCTCTGTTTTTTCTCTTTTCCACTTGCATAAAAAGATTTGCCCTGCAGCTGTATTGTTGAACGAAAAATCACACATCAAGTTTTTCTCTGAGGTTCCTGTTCTGCTGGTGCGTGCGAAAATTGAAATTTAATGCATTGCTTCACTGACAGCGAAACGTCTTGCTGGTGTACAGTAATATCACTGCTGATTCCCTGTTGACAGCCACAGAATCAGCTATTTATTTGCATGCACTCGCAGCTCTGTGATACCCACCCTGCCCTGCTTGCAGTAGGCGAGGAGCTTGTCTTCTTCCTTGGGGTGGAAGATGAGGGTGTCTGGGGTGAAGGCGATGGACTGTCGCTGGAAGGAGGAACCCTCGTCCGTGCTGATAAACAGCATCTGATCTCGCTCATTTATGGACGAACCCACCAGCACTAACTGAAAGAGAGAAAGACAGGGTAGAAAACAGAGGTCAGGGGTGAAATGACCAAAGTGTAATGTCCTGCATCGTATTCATTGCTCAGTCAGCAGTCTGTGAAAGACGCAAAGAGGCTGTCCTCCTCATATCAATACTTTTGCATATTAAATCCCCTGCTTTCAGTGGAAAACTGATGATTACAAATGCATGCATGGCCACGCACGCACATTTATTCAAAGCCATTCTCTGGGCCATAAGAACTTTCCATCAACCTTACATGCTGTTTAGACCCAGGCGACACTGTATTGATTATCTATTCAGAGTTTTATAGCTCATAAAGTGAAGGCATTAAGCACAGGGCACACCAGGACCTGCCAACTCACCAATCACAATTATGTCCAGAACACCCAGAAGTGGGGCTACCAACAGGGGTGATCGATAGGAACTAATGAACCAGTCGCATTCTTCAGGAGTTTGGGAGAGGTGGGAAGCTGTCCAATGAGGGTTTGAGGTGTTGGCGTTCATCATCATCAAAGCAATATTTGCATTTCAGCTTTACAGGGAGCATTTATTATAATAAAACAACCTCAATACCATTTTTTTTAGTCAACCAAATAATGAAAATTAATGGCAGACAGCTGTGTTCTTGCTCAACATCTGTTTCATTCTGCTGCCAAGGGTTTTAGATTAATGGATGCAAACTGTTTTAGAGACAAAGTGTATAATAAGGAAGGAAAGTGCAGCTTGTAATGGTTATTTAAATAATTAATTCTGCTTGTTTTGCATGTGCACAAATAAGCAAGCAGGCGAATAAGTATTCTCACAGAATAGATGCAGTCTTATCCTTTATTTTGTTCTGACTTATTCTTTTAGTTATTCATTAAAAAAAATTCCTGCTCATTACATTACTCTTTAAGGAACTACATAATTCAACCATAGAAGAAGTATAATGAGCTTAACGTTGTTTTTAAAGAGTAAAAAAGCCACTGGTTGGTGGAATTTGGTGCTTTATTTAAAGACGACAGACCTTAACCGTGTCGGCTTATGGCTGAACATGAGGTTAGGCATCTCTTGGCTTAAGTACAATTTTCCCAGCTTTTTACTGTAAGAAATAGTGTCAGTAATGCAAATGCATTTTTTTCAAATAGTTTGGGTTATTTAATAGGGGAAATTCCCATACTATTGATACTACTTGTGATCTTCTTAATGGCTCAAGTTGGCAGGGCTCAGCTGGAAAAAGCTGATATTCATTATTATTAAAAATGCTTCTTTTCCACACATGAATATTAAATGTCATAGGTAAATAAGTTTAAGCACCAGATCTAAAAGGGTTTTGAATAATTTATTTGTAATTTTATACTATTTTTGTTCATTTTTGTAGTCACACATCCTAAACTTAACAATTTTGGCATTAAACTTTATTTTTGACCACATGCCGTAGGGTCCAAGGACTTGATTTTACTCTGTCTCTTGGTTTTTTAATTAGTACTTATTTGAATTTGTATTTCCTCA
Organism: Acanthurus lineatus; assembly: GCA_029814665.1. Lineage (NCBI taxonomy): Eukaryota > Metazoa > Chordata > Actinopteri > Acanthuriformes > Acanthuridae > Acanthurus > Acanthurus lineatus. The sequence continues at coordinate 2,361,236 of JAPZDV010000016.1, forward strand.
GTTGTAGAGGTGCCCTATAATAAATTTAAATTTAAATAGTGTTTTATTAAACGATTGCAAACTAAGTTAGAGCCTTGACAAGTAGTTTAGCTGCATTTATGTATAGTCCATTTTGTTTTTGACAAGACACTGAAAGCTTGTCTGTCTTCATTATCATACTTTTCCCCTCATTTGTCATGTTTTCATCTCTAATTACTTAAATTTTCCACCAAATGTTTGGCAATTCTTGCTTTGTGTTAAAAATGAATTTATATGCAGAAACATACAAGCTTGTAGATAGTAAGTATTAAGTAAGCATGTGCACACACACACAAATCTTTTTCAGTATTCTCATCATGACAGCAGTTAGGCAGCCAGCATAGCATGCCTCACATCTTGCTAGCTGCACCACTTGAGAGCTGTGTGTGTGTGCTTGTGTGTAACTCTTGCTTGTTCTGCACGCACTTCCCTGGGCAACATTGTCAATTAAAGGCCGAGCGTTTGTTTGGCTGCTAGAGGAAGGCCTACAAGGCGAGCACTGGAGTGGTAAAGTCGAAGAGCAGCAGAGAGGAGGCTCAGAGGACTGTATTTCTCCCAACATAAAAGTCTTTCTTTTTATTTATTTTGTGAATGTTGACTGGGCATATCTGTGTTTGCACCTGGGAGCTGTCCACAGTGCTTGCTGTTGACAGCCAAGCAGATCCAATAGAAATCTCATGGTTCGGTGCCTTGCTCAAGGGCACCTTGAGAGCATTTGCTCTGAGAAGGCAGAGTTTTTCCAGAGGATTTAAGGATTGACTTCTTCAATCACTTCTGCATTTCTGCCTTCTATGCTGGCTCTGGTTGTAACTGAGTATTGATAAGAAATAGGAAATGCCTGCTGTTAGGCACTAAAGCATTTATTTCCATGTTGAAATAAACAAAATGTTTGGCTCCGACAGTATGAACCATTGAGAGACACTCCTTACTTTAATGCACGTCTCTCTGTGGTTTCTCTTCATGTCCCTGTGGGGCAGGGCCATCAATCAGGTCAGCCTGCCTCTGCCAATATGTCTCTATTTAAAGGACATCCCTCAGTTTAACCTAGTTGAGCTCTGACAGCTGGACATCCTCAGGAAACACACAGACTCACACACAGACTCACACACGCAGGCTGCCCTCAGACCTTCAAATCACCAGACACTGACAGAAGATGTACAGTGAGATAAGAAACACCAGGGAAAAATCAGATTTCATGCACGCAGCATAGATGTGAGCATGCTGTGTGTGTTGAATCTTTATGATTTCAACCTAACGGGTATTAAAATTTTATTAGAGAAGTCATATCATGTTTGCCTTCCTATATATAATTAAATCAGACCCACTGACCCATAACAGCCTGAAATAGCTGTACTCTGTACACACGAATGTTTCTGAATCAGCCATTGATGCAAAAAAGTGCTTCATTTTGAACACGCTGACAATGTTATAGTCTTTGCTCTGCAATCAAAACAAATAGAAAATACCTTGGTAGTTTTTGGGGGACACCCATCCAATTAGCCCAACATGTCAGCCGCTGCATGGGAGACAGTCTTGGATGGTTCCCATAGAAAAGGGGAGCAGTTGCACTCTGGTCTTAATCAGAGAGAAAGCTACTAAACCAACCAGTAAGTTTTTCATCCTTGATGTCTTCTCTCTTGTAAAACTAAAAAGCACAGGAGCTGATCAAAGTGCTCATAAGCTTTTCTGTGGGAACCAACCAGGACTGTCTCCACACTGCAGATAAGAAGGTCCCAGACAAGGCTAAGCCATTTTATAGACTTGCACATTTATAGAATACACAATACAAGAGCATGCTAATATGTTGATACCAGTTTCAGACCCAGTGTCATTACATTTGATTAATTTAAGACCGACATATTTTAAAAAAAACAACCTATAAATACAAATTATGAAAACAAAATTCTGAGTCAAAACAGATCATCTTTGCAGAATTTTGCAAGAAACAAACAAAATTTTAGAAAGGTCAGAACACTTATTTAAACATATTTTTTGTGTTGTAAATGCTTTTTCCCTTCACATTTACCTAATATCTTGCAACCTCACAGATGTTCTGGGTACCAACACTATGGCTTAGGTACCACTAATGCATAGACAGAATAGGTAAAAATGAATTACAATATTTGTTTACCTTCCATGAACAGACGAGGTTAGGAACAATTTGACCAGGTGAAACAGGGAAAACAGTGAAGTCCTCTATTGATCTCAGCCACTGACTCTTTTTTTAAAGATATCGATAAATGTTCTATTGGGGTTTAAAATGAAAAAGTGCACTGACTCGCAGCCTCCTGCCGCAGTTACAGGACCTGCCAACAAGTGGCACTCTTGTCAAACTGTAAGCATGGAAGCATGTCTTCAAATCTTCACACCAAAGTTAAAGCTGAACTTGACTCATCAACTCCCAGATAGGACTGTGAACTTTTTAGGGACGCTTCAAAAAAACAGAGGACCGGAGGAGAGCAGACAATTCCTTTCCTGTAACACAAGTTAAGATTCTCCACAATCAAAAGACTTTGATATATTCTTCCTCCGTAATGATTTCCTCTGAGTAATAACTCAAGCTTTGGGAAGCACAGTGCTGCCATTGTGTGCAGCAGATAAAAGCAGACTCTAAACTTCCTGTGTCTGCTCTTGAGACTGTAGGGGTGCCACACATCGAGGGGAGACTGATAGAAACCAAACTAAGCTCCTTTTAATCTGTAAAGGGCTTAAACACCAGTGTGGCTTTGCAGAGCGCACGCCAAATCTGTGCGACGTTTGATAATCTTTCGATCAGAGTCAATCTGACAGAGGAAGCTGATCACACACAAGTCCTGCTGTGTTGACACACATCAAAGAGTATCAGCCTTCTAATCTATTATAAAACAATACAATCTACTTAGAAGCTTAGAATAGCTTACGGAGGAGTGCTGGCATGTAGTTGAAGCATGAACAGCATGAAGGTCTTGGGGCCAGAGGAGGATAAGATTGCTTGTGTGTGTTATCTCTGCATTGCGTGTTACGACTCTGAGCAGTTAAAGGGTTTAAGTGATGGGAGCTTATGTAGCCGATGAAAGCTCTGCTGGATCTTTAGAATGGAGAATGCTTGTACATGATACACACACACACATACACACATGACGCAGCGTTTCAAACACACTTGGAGAATATAAAAAATGAATCATCATGCACACACAAAGATGTCACATGCACAAAATCTACCTACTGTGCTGATGATCCCTCTTGGATCTTTAATCAGATTTTGAAAAGAAATTCTGACTTATTACAACTTAGGTCTTGTTAGTTTGGTTGGCAGCTGTGATATAAAACATATGAACAATGAAGTTCTCCAAACTGTGGGTTGTAAACATCACAATTAAACTTCAACATTTAAAGACTGATTTCCTGTTTTAACAGTGACCTATCAAAGTTTTCAGCTGTGCTCACTCTTGAATTTTACTGAAGAAAGGTGGTTTAGATTTCCTGACTGGCAATAATGGGATACAGATTTTAAATTGAGGTCAGCGATATGAGAAGTCATTAGTTTGTCATTACATAGCTACTCAATCTATGTGTACTTTATTTTTGAAGCAAATTTGGGCATTTGACTCAGGTCAGCTATTTATATCAGTAAAAAGACCACTGGGCACAGATAGAGTAGCCAAGAGGGTAATGGCAGACAAAAGACTGCAGTTACTAGTTAGCTAGGCCTAGTTCAGTGTTAATATCACTTTTTGGGAGCGATGGAAAGTGATGAGGGAAGATGCAGCCCTAACAGGCTACACAATGTTGGAAACAATTTCAGAAATAGCCCATAAAGTTTTAGAGTAATGTGTTTTCATTGATGCTTTTCTGATTTATACAAGTTCCTCATGACCCCTTAGCAAATGTTTGACAGTCTGGCATCAGGCTATGGCCTGGACATTGTCAACTTTGTTTAAACCCATCTGATCTAGAAAGGTTGTGTTTTTTGACTCATAAGACCTTTATAGAGTAACACTGCAGATTTCTAAAATAGACCTTTTTCTCAGCAGACAATTTGGCATGTCATAACAGCAGATGTCATAATCCATTAAGGTAAGCTAGTTCCAGGGTCTTGCTGTTGCGCATGCTGGCTTACTGTCTTGCTTGCTGGGACACTTGATGGAAATGTCCCTTTTTACCTGAGCAGTGCATGTAGATCGTGAAAATAATATGTTGATAGTCACATTGATATCCTATCAACAGTTTTATGATGGTTTAAATGACATTATCTGTAGAATGCGTGTCATTACAGAAAAATATAGACATTGGATGATACAGCAGTATTTCTCCTGTTCCCTCTCTCTTTTTCTCTCTGAACAGGGATAAAAATCACACCATTCTCATTATTTATGGCCACTATCAAAGTTAAACACAATGTAGAGGGATAAATCTGGCTGTAACAGTGCCAAAACAGCAGCACTGTCTGTGTGAACACCACAGGCATGTCTGCTGCAGCTGTTAAGTGAAGCAGCCATCACACTCGGCGAGAGGTAAGCAGTGTGTCTCGGGTGGGAGCCATTGTTAATGAAATTTGTTATACATGTGCTTTTCCTGCAATGATGAGCCAAAATGTTTGCTATTAAAAAAAAAAAGAGTTTGGCGGAACAATGAATTCTAACTAATTGAGAAGATGGAAGAAACTATACAGCCAAAGGACCAAGTTGTAATAAATCATAATAACCTGTGCCTTCACATTGACGTCTGGGTGTACACACATCAGCACACACATACACACGCGTACCGGTAGGTGCTCACAGAGAGCAACTCCCAGCACAATTGCTTTCCACTCAATTACATATGTAAATTGCTTGAGTTCTGGTTTCCACTGGGAGAGAGGGCCCCATGTGATGGCAGCTCATTGAGCCGTGGTCTGTTGGGAATTAAGACCTTGGAGAGCGCAGCAGCATGGGAGCACGGAGGGCACCACCTGACAGCATAAGAAGTTGTTTGATGCCAGGATGGTTAGTTGTCATGCTCTTTCTAGGGCTGGGTGCCAAACCATGATACTTTCTGGTATCAACTGGCATATGGCCATAGGTTAGAGTATTGCAAACTATAAAGAACTGAGACCGGACTAGTAGGTTTTAGTCTTACGTAGCCACTTCCACAGTGCTGTGTCATCACTGGAGACAGGTGGTGCTGCACCCATCATCATTCTGCTCCAAGTAATAACCTCTCTGGTTTGGTTGTATTTCTTAAAACCAATATTTATCATTGTGGATGATGCTAAGCCTAAGATATTAGCACCAGGGGCTGTGAAAGGCATCAAAGATGTCAGAAGAAGAGAATTCCTACTGAAACAGTCGCCCAATTTTAGGTTTGTACCCACAGTCTACATCATGAGTCAGACTGAGTAAGTTTATAACTTGTTTAGGTATTCTTTGATCAGATAAATCATGATTTTAGACGTTTTTTAAGTTACCTGCAATTAGCAACTAAACTATCACTGATGTATGTTTTGATTTGACAAATGGACCTTTCAATTCTCTCACAACTCCCTTAGTCTAACCTATGGATGATCCTTGTTGGATCCTTCTAAGTTGGTTCTCCACCAAAAAAAGAGTGAACCTTTGTTTTTAATTGCATCCACCAAGGAGGTGATGTTTTCTGTTTGTTTTGTTCCTTTGCTGACTTGTTTGTTGTCAGCAGGGTTTTGGAAAATTACTAAAACAATTTCCACAGAGGGCTGTAGCATGGGTTAGTAAAAGTACCTATTAATTTTGGAAAAGGGTAAAAATCAAGGGCAAGTAAACTTTTTATTTATTTATTTATTCATTCACTTGTTTGTTTGCTTTTTGTTTCTTTTGTTTTTTGTTTTTAATTGGACAATTTGGCCTTTGCAAAAAAAATGTCATATATCCTAAATCCACTAGATGGCGGTGGAGTTAACAGTGACAAATTATTGCTAATTGTAGAAATACATTTACACTATATCATAATTCAAATCACTGAAACCAGTAATCCCCAGAGGTGGCAGATATACAGAAAGCAGCTTTTATGGAACACCCAAGGACAGCTGGTCAGTTGCAGAACTGGTAAAATTAATAAATTGCTTTAAGTATGTAAAATATTTCAAATTTAGATGTACATAATAAATGCACAGTTAAGATAATGAGGAGGCTTCAGCAAAGCATAACCATATTCTGACATAACTAATAGTTTCAGAAATATTTGCAGACATATAGAGTTGTTGCCCTTGTGTTTTTGCATATCTGAGAACAGTGGACTATAAGTCCTGCTTGAGCTCACTGAGTGCACTTCTAATTAGTAAAATGTATTTGTTGCAATCATTGAGCTGAGTGTGGGAACTGCTTTGTCTTATGTTTCCATGCTGCAATGGTTTGCATAAAGGCCAAACTACAATATGATGATCAAAAGCCACCGGGGATTTTGGACAAAGAAACCCAGAGACCCCTATTAAAGTTTGGCCTGTTTTTTTCAGGTTTGCAGCTCAGGGAGGTTCGCTGTTTGACATTACTTGGAACGTTTACGTGGTGTCTCTCACCACACACTTTTTAAATTTGACTTGCTGTAAAATTGTAACCGCCCTGGAACAAGCTACTAAGTGACCTTGAGTTGAGATTGCTTTTCCAAACTACTGTTTCTGATGTCAAGAATGACCTTTCACTTTATGCTTCTGGGAGGATTGAGTGTGCTTCAATAATAAAATGCTGTATTGACAAGAGGAAGAAAGGATATATACATGTGATGGAATTTGGTCTCATATTTCGCTGCATAGCTTTCTTTCTTAAAAGCGACATTTGCTGTGGTAAGATAATTCTGCTTGTTTGTGGGGTGGTTTCGCCTTTTGTCGATATCTTCATACAATTCAGACTGAGGGCGGAATCAACAAAATGTCACAGGATTAAGTTAATCCCTCAAGTAAATTGATTCACAATAGAAACAACAGACATGATCTCCACTCCCCATTCTCTTGTTTTGTATAATAAAGATTTTTAAAGCCCAAACAGAAGCCTGAAAACTTTGAACAGAGCTCGTACTGGGCCACACTTCCTTCACCCCGCACTCACACCTCTTCGGAGGCAAAGTGAGAAGTGATACATTTGGTTTAAATGGAGAATCAGGGAAGCAAACATGGGTGACACGTTGTCCTGCCAGGTGTCTGGTGCAGGCTCATGAGAGGTCTGAGAGCATTTTTCGCCCACCTTGGCTACAGCTCAAGTGCATTAGCTGGAGGCGTCCTCGTGCATTATACATATTAGCTCTCTCCCCTGGCTGCTGCACTTGTACTACAGTGGAGGTGACTGGCAAATGTGCTCGACTCTGGCAAATCCCACCTCTTGGCTCGAGTTCAGATAAAAACAGTGCTATACACACTCACACACATGCACACATGCTGTTCAAAGGCTCAACTTTTACACATGAATCAAAGTCAAAAGTCAATTAAAAATTTAGCATGATTTTGTGAACAAGCAGGCATGCATGTAAACACACTGGTGCACTGACACATGTAAAAAAACCACACACACACACGGTGGTTGCTTTTGTTTGTTTACAACTATTCAAAAGGGTTCTTTCTTGAAGTGTTTTTATTTCTGAAATACTTGTGTATTGATGTACATGAATCACCTCCATAACCATAACTTCTGTTGTTTTTATATGGGATTTTGTGCTTTTGTTTTATGCTTTTGAAGCATTTTTGATCATTATAAAGAACGGAAGAGATAGAGGTGAAGAGTGTGTGGCAATGCTGAGACGGACAGCACGGATATATGCAATTCAGAACGATGTGTGTTCTTATATGTGTGTGTGTGCTGAATCACTGCCTGTCCCAGATTCAGCCCTGTTATCTGTTAGCTACTTCCTCCATCTGAAACCTCCCAAAGCGCAGATATTGTGACTGACAAGGACTTGGAAAATACACTCTCTTTGTGTCTTTTTTCATTCATCCACTGCACTCCAGCAACTTCCCCAGCCAATTGCTGAGTAAATTTCAAATACATTTTTAAATATGTGCCTGAAAATCACATGTAAAAAGAGTGTGTTATTACTGGTTGACAGAACTAAAACAGAAAAATCAGAAAAATGAAGGCATAAAGTTTTTTGCAAACACACTGAGCATAGAGGTGATGGTGAGCTTTTTTTTCACAGAATAAAAGAATGAAATGGTCACTGCTATTCTACTGAGCTATTGATACTAGCTATTGCAAGTGATGTACTGTTTAAATCACCAAATTGAAGTTTTTCAAATGAACAAGTGATGAGATATGGTTAAATTTGAATTACATGGTTTTTTTATGTAGAACAAACACCAGAATGACAGATTATCATCTTTCAGTTGCACTTACAACTAAGTTTTTGACCTTTTTTGATATAGATTTTGTCTATGTAGAACATAATGATTAGGGAATTTAGTGAATATTGCATATATTATGAAGTACTGAATTTTAAGGGATTTCCAAATAACTAATGGGTAATGTTTCATCATATGGACAAAATGTCCTTACAGAGCATCTGTAAGGGTTTATTTCATGTAACTAATGGCTTAATTATAGTTAATTAACTTACTAATACCATCCAGATCAGTCGTAAGTCATTAAAAACAACAATATCGACTTTTTGGAGTGCGCCTTTACCCTTTCAGCACTCACTTGTGTTCTTATTTTGTTTGTTAGCTTTGTGACTCACCAGGGAGACACATCCAATTAACCAAAATCCTCTAATTAATAACACTTACAGATGTTAGGGTGATGTACTGTTGTAAGAACCTATTTATTAGAGACCAAGTAATCCGACATTTTCTTTATACTTACTGTAAAGCAAGAATCCTGAGGCTAAGTGGGAAACACAAGACCCTAAATCCTTCAAAGGACTTTCTCATTATTGACTAATAATTAATCTATTTATATAACATTAACAACACTTTACTAATCTTATAAAGCCATTTGTTACAATTTGTAGAGTATTTGAAATATGCCTTATTTGAAAGTAGTACCATAATGGGTAGCAGATGTCTTCTGCGTAGCAAATTGTGACTCACCGCCTTCTTACATTCTGATACACAGAATCCCTCTATAATGTAGCTATCACTGTTCCCTCTCTGTCTTTCCTCCTTTATCCGTTGCTCCACAACTTTACAAATTCTCTGCCTGCTTGATGTTCTGTTTGCCTCAGCTGTCTCCTGCCTTTCTCTGTTTCTCTCCCTCTCATTGACGGATCTCTCTATCTTCATCGCTCTCCCGATATCTCGCCCCTGCTCCCTCTGCTTCTCCCTCTGTATTGCTCTCTAACTGCCGATGATAGACAGCGGGTCTAAGCTCTCCATTAGATGATGGAGACAATGATCAAACCTTGGGAAAGCTCTCTCTCCTTTTTTAATTACATTCCTCTGTCAAGTAAAAGAGAGGAGAGGAGAATGGGAGGGAGGAGAGGAAGAGAAGGAACCTCTGAGCAATTATTCTCGACTTAATTACATGCAGTTAAAAAAACTGTACCTCACTGCCAGAATCTGTATGAGAGTGTGTGTGTGTGTGTGTGTGAGAGAGAGAGAGAGAGCCTATATATCCAGGTGAGCACCTGATAGGCTTTCCTATGTTACTGATGGCTGCCATTCAATGTCAGCCGCCCACACACACACATCACTGTAATACTATATGTGGCACAGGGAGCATTCATCTCCATGACAACTCTATTCTGCGTGGGTAAACAATATTGCAATGCCAGGGTGACAAACAACAAGTGATATGACTTGAAATTTAGAATCTGCACTATATTTCTTACAGATAAAATGAAAAGACTAACCTCTATGCAACATTAGCTCATCAGTCTTTGTGTTTCACCCACTAATATTCATATTTTAAAAGCAATGTCAAGAACAAAATCTCGTCTGTCTTCCTAAATATCAGCTATAGCTGTGCAGTCCAGATTAAAACATCAGCACATAGTTCTGTTTTTGCTACAGTAGTTTACACACCTCATGCAAACTGTGCAGGAGTGCATATGAACTGCACTTGAATTGCATGGATCAGCTCACCCTTCACCTGTAATGTAAACATTGTTTAAACTCATCAAGTGAACTGGGCTTTCAGGTCAGGTATGCCAAGTTGTCCCTGATGTCAAATCTCTAAGTCTACTTCACCAAGCAGAAAGATTTTCTGAAAGAGAAAGCATATCTTGACCTTTGTGCTTCATTCCCCTGTGATGCAGAATTTCCAATAAACAGTAATGAGAATAAGAACTGGCAGCAGCATACAGTTTAGACTACTATGGCATCTTAGTATTGACAGCTCCTAATGTTGTGTTGTCGCCATCCAATCCACAAGACAATCCGAGGCTGATTTGATCATTTATTTTCAAAAGAAAGGGACAGAGTGACTGAAAGTCTCTACTTTTCTAATGATAAGCAACAATTACTGACAATGTGAGATAAACAAACAGAGTGAGCCTCCACTGGGTGAGGTTTTGATTCTGCCAATAAAAAGAGCCCACACCGCAAAGCTTTAATTTTTTTAAGGGTGCTGTTGTCTGCACCGTTTTCATGTTAAGTTGCTTGTACTAGATTTAAGCCTGATCATCTGTACTTTGTGGTGTGTTTGTGTGTTGTATGTGTGCCCTTTTTTATGAGACCAGCTTCTAGGTTCCTTTGTTAACAGAAAGAGTTTTGCTCATAGCAAATCTTCAAGCAGCCGGGATTTCTTTTTCGAAAAGGCAGCCAGATTCGGTGGTATTTTGTTCCCCTTTGTATGTAAACATGCCTGACTACCTTTTGCCTTCACATTGTAAAAAATAATTACTTCTTAAGTGAGAATCCCCCCCTAAAAATAGCTTCTCAATGGAGGATGTTTCCAGGGAAAAGTGCTCTTTCTTCTTCTCTGAGCTCTTAAATTCTCTCAAAGAAAAAAAAACACAAAACCACAACTGGCTGGCCTGCTTAGTTTATATTCCAAGCATATTCAACAGGCAGAAATACTTGAATGTGGCTTTGTACACTTTTCATCAATGTGTCACAAATAGCCGAGGATGCCAGTAGTTCCCTCCCAGAAGGGGTCCTTGAGGCCTGCCAGCTCATCACAAGTGGTCCAGCACTCAAAAAACAGACAACGGCAACTGTTCTAATACTCTTTATGCATGAGAGGAAACAATGTCAACAAGTCTCTCAGAGCTTCTAAACCAAGCATACATTCTCTGCTGCATGTTCAGACATGTTTTCCAGTTCTACCCGAATGCCTCAACTCTAAACTGGCTGGACGGGATCTACAATCTCCTACAGTGTACCACAATACAATCTCTTATGTGTTGTGGGTGTGCCCCCCTTTTTTGGACGAGACCTTATGCATTCCGATCAGTTGCTCAAATCACCTAAAACAGGCCCTGTTTTGCACAAGGTCACTTCCCACAAGGATAAACCAAGCTCAGTACAGCAGGGATTGGGGGAGTGACGATAACATCTTCCATTACATTATGTTCTTTGGCAGACACTTTGGTTCAAAGCATTTTCCGTTTCACAATTGGATCCTGTGGTAAACACGGAGGTTTAAATATTATATGTATGCTGCAGCAACTGCAATTGATGAAGCAGTTGTAGCATGGGTGGGATATGTCCTGGACCTGATGGTCAGTGGATGAAGAGAGTGGAATTCTCTGAATGAACTGGCCAGGACTTCCTCTTAGGATATGGAATAAATGAATTCCATGTGATGGAACCGATCCTTGAAAAGTGGGAAGTCTGCTTTAAAATCCTTGCTGAGTAGAATAAATACCAAGCTATAGCGGAACCAGATGAGCATGCATCGCATACTGTATAAAATATTTGCTTGTTTTGATACTTGGGATAAAGTTAACAATCTCAACAGAATCTAGAAATCTTTTGGAATGTGAAAACTCAAACAAAATACCATTTGAGGCCTTTCAACTACAAGTTCATTCAGCAGAGCTTGAATCTTTCATTGTTCTTATGCACAGCTGCATGCACAGAGCAGAAAGAAGCCAAAACCGAAAATCTAAGATAAGTGGCTGTTATGAGGCACGAACAGACAAGTTAGATTCACCTGAGTTACTCTCATTTAGTTTGGAAGACTTTCGACATAGATTTAACCATTTATTGCAACAAATGGAACTACAGTTATGTTTGGCGCTGATGTCTCTGCTCTTAAAGTGCTCTCTGAGTTGACCAAGCAGAGTGCTGGGCCAAAAAAAAAGGGAGTGCAATCCAGAAAATCTTTATACTTAGAGGAAGTCCTTGAGCCCCGACTCAAAACCAGAGAAAAGAGAAGATGTGAAGGCTGGGGTGTGCAGCATTGAGGAGAGGTGTGTAAGGTAGTAGTGATAATTATATGGACTGCCTTGTGGTGAGAATGGCTGTGATTGGTGTAAGACTGATTGGTAACAATGATTTGATTGGACAGCTGTCAGCTGATTACAGTTGGGGTGTATGACTCCTGTCTTGCACGAACTAACGCAAAGCCTCTTTTACAGAAAAAAACACCATGATTTCAGGGGTTTTGTTTGCTTTGTTTCTTGCAAATTTTTCCCCTTTCAGTATTGTTTGATATTTGATTCACAAAATGCATAATTTTTTTCTAGATAGTATCTAACTATACATTTTTAAGTGATTTTTAACAATAATCCATGCAAACCACACAGATTTAGAACTATTTTATTCCTCCCATGGTGACTGAGCTGAAGCCTATCCAAGCATTGCTTTAGTTTACAGGAGGGTTTTACCCAGGTTGCCTGTCCATCACTTAGTCTATCATATAAAGTAAACACAAAAATAGACAACAACATTCACATTCAGCCTTGGCCAGTCATTTCATCTGACCTTGTTGCTGTAAGATGACATTGCTAAACCACTGAGCCACTCTGGGATCATTCACTCATGCTTAATTCCAAAGACACTGAAAACAACTCCACAAACTCATCAGCAAAAGTAATATAGCAACAAGAAGTAATTCCACTCCCTGTTTTTCATTACTGCAATCATTCAGGGACACTGTGAGAGCTGAGATAAGACTGAAAGAGAGAGCATCTCATTTCCAATTTCTGCTTCTGTTTCATCTCCAAAATTAAAACTTTAAGGTTCTTTGTGGTTGTCTTTCAAGGACATGTCTCATGCCAGTCAGGGCTGACTCAAAACAAGACTGTCCCGCCAGGTTTAGTAAACAAAATTCTTTCAAATTATTTTCTTCTTTTTTGGCAAGAATCTCTACAAAAAATATACTTTTTTTTAGAAATAGTAATTAAAAAAGCTTAGGTAAGGAGAAAGATGATGTTTTAACCTTTTATGACCATGCTACATCTGATAACGAGTGTAAATCAATTAGTGATAATTATAAACGTCAGCAGCTGCACAGCTGAGGTTAATATGCTAACTGTCACAACCAGCTATTGGCATCCAGATGTGGTGAGAGACGCTCACTGAGACACAGACAGACAGACAGACAGAGTGAGAGACAGAGAGACAGCTGCTTTGACCTTGCAACCTTGCAGCAAGAAACAGGAAGCTGTGAGAAGTGACTGACAGACAGCAGAACATGGAAAACTACAGAGACTTAATTAAGACAAGACAAAATAAAAAAGACAAAAAGAAGTTAAAAAAAAGCTGAGCAGATGATGGCAAAATAAGAAGGAATGACTTGGTGGGGGAGAGAGCTCTCTTCTCTTAGTCACACTTCCTTCTGCTTTACTTTCTTACATCAAAACACCTCAACATGCAGGGTTTCTTACTAAATACATGTAAAATGCAAATATATAGCAAATATGTTTTCCACCCTTAGCTCGATTTAGTGTTACTGTACAATATTATTGAAGTTTTGTTTGTGGAAACATGGTTTGTAATTGTCATAATCATCATAGTCATCAATAGATACTAACGTGCACTTCGCATCATACTCTGCATGCTTTTAAGGATGAGAATAAGTATCACTATGATTCTTCCTGAGTTGATTGCTTCCAAATATTTTGTTCATTACAAGTTTCCTTAAATTTTATGCTTAATTATACTGATGGGTCTTTTTCTAATAAAGTACATGTAGACTTTGCAGAGCAGAAATATGTGACAGATGAGTTAAAGTTAGTTAACGGACTCAGGTAGAAGTAGATGAGTTATCCTGCTCTTTTTATATGCACATGCAGTTTAACTCTGATTAATAGTCAAGCAGGAAGGTTGAAGTTAATAACTTTTGTGGTATTTCTGTTTTAGTGTAATACACATTGAAAGTTAACACTGTCTGAGAAAATGTACAATGTCACCCTTCAAGAAAATCATCCAGGAAAGAAGATTAGAACTTGTGCAACACCCACACTGTTCACCAAATTTTGCACCCTTAGACTACCTTTTCCCCAAGATGAGGACAGAGATCAGTGGTTTCTATTTTGACAATAAAAAAGTTTTAGATTTTCTGAAATGAACTCCTTTTCACTTAGTCAAAGAAAAGAAAATCTTATGATGAAAATTAGATTTAATCTTTTCATGATTTTTTCAGGGTGGCCTTGAAAAATTATTTATCAATCAGCCCTCACATCAGAGTCATATGTTTTTACAGAGGGAATTTTGGATGCATTTTTTCATAACTCTAAGAATCAGAAAGTATTGTAAAAACAGTAAAGTCAAAATCATAGTCAAATTAGACAATATAATTAAAAATGTGCTAACTTGCACATGTCCATGACAGAAAAGGGCTTTATTTAACATCTAAATGTTTATTTTAGAAGTTTACTATCCATTGGTCTGAAAGAGGAAATGCTATGGAAGCTAAGCACATCTGGAAAAAAATGTTTTCACCTGTAATGTATTTCATTAATAATAAATAAATAAATAAATTTGTGATTTAAAACAAGGTGCAACTGCAAATTAAAATCATTTTTATGGTAAAATTGTTTAAAAAAAAAACCCAAAATGATAAAAAAAAGGGTGTACATTTAACAAATAATTAAAAACACTGAAAAAACATTTATTTGAATTGTTTATAAAAATGAAGATGAAAATTAATTTCAAATAATTCAAAAACAACCAAGTGTGTTAAAATATAAGAAGTGTGCACATTGGTTTCTCAAAACTACTTTCACTAATGTTTCTGAAGACATGAGGACAAAGCATGAGCTAAAAAACTCTACATTTGACACCAGCTTGTATTCAGTGTTGTTAACAAACTATGTACACATGAATAGGACTGTGAGCACCATTAACTCTTAGTTAAAGTTATATTTGTGGGCACCTGATAAAAATAAGGCTCAATATTTGTGCTTTATTTTGCATCACCTCCTGAGAAAAGATCTGGCTCTCTGGCTGCAAATATGCTTCTCTTTGTTCCCCAGCTTGTAGCTTTGTCTCTGCTGTGCAGGCCATGTACAGTGAGTTGCAGGGAAACCAAGTCAAAAACCTTTGTCCAGCCCAGAGGAACAGCAGGTGGATGATAATTCTAAATGTGAGTCACTACAAATGCCACTTTTCACATTACACATAGTCATTTGATCTATTGTTTATATACACATATTAATTAGTGCCGCTCTGAACTTCCTGTACTGCTTTAGGGATTTGATTAATGCCAATAAAGGGAGTGAAACAAAGAAAGAGGAATGGCAGCTCACAGACTAAGAGGCAGCAGAGAGACAAAGAGTGAAATGGCAGCTTACAGTTGACGGACCTCCATGCTGCTCCTGACTGACACAATTAAAAGCATTATGCTGCCAAGACCCTCTCATGCAACACACACTGGTCTGCCAACCCTGCCCTGTCAGCTCTGCCTGGCAAAATTCAATTACCACTTATCACCAGTGACAGGGAGCATCGCTCTGACTGGCATACATGCCCCTGCTGCTGGACACACACACACACACACGCACACCCACACGCGCACACACACACGCGCACACACACACTCACAGACACCCAGCCGGATGAAAACAGGACCAGAGACACATACAGTAAATCCAAACACATCTCTGTGGCACATCTAAGCCTGCAGCTTTGATTTAAGACAACAGCAGGCACCTAATAGGTCTCCCAGAAGTTTCCATAAGCATTAGGGAAATAGTTGATAGGAGCATCCTCTGATCTGCTACCACTAAGCTCAGAGATTAGCTCAAGACACAAAAGTAGCTTGGTTAAGGTGAGGGAAATGTTTTTGTCAAGGTTGAAATAAACATACAGTCACTGTTGAAACAAGACAGACTGTAAATCTTTGGCTCTTTTTCAGACACTTGCTTTGAAGCTACCTCATGAAAACTCATCATCGCACACATCGCACTAACACCAAGACAAAGCAGTCATTATTTCCACAACAAGAAGTTCCAGGTCAGGAAGATATTAACATATAATGGATGTGTCTGAACAACAATTTAATATCTGTTGCTAGAGGTTTCTTTATAGACACACTTAAAAACAAAAGACTTAGTTTGATGAAGTTGTGAAGCAGTGTGGAATCATGATATTTGTTTATTTGAATGTAATCAGCCACCATTGCTGATGAAAATGTATCAGACTGACTCAGGTGGAAATGTTCACAAATATGGTAATGTGTTGAAGTGTTACTGAAGTCCTTTAGTCATGTTTGCTGACCTTCTTCCTCATTCTCATTCTTGTGTAACCCTGAAAGTTAACAACACATGACTAAAATGCACTGTTATCTTGAATAGAGTTATGGAGTTTCACTGGGTTTGAACTTTGCTGAAAACATTTGGCATAATGTACACGACTTTACTAAATACATGTATATAGCAAAAATAGACCATTTTGTACATTTTAATTTTAAGAAGCTCGACATATCTAATGTGGTTTGACTGGTTTTGTGTACACAAGATGGAGGACAGGAACCAACTTGAAGATTAAATTTCTTCTTCTAGGTTTCTTCTCTTCCTCAGAGGCAGCTAAAAATGCTTGAAGGCACATTCTGCCATCTTCTGGATTGGGGTGGTATAGGTATAAAACATAATGTCAGAAAAATGGACGATGGAATGACAACCCACACTGTTGCAGCCCCTGATTTGGTCTAAATGCTACTTAAGCATCAACAACAGTAGCAGTAGAAACAAGAAAAATAAACAAGCAAATTACACCTGCTTTATCAACTATAATAGAAAAGGTTATATTATAATCACCTTGATCATGTTTAACAACCGGGAGGGAGCACTTTTTAAAAATCATCAATGATCTGCATGCCGGTTTCATAAATACTGCTTACTTATATATATATAGTTAACATGTAACATTTTACAAAATCCTTTTCAGTTCTTTTGTTTTGAAGTTGTCATTTTCATATGTTTTTCATTCAGCGTGAGGGGTTTTCTGCGCAAGATCTGCAGGAAGTTTGAGAAGTTGTAAAACAGCATGCCAAGGCAGGATAATACGGGATTTTGCATTGTCACCAGAGTGTGACAGTATCCATAAATTGCAAATATTTTAAAGATTACCATAGAAGTAATTTATTTCCTCTGCACATTTGATGTGTTTACTGTCAGCTCAAAAGAATAATTGTAATACTTTTGCAAGGAGGGAGTGCAGAAAGCTGAGGTTGTCAAGCAGGAGAGAGACTTTCAGCACAAGAAAGTCAGGCTGCACAAAATCTGTAAATGGGTTTTTTTTGGTCCAGAGGGAGAAAAACACTGTAAAAGTGTAACATTTCCCTCTAAGGAGGCTGGTGCTCTGAATGATCCATATTTGCATTGTATTTCCATTATTGTTCATCACTCATTGCTCATTGCATCATTGCGCTCATGCATATCGTGATGTAGTTGATCTTTTATTCTAAGTAAACAGCTTTCCAGAGTTGGCAGCTAAAGGACGCAGTGAGCTGAGGGTTGTTTTCTGTATTTTTTGCTAAACAATGAATCTGCAGTGTCAGAGGTTTTTTTTTTATCCTGGCTCCATGATTCTGCAATATGCAGCTACGAGTCAGCAAGTCATTTTACAATTACTTCAACTATACCTTTTGCTACTTGAGGCACTAATTGCTATTTTCCACCACAAGGTCAATTATCTGAGGCTTAGAGAGCTCTCAGGATAAAATGACCACTGCTCTCAGCAGCTGGGTATGAAGCAGCGCGTCTGTGGTCACCTGATGCGTTTTAACAAGGTTGAAAGTACACAACGTGCTCCGAGCTTCAAATTCAATCACGGCTGAACCTGCAAGTTAGCAAAATGGACCTGAAATGGGCTTAAACAAAAACACGAGGGTGGATAATGATCTTAATTGCTGCTGAGTGGTTTGATACGTCTGCGTGGGAACAAAAACCTATTAGCTCAATCATTTCACAACAGTGTTGCAGGGCACTTGCATGGTGGAGATAATTGATTTGAACAGATATGGAGTATTTAATTGGCTTTTGGGAAATTTGACAAGAGGTGGGTTTTTTAATGAGGAAAAAAAATTCTCGGCAGTATAAAAGGATTTCGTGTGATGTGAATTCATCTAAAAGGTTCGTTTACAAAAACAGATATCTCCATTTAGGGTTTATTTTCCTAAATTATGTTTTGGGTGCACTGCAGTGAATATCAGTCAAACTGATGATGGATTTTATTGGAAAGATATCTCAAGTTTACAGATTTTCATTAATCATCTTTTTCATCCTAATCAACCACCTCAAAGCTAATGTTTGCTTTTTTATAAAAGTAGCTTTCATCTGTTTTTGCAAACAAACTTTATTATTTTTCTCTTTGTAGGCAAGTGAAATTTCATTTGATATTCTAATATTTCAATTCCCTTCTGATCAGTCCTTTTTTAAGTCTTTTTTTGGATGTAATTATCATGTCTTCAAGATGTCTTTCTCTCTTTCCCTCCCTACTTATTCAAATCTTTTTCTGACATTTTTCATTTTTCCATGGTGCTATTTGTACTTTTCCAGCCTAACTTGTATCAATTAAACCACCTTAAATATGAAGTTTTTTTTATACTCTTTAAAATGAAATATTTATGTTTTACTTGTAATGTTTTATTTTTGTTTTTTGTTTTTTGTTTTTTTTAAACCTTTTTGCCTTTTTACCTGAAGTGATTGTATTTCCTTTATATTTCAGGGTTGCCACTGTCTGTCATATCTTACTTAAAACACACCTACAATGGCCAAATGAATCATACTATTCTTTTTTTGACATTTAATTTTATTAATCCAATTCCCTTCTACCAAGCTATAATTCACTTATATTATAAATATGAGTATTAAATATTTTTTTTCCTATTTACTGTAATAAAGATATGCTTAAATTAAAGTTCACAGGGCTTTAGGTACTTTATGTGTCCACGCTACAAAGCACATTCAGTGGATTCAGTATATTTTGCTGACAACCCCAAAGGCCAATCAACACTTGTGTTTTAGGACACCACCCACGCCATGGAGTTACTGTGTTTAATTTTATGGTAATTATATTAGACACTATGATTTTAAGGGTTATGCATCATGTGAACACAATATCAACTGACACAATTAAGTAATTTTAAAATACTTTGACACAGAGCTGCTGTACAAAAAAGGGGTTCTTAATTAGGAAAATGTGCAAGAACTGCCTTCAGGTGACAGATGATATTGTACTTTGAATGTTATTAATACATTAGACCAACTGCCTTGTTGCCATTAATTCTTGTAGCCACTGGCAAATACCTACATTGTCCATTAGGGTTTAGTTGTCCCAGCCCTTAAAATAAAGACTTCATTTCACAAGTTATTTCATAACAATTTCTTACAAGCAATGAAATTTGATTCTAATAACAAAAAAACACCAACTCTTTTGGAAGAAATTGCTTTAGTTGATACAAACAATTAATGATTCATGTATTATTCACTCCCAGTTTTGTTGAATTGAAAATGCGCTGCACACAAATGTCACAATCTTTAATGTGTAACTGAACTGCTGTGTATTAAATAAAAGACTATTTAACAAAAGACTATAAAACACTGATTTGTGAAATTAGTACTTTAGAACTGTACCAATAAAAATCTGTTTTGTTTTTCCTTAAAGTACTAAATTAAATATTTCTTTCTAGGACACCTCAGAATTTACTGGGACACTTCTGACCTGTGAACAATAGGAAGATCAGATTTGGTTCAATCAGGATGATGAGAAAGAATACTCCCTGGTGTCACACAAACCAATACTTTTTACAATGATTAATACACAAATATGTCTTGCCAGCAATGGCAGCAAGGACAAGATACAAATAGCCTTTATGTTAAGGTTAAATGAGTGGTTCCTTTCTAGGTTTTAATCAAATTTTAAGGTCTCAAGGTGAAGTTTGCAAGTGAATTCCTTTATAAAGTAAAATACTCTGTACAGTGAACCATCCAGAATCAAAAAATAAATTCTCACAATCATCAATGACAAGAAATGTCTTCTGGAAACAACACTGTTTTTTAAAAACTGTGTTATGTTCGGCTACATCTTACACATTAAGATAAGAAAACAGTTTTTGTCTCTCGTTTTTTGACAGTGACTAAAAACACACCAAGTAAAGTAAAGCCAGCACATTTGATTCCTGGAATTAATTAAAATTGGAGGAAAGACATGAACCCAGTACAGTCAGATATTACTTTTTTTCATCCATGACTGTCAAATAGCAAGATGTACAGCAGCAACCCATCTAACTGCATGCATATGCTTTTCTATTACTCCTTACATGGTTTTCAATCAAGGCGACTCTCTGCAACTTAGAGCCCATATCGCTTCAAAGAGCTCAATTGTTTTTCCCCCGAGGCAGACATTTTAGTGAAATTAAAAAGTGGATGAAGGAATCTAATACTCAGTCAAACTCTTTTCAACTTCTGCTTAATGTTCCACATATTTTTTACTTCTCTTTCGATATTGAATATGTGCAGTTATATCTTCTGTAACATAAAACATACATGGAAGATGAGAAACTCGCAATGCAATGACTGTGTCTTTTTCAGCTGTTTAGTGAAATATTATGACTTATTAAAGGAACATTTCTATTGATGGATGAAGGTAGTTTCAACTTTTGTAATGCAGACTCTGCTGGCCTCAATAATGCAGAGTGGAAAAATCTAAAAATGTTGGCTTTGTGTTTTGTTGTGGATGGAGAAAATGATTTCAAATAGTTTTGATGTTGTGTAAAACATTAATTGAACAGAATGTTCTAATTTGCAATTCCCTTTTGACATATACTCAATTATGAACAGTACAGAAACCTTTTTTTCATGTTTTATCTGATCAACTTTAGTAATTTTTTAAAACTTACATGTTTATTGTGAATTTGATGCCACTGATCAATTGGTACGGGGCAACAAAAGACTGCTTTGGAGTGCCATGTGGGCAAACACTATGCATCTGCAAATTATTGCATTCTGTTTTCATTAAGGTTTACACACATAGAAAATACGCCTTAACTAAGTGTATACACATCAATCACACAGTCACAAACAACACATCTGAAACATGTTGATACTGACAGCCTGTAACTATGTCACTGATATCCACTGTAAATCTGTCATGGTGCAGGACCATCATTAACCTGTATTTATGTCACAACTGCACCTATATTTATATAATAATATGGGAGAATGTTTATGAAAAATATTACAAATGTATGTTTTATGACAAACTCAGCAAAGTTGTAGACCCAAATTTTTTTGTTTCACATTCTGAGACATGACTGTTTGGCTCACTGTCACAACTCTGATCAGGATTGTTTTCACAGCAGCAGGCGGCTATTTAGAGTGAAAAGCTCTTCTAAATCCCTGATATGCTAACTGTTCAGCACTGACCAACAGTGACTGTTAGCAACATACTGGTGAGAACAGTGGAAGATTTGGCAGCTAAAGAGCCACATATTTTTCTTAATTATTGATAGACACATAAAAAGCAACTCAAAATCTGGCAGATTCATCATTAGGTCGGAAATAGGACTTCTATATAGAGCTCATTCTGCGTCTGTTGTATGTGTCAGTAGGCAATTATTTGTCAAGACTTTCACTACAACAACTTTAAGATGTCAGTATGTGTGTTCAAAGCTTAGCTGCCCCCGAGGAGCCAAAAGACATCAATTAAAGCTGATTAGATGCTGTGAGATTTCTTTACAACCATTAACTGCGACTATTTGTCAGATGTTGACTCTATACAATTATGTTGTTTTTCAAATAAAAGATAGCTAGCAGTTTTCATATTTATACTATTTTAGTTTAAATGGAGAGCTGAAAAAAAGAGCTTAAGTGTGGATGGAGAGCATTTTTACTTGTAAAGAGCATTTCAGGTTGAGCAGGCTTATTGTAGACATTGTTGAACTGTTGGGAACATTAAGAAGAACAGTAGGCATGACATCAATCCAGGCCAAAAAGGACCTAAGCAGCATACTAATCTGTAACTACAGTAATACACTTCCCAATTCATAACACAATTTAAACTGCTGTCATATAATTACAGGGAGATTTGAATGGGCAAGAAAAGGGAAAAGAAGATATTCAAATTCTGACCACAAATGACTTACATTAATGGGTGGATCAGTCTGGAGAGGGGGGGTGGGAAGGGATGAGAGACCAAAGAGACAGAGGAAGAGGCTTGAAGATGAAAAAATAATGGGAGCTGGGGATTTTAGGCCACAGAGGAAAAAAGCAGTGAAACTTACTGAGCTTTTAAAAAACTATCACTTTGATAGGAAAACTATGGAAGATCTCCCACTGACAAGCTGACACCTGTAAGGAGATACGATACGACCCGAGAGTGTAAAGACATAATAAGAGGATATTCCACCCTTCAATCCTTATGATGTGTCTTAAAAATAGAGCTCCTTATTACTGTAGAGTTCAAGCGGCGGATGACTAATACGACTATTATTTCTGCCACACTGTTCGCTCGTTGACTTGATTCCAGCAGTCAGTCTCTGCCACAAAAAAAAAATACCTTGCAGCTACCATACTGAGCGGTAATGAAATACCTGCTACATGAGCTGTACAGGCAGGAACACATGTCAAACACTCTGTTTATAGATCAAGACATGAGCTTCCATTCTGGGAGCAATCGAAGATTTTCCAACCACAAATCATCTCTTGTCAAGAAGCAGGGGATGTGGTGTGTCATTGTGTGTTTGTGTCTGTCCGGTGACAGATAAGGCTGAATACTGAGGATTTAGATTCTGGTGCCTCGTCATTTGTCTCGTCAAACTTACCTCCCAAGTCAAATATTAAGTAAGTAAGTAAGAGCATGGCATGTTTTGGGTGGAGCTATAGGGAAGACATTGTTGGGCAATCGTTCCCTTATTATAAATAATGAATATAAATTATTTATTTTTTGGTAAATGGAAATGGCAAAAAGTGTGTTTCAGACATTTATGAGTCCAGTCTTATTTATTCTATTGACTTTGGTGTCTTGACTTATTCTCTAGTGACACTGCAGATGTTGGCATTTTTATTTTGTGTCAAAATCACTTAATTTCAACAGAGGCCTGATCACAATGATATATAATTAAGTAATAACTTTACATTATGTCCTACATCTTCTAAATGTCAATTCCTTGTGCATGTAACAGCAATTTGAATCCCCCATGTTGATTACTGACCTTCCCATTAACAATGAAAGCACTAAAGTGAGATAATAACACATATTGAACGGCAAAAAGTGGTAACCTTGCCAACTACAGCTAATATTCAATAATCTAGCAAAGTTCATGTATAGAAACAAAACCTTATTGAAAATTACACATAACTGTAGATTCTTAATACTAATGCTTAGCCTTAAATTTTATTTATTGTTGTAATTTTGATTATTTCCTCAGCTGCAGATGTTAAGTCTCACTATTTTTCAAGCTAAAACAGCAACTAATAGTTAAGTTTAAGGGCCTAACCATTGCACAAAGAGTGCAAACCCTTTGAATGATAATTGTGTAGGTCAATCACACAAGACACAAAAGCCTCCATCCCTAAATCAGAGTTCAGAGAGCACTTAAAAAGAATAGCATTAAATAAAGAAGAGCTTGTTTAGAAGCTTAAAGTTAATTCTGGAAGTGGCTGCATACAGTAATAATTTAAGGTCAGCATTAAAAAGATGGTCAAATGCCCACATACAACCATGGAAATAGTGATTTACAGGGAGTGATCTTGGTTTAGTTGGGGACAGAGGGGTGCATTCTTGTGCAGAAATATGTCTGCATGTCTAAATATATCTAAGCCTACTGTCTTGCCAGGAGGATTATTGAGACCTTAGTGTAATTTTTCACATGAGGCAGCCACATAAGTAGAATGGTCTTGGAACAAGTACAAAATTCATGTGCATATGCTTACATATGTGCCCGAAGTCTAACTAGGTAGTCTAAACACTTTATTAAAAGACTCCCCTCTGTCCTCTCATGTCAGAGCAGCTTTCATCCAGCTGCTGTTCTCTTCACTGTAACTACAGTCAGACAAAAGACAGACTCCGATGCAGTCAGCACACAGCTGAGATAGCCAGACAAAGGAGAAAGAAGAGCGAGTGAGAGTCAGTGAAGTGGTATTTAGTCTGGCTGTTTGTTTTGTATTGGCTCTGACCGGAGCTCGGATGAATTACACGAGTGCTGCAGCACAGTGAGGTTATTAAAAAGAAGGTGGAGGGACATGGAAGGGGGGAGAGAGGGGGGAAGTAGAGGTGAGAGGCACTGGTGAGACTTTAAAATGAGCTTGTCAGACTTAATGGGAACTTATGCACTTAACTGTGTTGAACTAACAGACACCCCAACCCCACTTATTGTATGCAAAGTAGTTAAGATTAGCATTGCGTTTCACTGCAGACCACAGAGCATAAAGAATATGTAAAGAGTGTTCGTAGTTTTCACATAGGTATTTACAACAAAGTCTCATCTTTCCTTGTCAGATACTGCTGCTTTTGTCACATCTTTTGGCATCTGATACGGAAGAAAAGACGCCTTTGAGCTTCTTTGTCTGACCAACAAAGTCTTTCTGCCACAATGCCTTAAGAACATGTTTAAGTTTGGAAACAATCTCAGTTTATGCTCAAAAAGTACTTGAAAACACCGCTGAGACAGGTGTAGGAAATAATCTAGACGTGGTTAAGTGTATCCTGCTGGTGGTTTGCTGCTCTTTTTACAATTTACTATGAGGCAGTTGCTATGAAGGTCCTGTATTGATGCTGATGTGTTTAAATTGGAGTTTACTGAAAGCTAAGTGATCTCGTAGAGAAGCAATAGAAAACCTTCTGGCATGTGTATAAGAGGCCAAGGAGTGGGATAAAGCATCAGTATCTGACACACTGGAAATGAGCCCAAGCTGAACTTAAGTAGTTTTCTTTGACTGTTTTTACATTACACTTCAAGAATCCTAAAAAGTACTGCAAAAAACATCCTCTGTCTAAATATGACTGTTTTCTCTCCCAATCAAAGGTCTTTTTACTGATCCTTTACTCTAAAGAATGAACAAGGCCGTTCCACAATAGAACTATTTCACATCTCTGCTTTAAAACACATGACTCCTGTCCTGTGCTCCCTTCAGATGCCCACTTAGCAGTATATTTATGCACCCTAAGGAAGCACTGCATGGCCCCACTCTGGATAGCATTACTGTCAGGGGCATCCTTGAAACCCCACACTCCTGCAGCATTAAATAAAAAAATTGAGCCTGCTGTGGGAACAACAAGTGCATTATTCTTATGGATTGAGTTCAGAGAGTAAATAATCTGACCACAGGAGGCACTGCAGTCTGAAAAGAAGAAGAAGGTGAAATGCAGACAATTCAGGCTGCAGAATAATCACAACTTCCTTATATAATAAAACTATAATTGTCCACAAAGCTGCATATTTTATTCCTTAGATGTAAAATGTCAAACCATGCCAGGCCATGCCACACGACACATAAAGACACATTATAATAATCACCTACTTGTCTAGGGATATGCACTGTTTTGCTAGGTGTGTACTTTCATGTGTAACTTAATGTACATGACATTTAACATCGCATTACATCGCACATTACTCCCCCATGGCCAATGTTCCACACTCAGGTCATGTGACAATATCTCAGCCTGGTCCATTACCTGATGAAGTGCACTGGATGTCACTGAAAGCTCCCTGTAATGTATTAATTGGAGATCATGTGTGTGTTTATGTTCATTTCTGCTAGGTTGAGTTCATGTCACGTATTGTAAAATGTTTACATTTTATGATATGTTCAAGTGCAAAGTCAACAGTCTTCACTGCACTGTAACCAGCTCAAATCATATTGCAGACCTCACAGGTAGCAGCACACCTGCTGTTCAACATTACTGTGTGTCACATAAATTAATGTTATTTTGCCTTTACATTTCTGCTTTAATCATATTACTGGCTTCAAAGCGGCAGCAGCACCAGAAGCTCTGCTGTATCTGTTCAGCTATAAACTACCCTGATTAAGTGTGTGTGGGCTTCCTGGC
The DNA here is from genome assembly GCA_029814665.1 of Acanthurus lineatus. Lineage (NCBI taxonomy): Eukaryota > Metazoa > Chordata > Actinopteri > Acanthuriformes > Acanthuridae > Acanthurus > Acanthurus lineatus. Next base: position 2,387,550 of record JAPZDV010000016.1, read on the forward strand.
AGGCTGCTGCCGGGGCTCCTGCAAACTGCTGCTGCTGGCAAGAAAGCCCCGCTGAAATTCATGCTTCTTGGAACAGTGTGTCATATCTCAGACTGTTAGCATGCTAAACAGTTCACCTACAGCATAGCATGTGCTGTGGTAAAAGTCTATTACTCAGAATTAACAAATAAGACTATGAAAGAACTCTGAAACTCTCTAAACTCTGCAGATTCTTACAATAAACACACCTTTTATTAGCACAGATTATAAGTACAGGTACATGCATAAAGTTATGTCTCTTTTTTAAACTGCAATGACATTGTTCTTTTTAGGGAGACTAGATGATGAATAGTTGTTGAGGGCTGAGTTTGTACAGCAGATACACGAGAGAGGACAAACGGAGTCTAGGGTTGTTAAAGCTTCATGCCTGGCTGAACAAACAGCCATTATAACGATTTGTACCGAAGTACAAAAAGAAAAAAAAAAGAAAAGACATCTCTTATCGTTTCATCAATCTGGTTTGCAGGCAAGCGTCTGCTATCATGTGGCAGTTTGTCAACATGGGTCGCAGAAGGTGAGTGCGTTTCCGAGTGGATAGGGATGGGAATAAAAAAAAAAAAACACTTAAAAACCACACAGGAGGAGAGCGAAGACAGTGATGGGGAGAGGACGGGAGGTAAAACTGACCTCTTTGCTCTCTGAAATGGAATCTTGCATTGTTTGCTCAGAGCATCAGAGCAGGCTTTTTCGGAGTGGCTTTTCTACGCCATCTGTTTTTATTGACCCTTCATCCTTGAGTTTGATAACACCACCCCATCTCTCCTCTTTCCCCCTCTTCTGTTTCTCTATTTCTCCTCCTCTCTGACAGATGGAATAATGAGATAGCGGCAGCGGCGTGCTGCTTCATGCAGCAGCAGAGACATTACAGCGGATGGGCAAGACCCCTGCTGTGAGCAAAGGGTGGAAAGTCTCTTTGCTACACTTATTTTATTCCCCTACAAGTTCCCCTTTGGGAGGAAGAATATTTGTCTGTATCTTTCTTCAGCTCCTCCATTAGTAATCTGTTTGTGTGTCAGGCTCAGAGTGACATCAAAGCTCAAAGCAAGGTAATGGCTGAGCAGGGACTAATCTAAGTTTCCACCACAAAGTTCAGGGTGTAATTTAACTTAATGAACAATGCAGTTCATGATTTCTAAACAAAAAAGAAAAGAACACAGAGTGTTGTCCTCAAAGGACGCCGTCAAAAAAAGTCTGTGAACAATAAATGGACTTAAATCAAAAGGATCAGCACGCTGCAGCTGCACCCATGAAGTCAAACAATTTCAGATTACACTGCAAAAAAGTGCTCCTTTCAACAAGACCTTTATTCTGCCTTTCATGCAGTTTGGCCAAATTACAAAAGCTGTATTTTATAACTTTATGACTAAAGGTGTGTGGTGGACACCCCAGGCCAAAAACTTGGTATGGGGCTGGGTGGTTTTGTCCCTTAGTATGAGTTAAAGGAAATCTTATGCCACTGCATAGAATAATATCTGAGACAGCAGTGTTGTTCCAATTTTATGGAACAATCAGTTTGTGTTTGTTCCTGTTTCAACAAGAAAGTGCCCCTATTCACCAAGTCAAGTCCATACAGAAATGGTTGAAATGTTTTCCCAGTGTAGTATCAGGGCTGCATCTAACTTCCTGCTTATTGCTTTCTGCTGCTATTTTTTCACGTTAAGAGTTTGCATAGGTCAAATATATTGAGACTATGAAACAAACACCTGCAGCTACAGATAAAGTGGGTCATCTGCTGGTCAGAGGGTTGTTCGTTTGATCTCTGATTCACCCTTGGTTCCAGAGGCGGGAATGCGTCCTTGATGAGCAGGTTGGCAATGTGAAGTATTCTGCCATCAGTGTGTGAATGCATTGCCTTGTAAAACACTATGAGTACTCAAGAGGTGCCATATAAATACAGCTCATTTATTGTGTACACAACAAGCATCTTTTCTCTGTGATTCAGTTTAAAAGATTACAGCTTAGGAAGTGTACAAGCAGGCAGCTAAAGTTCGCTGTGCAGATAAGCTGTAGGCAGACTTTTCTGTGGTTTCTGAGAACCAGCCCACCTTCGATGTGTCATCAAAGTGAAAAATGCCCTTCACCATACCATATTGTTGGACCTTTAAAGGGTTTTGTTGTGTTATGCTGGAGCTGTGCTTTAGTTTCTGCTTGTTCTATTAGTGGTCAGATGTCGTCAATGTGCAATGTGATGTGCAATATTTCTGAACAGGCTTATTTCCTGAACAGTAGACTGTAGCTCATATTTAGATTTAAAACAATCTTTTTTCTCTACTGACTTTGCAAGATCAGCAAAATGATTCAGGATTTAATCCACTAGCCTTTAGAGGGACCTAACATTTCTAGGTGAAGTCTGCATGTTTTGAGTCTAAACATGGTGTTCTTTGGGTACCCTGGTCTCCTTCCATAGTCATATCTCATATCTCTAACCCTAACCCTTTGAACAGGATAAATAAAGTATAAATTTAATGGTTTTGGAGAATGAAAGAGCCAACACAACCCTTAACTTTCCTTTAAAACCAATTTTTTTTGTAGTGTAATATAAGTACTTTAAACATGTCGGTAGAGTGGCAGATCAAAGACGTTAGTTGATATAATTTTATTTATTGTTAGCTAAAGATTGTGTCTGGATTGAATTGCAGAAGACCTCTGATCTGGATTTTATAAAGATATTTTGCTCCCCGGCACCTTTTCTACTGCCAAGAAGGAATCATGGATAACAGATCCAAAGACATGACAGCATCACACTGACACACACCCCATCAACTTAATATCAAAGCCAGACCAAACCTTTGTCTTGGAACACAGGGACAATACTTCCACCCCCACACAACACTACAGACTGCAGTGTTTGCACTCTTTTTGTGTAGTTTTTCTAGTTCTTACCTTAAGAATGGCCCAATCATCAATGTTATATCTTAAAATTTTTGTATTAGAGCAAAAGAACCTCAAAAGGAACTAAGACCTATTTCTAAATCTGTAATAGCATCAAAGTACCAAAACTATTAATAGTTAAAATAAAGATTTCAGTTTTATCCATTGAATATAAATGACTGGATATTCATGAGGTTAGCTGATTAACTGTACGCCCACCATTTACTGACATCAACAAGTTCATGTCTCCTTTCTGATTACTGTCAGAGAGTATTCAAGCAAATAGAAATTTACAACAAGAACTAATCTTTAAATCCTTGACAGAAGTATCAATGCTTAAATTCTTGACAAAAATATCTCTTGCACTGTAGTCCTGACCAAAAACTTAATTAAATAAATCAGTCCTGTTGTGGCCCTGTCTGCTATAAAAGATAAATGACTCTTAAATACTTAAATCATTCAAAAAATGTGCAGCTGCCGCAGCTTTTTTTTTTTTTTTTTTTTAATTAACATCATGTATGTATCATGTATCATGTATGTATTCTTTACTATACACAGATTTTCAACTTGATGGTGAAGGGTCAGTTTGGGGCAGCAATCCCAGATGGTTTTGTTTACATCAAATTTAAATTAAGTTACAGTGAGTTAAAGAGGCAAACAAGCTCCAAACTGAGACAAACCAATTTAGTTTATTAGCATGCTAAGTGGCTATCATGCTAACTTCAGCAGGTAGCCCTGCAAAGCAATACAAGGACATCTTTTACGTATCATCACATTGTTACTTTTTAACATTCAGTTAATATTTTTCATTGTTTGGATGTTAGGGTTAGGGTAAGCAAATGCGGTGCACCAGTGTCCCAGGTGTCATTGCTATCATACACCCGATATATGATATTGTAGACATAGATATGACAAAATATGGAAATGTTTGCTTTCTAAATGATTTGACTTAAAGGGAGAATTAGCTGAGAACTGTCTGACACAATACATTCACTGAGCGTTGTCCCTGTCCAGCAGAGTAAATGAATGAATGAATGAATGAATAAATAAATAAATCCTCGTAGTTCAGCCATTTACGTTTGCACCGGGTGTACGATATCAATCACCTGCGCAACTGGCACACGACGCAGCCAGTCTTTAAAGGGAATATGAGCAGATTCTCCGATTGGTTCATGCATTTTTGGCCATAGAAACACCCATGAATTCATGAGATGATTCTACACAGCTGATAGGACTATCCGCTGTGTGCCAGTGGCACATTGGGCGGGGCGGGGCAGAGCAGGATTCCTCTGCCGCTCCTGGAACAAGGTGGCAAAGGTTGACCTGGAAACTCTCCTGAATAAATTCAAACCGACGATAGGGCCCAAATTCTGGCCATATGTTCCACATTGCTCCATTAACACCCACAAGCCCACTCACAATTGAAATTATAATAGACTGTATTTCGCTAGGTTCAGCTTTTCAATACTCTGTAAACAACAAAAGTGCTGCTCTGGCTGACTTCCTGTATTAGAGAGAAGATAGATGGTCCTGTGTGCAGTGCAGCACATCCAGGCGTGGGCTGACACAGTGTAAAGCCTCCAGCGCTCTGCTACAGTAAACAGTTGTTAGCGGATTACTGGGAATCAATGGCAACGAGTGGGCACAAAACCCTGGCTCGTGTATGGGAGGGAACCTGTGGCAGTGTATCTACCTGCATGCATTAACTCTATAAGAGGACTTAGACTGCAAAGCACTAACAGCAGGACAGCACTTATAGTTCTAACGAAGCCTTCTCTTAACCAGGATGTCAGTGGTGGGCATTCTCTCTAAAAACCGCATATTTGACTTGTATTCAGCTCGCATGTGGTAGACATTTAAGAACACCAGGAAATCTATAAATCTCCACTTTTTTCAGAGTAAACTTAGAAAACACTCATTTGCCTCCATTTCTTTTTAAATGATTATTCTGGCAAAGATCAGAACTTCCCCACACGTAACTCCTCTTCAGTATGCTGTCACTCATGGGCCCACTGCTTGCTTATCGCTGGACTATACACAATGTTGAATAGAGATTCCAAATGAAAAAGGTTAAAGGAAAAAATAAGCTTGAGATGAAAAGCAATATGACTCTAATGGATAGAGCCCAGAGATTGTTGGCAAAGTGGTTGTTGAAATTATTGTCAAAAGTTTTGTAAATGTTTATTACATTCTGGAAAACTGTATCATGGATCAACAATGAGGTTTTACAAATAAATGAGTAATTACAATGGAAATTAAGTAAATAAAACAATGTTGTTACTTTCAGATAAGTGGTGTAGACACTCAGTTAAACCTGATTAAACAAGTTGAAAAGATTCAGATGATCTAACTATCCTACTGCTCGCTAGAGCTTACTTCAACTATGTCAATCAGCCTGTTTCATGGTCAATATATTGTAAGGATGTCTTTTAAAGAGAAATTGTTTTTTAAGCTACTGAAACACTAATCTACTTAGTCTTCTGTGATATGATCAACTAAATATCTTTGGGGTTTTAGACCCTTAGTTGGACAAAATAATTCATGTGAAGAGTCACCTTAAAATGAACTCAAAGAGTATATTAAAAAATATGATCAATGAAAAATAACTGATGTTGAATGTATTTCTTATGTAGTCAAAACAGAATAATATTCACAAACAAGTAACGGTAAACAAGTATTACAACTCAAAGGGAAAGAGAGCAATTTGCAGTGATGAATACCATCTGCAGCACAGATTTCATCCTATTACATGAGGTTTTGAAACAATGTGCCTTCTTCAGAGCCCTGACTTATGTTTTTATATAGCTGAGTGATCACTATCATGCCATAATGGAGAAGTTATTTGTGGATCAAATTGTTTGCTAACTGGATGACAATGCTCCATCCACAGACCACAAAGCCTTGGCAAATGGTTTTATCAGAATCCCCAGATCTGAATCTAAATGTACATTTATTGGATATTTTAGTGTTCTTCAGCCTTCTCCACTACCATCATTAAAACCCTAAATCAGAGAAGAACATTGCTCAACACCTGGGTTTTATATATTATGTAAAAAAAAGCATTATTTTTTTGCAATATTTCCAGATTTTATATTAAAAATGTGCATTACAAACTGGTGTAAAAGCACTAACAAACTAAACTTGATAGAAATTAGTTGAAATGGGATGAAAACAGCACATCAGCATGGAGTGATAAAGAGACCTTCCCCATATTAATGTATGAACCAAGGTGAAATTCCATATTTCCACATTTTCTACAGTGTTTTAGCTTGTTTGAAGTCTGTGTAAGCTTTTTTAATAGGGTCATCTCACTGTTTCCACTCCTGCAATTACTTAATAGCACTTCACCAGAGAATTAACGTCATCAACTGTTATCTTGACACTCACAACTCCTCAGGAGACTACTAATATACTGTAGGTTGGAGTTTTCTTTTATCATCCATCTGTATGCTCGTTTTGTGTTATAAAAGCTTATACACTTGAAAGGTGATTGTGATACATTACTGCAACCAATGAAAGGAGCTCATTTGAATGTTTACTCGGCTGATAAAGCCACTTTACCGGCATATCACAAAGGTAAGAGATCTACTGTGAATGGGTTTGTCTCTGTTCGAGCAGAGTTCATAACACATAAAATTGTGATCATCAAAGGATTATTTTGTACTGCACAAACTCAGCTATTGTTGAAACTACATGCAATCCTAGTAAGGACTTAGGAGTTGTGCTTTGCAGGTAAAAGATTACTCTAAGAGAGAAAGACTGTGGCTGCTTGTGGTGAGGAATGTTTGCGACAGGCTGCTAGCTCTTGTCCTTATGGCAGGCTCCTCTTTCTCTCCTACCTGCACCTGTTCTGTTGAATTTACATAAGTTTGTCTTGGAGGGCTTGTTTTGTTTTTAGTGTTCCCGTTACCTTAAGTCACAAAAAGGGCTCCTATTTTCTTAAATTTATTTCAAAGTCAACATGAACCTTGCAGCCGGCAGACAGTTAATAAGAGTGAGTGCTTTCTACTGTTGGATGTATTTTTGAAATGAAGGCTCTGCCTCTTTTTTATGTTAAATCCAATAAAAGATGTTGCAGTTAGCTTGAAGCTGAACCCTTTTCCTAAAACAAAATCCTGGCGTATGTTTCTCTTTTTTGACCTTACAGTCTAAGGCGTAAAACAGTTCAGTTACTGTAAATAAGCATGGACAACTGCACTTTGAAAGTAATAGAATGATTCTCTGCAAGTTCTGCTATGTTCTCCCCCTGGCTTTAGCTTAGCACTGGCATCAGACATTAGCCAACCCCCTTCCTGGTAAAAGCCAGAAAATCATTAACACTCCTTAGCTGCAGGCCACATCTGGTTTTACGCAAAAGACTCAGAGGTTAAGTGGGTGTTCTTCACATGTGAGAGGAATCTTGTAATTGTTGTGTCTATGTATGTGTGTCTATAGCACAGTGTGTGCGTGTGTGTGTGTGTTGCATGGTTCTTGTTGGTGGGAGTCCCTTTTGTTTACCCTCCCAGGCATGTCATAAAGCAGAGCGGAGCGGAGTAAATTAGGTGAGGGACGAGGGTGAACAGTTGCAGAGTGCCACTCGTTTAATCAGTCTAATTGTTACAATCAGAATCATTTCTCCTCTCGTTCCCTCCTCCAATACCCTGTCCTCCTCTTTGTCATCTTCTTCTTTTCTTCATCTCACTGCTTTTTATTCCCTTTTCTACTCTACTTTGTTCTATTTTGCTCTTTCTTCTCTCTTCATCTGCGCGTCTGTTCGGTTCTCTTCTAAAATTTCTTTTCTTCTTCTCATCTTTTCCATTTATTCAGGAACCTTCTTTTATTCTTACCCCTCCATTATCTTCTCTTTCTTCCAAACCTCCTGTCCTCTTTTTTTTCCTTCTGGTCTTCTCATCTTTATTCGTTTAATCTTCCCTATACTTTCCCTCTACCCTTTCATGTCTCTTTTCATCTTCGATCCTCTTCTCCTTTCATTTTTTCTTCTATTTCTCTTTTTTCTTTTCATCCTCCTGTCTATTCCTTTCTGAGTTTTCCTTCCTCTCCTCCCCATTTTTCCCTCAAACCTTTACTGTCTTCACATTTTTCACTGTCTTTTGTCCTTCTACAGTCTCTCTCCTCTTCTTCCCCCATTTTTCTTCACTCTTCATATGTATCATGTCCTTCTCTTTCTTCATCTCCTCATATGCCTCCTATGTCCTGTCCTCTCATGTCTCCTCTTCTATCCTCTTTGCCTACCCCTCTTTATTTCTCCCTCCTCTTTTGTCTCTTCCCCCTCCCTCCTCTCCTTAACTTTCATCATTCTCACATCCTTCCCTCTCGTCTTCCTTCCTCCACTTCTCTCTTACTTCCTCAAATCTCTTTTCCTCTCATTTTTTCTCCTCTACTCTCCACTTCTCTCATCATCTCAGGCAAATCTGTCTCATCACTCCGGTGGGATCCATAAAGGGACAGGGACTGTGTGATGAGGCTACTGATAATTAAATAGACTCATCATCAAACAGTCATTATGGCTGATTGGCCTTCCTGCCCTCACTCAAAATGGCAGCTGACGGCCTGACAGCAACCGTGTGTCACTGATTTAAACAGGACAAAGACAGGGAGGAGGGCTCGCTCTCACCCTGCTAGTCTGTATATTTCCTACTGACCTGCATCTTATTGAGCCTGAAAGTCATTCAGTGGGAAAATTTAGAGGGAAAATTTGGAAAAGTCTTAAAGTTCCTCTCTAAATGCATGCTTTAGGGTTACTGATGTTTTGTTTTACATAGTTTTCTAACATAAAAAGTTTAAAAAAAGAGCTCACACATATATGAATACTCTTTCTCCCTTTTTGAGATATCCTGGATCCATCAATCACAGGCCTCAGTTTACTGGGAAAAGAGCAGTGCACAGCAATATGGCTAACATTAGCATAGAGGGAACATTAGAGAGATTCAGTCACTTTTTAACCTCGGACTGAGGTGAACACTAAAATCAGCAACAGGCAGGCATATCAGAGTGCAGATAATATTTTTTTGTTACCATGTTGGTTTGCAGCTGGTGCAGTGGCTCACAACGCAAGAGGGGTGGAGCTTAAGTGGTGCCTCAGTTAAGGAACGTCAAAACAATACTAATGACACACTTTGATACTAGTAGGCATAGTGAAATCTTGACATTTTAGTGACATTAATACCAGAAAAATGTTATTTTTTAAAGGTTTTGGCTTAAACAAAACTTACATGAACCTGAAAACAATTATGTAAACCAATACGCTTATGAATCAAATCAAACCTGTGTAATCAAGCAAATTCAATTAAGAAAAGAAACTAGTTTCTTAGCCAGGAATGTTAGACTGAACAGTGCTTTTAATTTTTATTAAATTGTGGGCAAAGCAGTGGCAACTCATTTGTTCAAATGAATTATGATTTAGTGCCCAATGAATGAAAACAGGGGTGTGAAAAAAAAAAATTAGAGGAAACAAATGCACAGCTGTAATTGCATTTACATACAACAGCATCCCATGACCTCAGTGCAGCACAGTGTGGCCCCAATATATTACTTTTCTCCATTATCACTCTGTTTTTTTTCATTTTTTAGATGATTTTTTCTATGGCATTCTATTCTCTCCTCAAGAACCACCTCCTCTGTCCTCGCCCATTTCTTTCATTTATAATACTTGTGTCTCTCACCAACCTTCCTCTCTTTCTCAGTGTGATCTGGACTGCACATTATTAGATAACCCATGTTTTAATAAAGTCAGCTGTGACCTCCCATAGCCCCCTCCTGCCGGACCTTGAGGCTTATTGGAGGAAAGATGGTGGGAAGATGAGTGGAGGTGGAATAAGGTTTGAGAAGAGGAGGGTGGGGTGGTGTCATCGTCATCCTGGAGAAATCTGACAGCTGCATAATCCTCACTACTACATTTATGAGAGAGCAAGCGGACAAGGAGGAGAGGGGAAGGAGTGTTCGGAGGTGAGGAGAAAGGGAAAGATGGAGGAAAAGTAAGATAGACAGATGGAGAGCAGGCTGCTGCGTACAATATGTGGCCATGACAGCGTATCTGTGTCAGGGTCAGTTCTCATTACAGAGCTAGCCATGGGTTGACAAGCTCTGACTGTTTGTGTATGTGTGAGTGAGTGTGTGTGTGCCAGTGCATCAAGGGAATAACTTGCAGATAGCCACAACAATGAAATCAGATGAAAATCACAGAAGTGGTTGTGGGAAATGAGGAGGGAGTACAGTGCATTATGCATTATGTAAACAGCCCTGAGAGCACACAAACCTTATATGAACCCACATTATCAAACCTCAACGGGATCCATTTTTTACTGTAATTATCCAACAAATGATTTCCAATAAGATGACTAGATCACACTGTTCTCATTTCCTCTCCATCTCACTGCATGTCTCCCAATCATTTCTTATAAAGTTGCTCAGACTAATAAAATTGGAGGTCTTGAGACAGACCAAAAAAAAAATGCTCCCATTCAGAGTGTGAAGTTCGACGAGTCTTCCAAATGAAAAAGGATCATCTTTAATGGACTTTAATGGTAAAAAAAACAATGACTCAAGTAGGAGACAACAGTTCATTCAACTAAAATCTTGGATAAAAAATATTTTAAGTTTTGTTCACCTAAGCATTAATTTTGACCTCCATTCAAAAGGCTGCTTCTGTCTCTGCTCATGAGAGACGGAAGTAAGTATCAAAATTTTACATTAAAGGTTGTTTTTCAGGAGAACATGAATGTGGGTTGTTTCAAGTAATTAAACAATATCTTTTTTGGGGGGGTGTAAGGACAGGCGTAATTGATTATTAGAGGGTCTCAAGATTAACAGCATAGGGAAAAAAATAATGTACTACAACATTTAATTCTAATTTTTTTGTAATTACACAGTCATTCTACAAAATATTTCAAAACAGGTAAAAGGTCATTTATTTCAAACACATATTAATCTCTTTATTAGCTCCTTACAATGTTTGTTTCAAACTTAATGTCATCCCATGTGGATGTGAATACACAACCAGCAGCAGCACAAAAAAAGGTCACAACTCTAAAAGAGCATGTAAAGTCTATGATTCTATGTTCTATGATTACAGTCTTTAGGTTTTTTTTTCTTTCTGACCAATAAACAAAAGAGATCCTAGTCTTTATAATCCACATGTAGGATGCAAACTAAGAACTGTGGTTCTTTTTGCAGTTTCTTTCTTGGCAGGTAGGACCATTAATTTGACACAGTTGAAAAAAAAAAAAAAACTCAAGCTCATGTATATGCAAGTAGACATTCGAGGGGCTTATTTAAATGGTAACAAGCCAAAATGTTCTGGAATCACTGTAAAAGCAGTATAGGACGCCTAACTCCACCGAATTAAATACTAAGTGACGGATTACACTGATGTCATAAATCTGCTCTCACGGACGAGTCATGACAGGGCATGACACGCTTAAAAGGATTACTGAGATAATCCTTCCGATGTCAAGACCTTGCAAAAATGTCCAACATGCATTAACATACTGTCAATTAGGTAGATAATGTACATTTACTCATGAGAGCATGAATTCTACTGGTGTACAAGGTGTATATTTTTATATTTTTATTTAGTATGTGTTATTTGAAAATGACCAACACTTTTTGCAGACTTTGACAAAACCTAAATCTTCTCTTACAGTAAACCCAGGATTTATTGGCTGTTGGCAGATATTGTAGATTGAATAAGTACATCCGTCACAGATTTAGATCGGGATCTGTTGAGGATTTTCTGTCTGTTTGTCTCGAGTAAATCAGCTGGTAATCCTCTGGTGTGTCTGCAGCCTCAGCAGCATTTAAGAGAATGTCAACCAGCCTTACTCTGTGTGTATTTCCAAGCATATTTTAAATGCCTGTTTTTTAAGTATTTTTTATGCAGTCAAAGGTAGCATCGTTCAAATTATTCAGATAGTATACATTTTCAAGTCTTTTTACCAGGTTTCTCATTTTGCAGATTGCTCTTGGTGTCAGATTTAATCATACTGCATTCCTCACTTATTTCCTATCGAAAAAGGGTCGAAAAACCTCAGGCCTGCAGAGTCATCTTCATTTTTCCTCTCATCTCTCTTTTACCCGCCCCCCTCTGCCTGCTCTCCTTCACTCTCCTTCAACCCCAAGATTACTGTCTGTAAATAGGAATTTCAATACACATCTGCACTGATCCCGTAGTCAAGACAATGTAAGCTTATCATTAAGCCAGACCCCATCACTGACATGATAGTCAGCCCACCAAACACCCACTCTGGGCTCAGCCTGCTGTTACTGATGCTGCCTGGTTAAAAATAAACGGCAAACAGTAGGGTGGGGGGTTGGGGTGTTGAGGTGTCCGTGCGGGCTTGAACAAACACTCAGCCATGTCTGGAAGATGAAACACAAGTAAACACCTTGACAGTTGCTTAAAAACTCAAAGGACAAAAGCAAATTTGCATAAACACGCACGTTGACTAACCACTGCCTGCCAGCACAGGGCAAAACCACACATGCGTGCTCATACAGTACACACTCGGGAAATTATAGTGATCAAAGCAGGCACCCTACAGAGATTTTCCCAAAATGTGCGTCAGGATGGCAGAAAGCTCCTCCCTCCTCTGATTGCCATGAGCCCCCTGATGACAGCCCCTCTCTTTGTCATTCCCCCCAATATTTTGAATCCAAGTCGTCCTCGCTCCAACCTGCCACCCTTTTGTTGGAACCAGTCATTTTCAGGCTTTTAAACATTTAAACTGAGCCGTCCCAAGGATGGGAGGATCCTGTCGAGGGGTTCCAGGGGACAGTGGGGGCATGTGTGAGGCGAAATCCCCCCTGGGTTATATTTGGGGTTTCTTTGAATAATGTACACCCTGTAGATGAGATGGGAAGAAACGCATCCACAGCTGATGAAAAAACCAAAGGCATGCAGACGGTGGGGGACGTGCATGCACTTGTAAGTGCTTTTTTGAGGGGGGGTGGTGAGTGGAACACAGAACAAGCATGAGGGTGAAATAGAGAGATGAAGGAGCTGCATTAAAGATAGCTGTTTGTTTGCGACGAAAATTCTTCATGAATAAAAAAATGTAGTATGAGTTTTATGAGTAAACAAAGACAGTGAAGTCTGAACCTCCACTGGTACTGGAGCTACGGACGTCCAGGGCAGCCAATTTGAAATCATTTTTACAGTCATTCATCAAATTAAATTTCCATTTAGAGAATGAAGCAACACAGCATTAAGAAATCACAGTGGGGGGAAATGTATCCTTTAATTGGTGCATTGGTGTGTGTGAAAAATTACTTGTAAGAAGAGATCTAATTTAAAATTGAATGTTCACAGTAAGTGTTTATATTCAAATTAATCAATGTACCCAGGATAATTACATTTTAAATTACACCAATCAATAATTTCACATATAAAATGGTACAAATGTGAAAGTATCACTCAGTGAAAAACCCATTGAGAATTATTGTCCTCAGCTCAGCGAAGATTTTTGTTTTGTTTTGTTTTTTTTTCAACCTATTGTTGCCAGTGTAGCTGATTTTTTAATTGTACTGAAAAGGCTCCCACACTTTTCGCTCCGGGCCATCATTCATATTAAGCACCAGATAACTTTATTCCAGTTGTGTGCTTTTAATCAAATGGCCAAACAGCTGATTTCTCATTTATGTCCAACAGTTTATTTTGTTTGATTAATTTTCATTCTTATAACATTGTTTTCAATTACAAGTCCATCACTGTGCGTATACATTTCATGGCCACTAACTTCTGCTCCAAAACAATGCAAGTGTATTAATAGAGAATTATACCCATTTACCTGTATAAGGTCCATCAACATGTTCTCTGAATGCACGTGAGAGGTTGTGTCCTGTTTACAGAGAATGGAATCATCTCCATTGTTTTTCAAATATTAACATTGTTGATTAGAAAACATATTATGAATTGCATTGATGGCACAGAGAGATGGAATTTTATTTATATAGTGCCAAATCACAACAAAGTTGTCTCAAGCACTTTACATATAGAGCAGGTCTAGACCACACTCTATAATTAAATTTATATTTTAAATTTATAGGAACCCAACAATTGAAAGCACTTAAAATACTTGAACAATAAAAAAAACACCAGCACTTGACCACTGAAAAGCAAGTATTAACAATTGTGACTTTGCTCTTACAGCCAACAGTTTTTCTCTTCTTAGAAGTTGATCATTTAAAAAGAAAGGAGAGTGAACTTTGGACTAATATTTGTCAAGAAGCCAGAACTGCAAATGAATACAAATGTTGCCCTTTGTCTGTTGTAGGTGTTTAGGAAATTGCTCACTCCCACATCACCTATTAAAAAGCCATACAATCTTAAATGTGTGATGCTCAATTTGTTGCACTAATCCTATTTCTAGCCACAGGGTGGCCAAAAATAGGATTAGTGCTGCCTTAAATTTGCAATACATTATGCATACAAATGGAAACCAAATTATAATTGGATTGAATATTTTTTATTTTAATACTGGCATCCTTGAACTTCCATACAAAGTGATTAAGTCATTTAAAATAAAACCAAAATTAAGGATGAATATGAGATGAAAAAAGTTTGGCTTGACTTGGTAAGAAAACATCGGAGACACATTTCCAGCACTGGGAAAAAGACCTACCAAAAGACAACTATGCCCTTGACTTTCTTTGTGATGATACAGCTATTTAGTATTGACACCAAACACAACCCTCCCCACACACACACATGCATCATTCATACACATGTGAACACATACTAGACATTACCCATCATAGAACCAGAGGTGATCTCTAAATCTATATTTACTTTGCATCCATTTAGCCGTCACTGCCATATCATGAGCAGTAAGTGCAGTAGAGGGTGACAGCTCTGTCATGGTACCTACACTACAAAGTGAGATTGCAATACAAAAGTGCTTAGAGATAAAAAATAAAGATGAAGAGACAGGTTGAGAGAGAAACGCAGAAAATAAGGGAAATGATGTGATGTCAAGACCAAATTGCAGGTAAGCTTTTAGCTTCCAATGAAAAAGATACACTGATTTTTCACCCAGAATACCCCACTTATTTAATAAAGAGAGGGTTTGATTTAAGTGATTTTCACTTAAGGTTTTAGGTCCTCTCACATCAAGCGTCAAAAATGTCAGGAGTTAAATATTATTAAAACAGAATAATGACTGGTGTGTCAACTGCATGCCAAATTAATCAGACCACACAAAGACAAATTGCCTCCTCAGTTTTTGTTTGACCAGTTGCTGAAAAGCAGGCTGTTTTTTTAAAACAGACTCTACGGAGAAAGTGTTCGCTCAGCATTTAAAGTACTAGGAGTGTTACTTCATCTCCTCAAGTAAACTTCAAGAAAAAAAAACATGAGGAATCAGGTACTGACAACATTATCTTCACCTTATGTCCAGCTGAGGGGGTCTACACATGGTAGATCATCCTCAGTTTTCTAATCTGTCAAAATAACTGAAGGGCTTCAGGTATGCAGGAAAGGTGACATTTTACTTTTCTGCTCTCAGTACATGGAGTTTGCACACTGAATGAACTGGAGCACAGATCTTGCTTTAAGAGGACTTTAAAACCAATAAAATAAAGAGGAAAAATGCATAGGATTGTCTTAATTAGCCAAGATGTTGTCATATGTCCTCTGTTGCCATATGTGATGGGACAGCAACACAGACTTTTGAGGGCGTGTTTGCACTTAAGGTGGTCGAATTGGAAAAAAGCATCCTCATTCATTTATTTATTCAGATACTGAAGTGGAAAAGTTTTTTGATGACACCATCATTTCCTGAGCTTATTTTTCATCATGCGTGTAAAATAGCAAACACTTCTTTTGCAACAGTTTGGAACTGTACTGATGAAGTTTAGGAAAGCAAGAAGAGTCAGAACCTCCTGTTCCCATTTTTCAATGCCTTAGATAAATAGTGAGAAAGCCATAAACAGTTTCTAAATCAGGTACTTTTATTTATTTGGCTGACTCATTGATGAGCTCTCAGCATGACAGTGTCTTCATTTATAAATAAAACTTTTAGCTACTTGCAATTTCATTTAGTTACAAAAATTAAAAGCTAAATAGATTAAATAAGGGATTTAATGGGAAATGGGAAACACAGCATCATGACAGATTTCAGCATCCAAGTATGAAGGTTCCCTTAAATGAAGTTAATCTTTAAAATGACATCGTGCTTTAGTTTTGGCAATGCTTTAAAAAAATTCAAAAAGTTGGTGCAAAAAGCATAATTTTCTGATTATTACTTTGACTTCACATCACAGGTGCAACGATATTTATAAGAGAACAGAGGCAGGTATTGTAGTTAAATCTTGCTTGTACATTCAGTTCATATTCAGAACATTTTTGTGTATGTATGAGTGCAGCTGGGCAGACGTGTGTTGGTGTGTGCGTGCGTGTGTTTATGTTTGTGAACCTGTGATTCATTCACATGCATGTCAAATATGATTGTATTCATCACAGCAGGCGGGCTAAGGATAATTTCAAATTAGCATATCATCACACAAACCATGTAATTTACTTCGCATCTGCCTCTAAAATATATAAACACGCTCATCTTATTCTCCATTGATTTCTGCCTTAATCTCAGCAAATCCCTTTAAATGAAGTGATGCATAATGTTTTAAGCATGCAGAACAGAAAAGTGTCAGTTTTTCTGCTGCAACCAGGAAGTCACAATACACTTCTATTTTCAGACCTACAAATGGCATCTGCAATAAAAATCAGCTTTATTGTAATATCACTGGAGTTTGCTGGTTATGTCTCTGTTGAAGAGAACTGTTTTCTACACGACCTATGTTCAAATTTTGTTTAAAATTATTTGTATTGTTTTCTCTACAAACAGAAAAAGAAGCAATTCGATGTTAGAGTAATGATGTAAGAGTTTTGTTGTTCTGCGTTTCAGCGTTTGGTTCCTTTGAGCCTGTTAGTGGTTAATTATCTAAAAGCACTGAAGGCTGATCAAAGGAAGAACATAGACCATAACAACAGTTTTCACTGTTAAAACAAATCAAATTTTTCAGATTGTTGTAACTTTTTTTGTCAATGAACAGAACAGAATAGAAACATGTTTAATAAATAAAGAAGAACAAAGAAAAAGAAGGCAGATAACACAGCAATACCTCAAACAAGAATAAAAACTATATGCTTCACAAAGCATCATTTAAAAAGAATTATTAGTTAAAGTCTACAGCATTTGATTGTACTATATTTGTAAAAGGAAATGCTTATTGTGATTAGAGCACAAAACTGATTAATGACGGAATGAAATGTAGTTAATTATTCATTACTAAAGTCAACTAAGGCTTCAGAGCTTTTTCATGGTTCTTCTCAAAAGTTCTTCTAATAATATTCAAATAGCATAAAAGGAGTCCCTTGCCTTAAAAAACTAGGATGACAAATAGGATTTTAAATGCTGATCTTTATGTTTGCTTAATTAGATGATAAATATATATTAATGGCCACTTTGCCCCAAACAAAAGTGTCTCAGTAGTGACTCAGCCTTTCTCACATTCCTCCCAGAGCAACACTTGTTTCACATTCTGCTCCTCTCTCTTCCTCCTGCTCCTCCACTATAATTGCCCTAATACACTGGTGCATCTTCAGTGCTGGTGTGATTTGTTGGCTATTGATTACCGTGGTAACAGGTCACACCCACAGAGAGTGGTTGGGATTGGATTGAAAAAACAAACATTGATCAGGGGCTAAACAGCAAAGCTGTCAGGAGGGAGGGCTTTGACAGAGTGCAAACAAGGCTGCCGTACCAAGGTATTCAACC
Source organism: Acanthurus lineatus (assembly GCA_029814665.1). Classification (NCBI taxonomy): domain Eukaryota; kingdom Metazoa; phylum Chordata; class Actinopteri; order Acanthuriformes; family Acanthuridae; genus Acanthurus; species Acanthurus lineatus. Next base: position 2,405,231 of record JAPZDV010000016.1, read on the forward strand.
TGTGTACTTTTGTTTTGGTTTTAAAGCAGTTTTCTATCCGTGTAGAAATAACACAACTCTACACTTTTATTTGCACGATTATGCCAAGTAAATTTAACAAGCAGAAAATATACCAATCCTTCCCAATTAACTGTCCTGACCTTAATCATCACCCACAGTCAGATGATCTCAAACAATGAAAACATCTTGTTTTGGTTAAAAAGATATAAAAAGATATGTCATGTTATATAAGTGACTGAAGTTTCTCTGATTCTTTACACTCAAAATCTAACACAAACCTTTTATATATATCCGTAATGAAATGAATAATTTAACAGTTAATAAAGTATTTGAAACATAAAAAGTACAAGTGGTGAGAACAGAATCCATATTTAAAAACAGTATATTATATTTAATGTGAAATTGTTGTGTAGTCCACTGCAACAAATGCTGGAGAAACAACAGCTAACTTAGGCATCAGGAATACAATTACGCAGTCTTGACTACCTGTCTACTCTCTCATCTAATTCTCTCTCTTCCTCCACAGCAATCTGTTCTGCTCTCTCCTTCTCTTCCTCTATGTGCTGTCACTGAAGGCAACATAACAACCAAGCAGAGTATTTGTAATGTAATAAATAAAAGAGAGTTAGAAGATTGGGGATCTGAATCAATATAAAAAATTCTGATGCCAAGTTTTGAGTTGTTGTGGGCAATGCAGTCAGGTTACATCATTTTTTTACTTACTTTTCTTATTTGAACCTGGCTGAGGAAAATATTTGTGTATTTATCCCATAAAACATATATTTTTTTAGGATAATGTGCGAAGCTGTGAAAGGGCTTTAACACAGTCAGCATCTTTACTGCCTCTGCATATTCATGCTACATCTGAATAAAACTAAACAATGAAAGATGTGTCACACTTCAATTTAAGGTTCAAAAACATTAATGCTAATGCAGCAAAAGGAGAAATTCTATCAGAATAATAAATATTGTGAGTACTTGACTTGAACCAAAATAATAAACAGCATCCGTTAGCTTGTTAGCATCAGTTAGCTTGTTAGCTGGCAAGTGAGCAGTGCAAGCAGAAAGCTGTTGTTGTTAATCTCTTCAATATAAGGCATCTTTCTCTAACTGACAAACAACACATCTCTGTATTGACACGATTCACCCTAAGAACTATCAGAGAGAGGCTGTCTATTCAGTGTTTCTCCCATCACTGACTTACTGATAGAAACAACATATTTTATTTATGGTATTTATCAACTGGTTTCATTGCAACTCAGCATGAGAGTCTTAACTGTGTTTGCTGGTATTTATATCACACTACTTTCTGTCTTTTAATCTTGCTGTGTTCCACTGTTGCTAGCAGGGTTATTGCCTCCACAGACCACACACCCACACCCACACCCACACCCACCCCAACACACTCACTGCATCCTGAACATTCTCATCCTGGCTACCTTGGTTCTCACACATGTTGTAATACCCCTTGTTGGAGTCCTAAATCAGTGCCTGTATAAGCTGACTGAGTTTGTCTAAGGCACTTCCAAATTTGTTTGTATTACACACTTTCAAAGCCCTTATAAATTTCAAGAACACACCACATAGTGTCATCCTTTCTTGCTGTCTCAGCTTTATAACACCCTCCAGTATTCCCGAACTTTTTAAGCAACACAGGGATTTTGAAAAAGAGAGCTTTTGGGTCTTAACTCTTATGGGTCATTCTTTCCTACAGCTGACAGCAGGGGATTAGTCTGCTGATTTTTAAGAGATCCTCTTCACTTAGATTTACTCTCTGGAGAACACTTTTAGTTGAATTAGGCTTCTCTAACCACATTTCCAGAGACTGATCATTACATTGTCCAGAGATAAGCTATAGCTTCTTTGGCCATAGCAAAATGAAGTTTGCAGTTTACAGTTCACAGGTCTTTGGTGCCTATGGTGCTCTCAGACCCACTAAAAGCAATTGGGGAAAATGTTTTGTGAGGCAGCTTCTTTCCTCCAGTCCCTGTTCCGGCTGAAAAATATTATCCCTACCTAAATAATCTGCTTTTTTGTACCTTCAAACTCAGACCAACTAAGAAATGGAAATGGTAATTGATCTTCATAGGAAGTGTGATGGGAATAAGCCAAACACAAAAAAACTCTTTAATTTTAAGTACTTAAAGTACTTAAAAATGATATTCACATTCAATATGTTAATTGAAAGCTGTGTTGATTACTTTAATTATTTTGCCTGTTTAACTGCCACAAAAAGATTCCTCTATAAAGACATCTCAATGTAAAAAATTATCAGTGCATATTTTATAGTCTAATTTCTGAGCAGTTTTGGTCAAAAATCATGTGACATTAACCTTCAAATTCACAATAGAATAATCCACAACTATTATAGGCATAAATAAAACATGATGATATGAAAATCACTCAGATTGTGGGGCTTACCTTTGTGATAAAACTTGATTACTCTTTAAGGTTTGACAGAGACAAAACCTTACTAGTGATGTGAACAGTTTTGTTGCTTTTTACAGCAGATAATCCCCTCTCCCTTAAAAACAATGCTGAAACGTCCGGGGCATTTTCCCTCATAAACAAAAATTGAGTCCAGTTCAGTCAAAGTCCAGCTGCATGTCACTTATGAAGCTCAGCCTGACTGTGTTTACTGACATCAGCCTGGAATGGAAGGTTCTTAAGGGTTCTAGAACATTTATGTAATAAGGGTGTAAAGGTTCCAAAAGAGTTCTATGACACACACTCCAAAATTCCCCCTTTCAGGCATTCTCACTCTTTATACTTAATTACCTAACATGTTTTGGTGTATTTAGACTTATTTACCCTCCATAGAAGTTAATGGGGAAGGATCGGTGTATGAGCTGCTTGCAAAATTTGACTTAGCTGCATTAGCAGCACACAGTTAAATCATGTTATTTGTAATATTATTACATAGATTAAGCTAAGATATTTGATTTGCACATCGTGTTATGCACATGAAAGGTTGATCTAGCAATGAAAATGAAGATAACATAAAAACCAAACAGTGAATATTAAAAAATTGTCTTAATTTTGGATTGTATAACTTGCTATATTTTACAATGAATGTGCTTTCATTTAATACTGCATAACAGTAATAATGTTTTGATCCCTTGTAAAATGTGTACAAAAGTTAATAGACTGCATCTGCTTTTCTCAGCTGGACCAAAATGATGTCATTTTTATTATTAATATTATTATTAATAGTAATATTATTTATAATACTGAGAGAACCCTGACGTGCCAGTTTGTTACACAGACGCATCTATAAAGTCATCTTTTGATTTGATTGCAGATTATTGGTTGAACCAGTCTGTCTATGTCAAGCTAATTTCAACCAATCAGATCAACAAACCATGTGAGATACTAGGACCAATGCCGAAGTCAGACAGGAGTAAAAACATGTTTTCCATTGAAAAAAATATAAAGTGCTGTTCTTTACTCTTTTCAAATGAGGACATACCAACCCGTTCTGACATAACTGATGGTGTAGAAGCATCTATGCTAACTTTTTAGGATGCATAGGATACAGATTTGTCTGAATAACAGAGGTTCAGTCACTAACATATGGCTTAAAGCCTAGAAAGATATATTCTGGCATTACTTGTGTGATCTGGTGATCTTCCAAATCAGGTTTCCTTGCAAGGTAATAGCAAAAGCTAAGCCCAAATAGATTTGATAAGGGATTTGAAAGGATTTGGATTTGATGAGTGGATTCAACACCATTACCTCCAAACAAATCTCCAAATCACCTAACACATCTCCAGGTTATTATGCTGAACACTGCAGCAATACTACTTCCACCCTTGCTCCAAGGACAAGAAAGCAGTCATTTGATTAACCACTAGAGGCTGTATGGATAAGAAACATGCCTATAGGCCATTTTAAATCATTTTATTAATTATCGGTTGTGTTGTTTTCTAGTGAACAGAGTCTCAGCAGTATGTTAAGTGTGCTGACCAGCCTTACAGGAACCGTTCTGGTTCACATCATCATCAAGCTGTGCTTCATGTTTCAGAGCTCAGTCTTCAGTCTTGCTGGGCTTCCTTCCATCCTGCTAATTTCAAATGTGTTCGACAAACACTCATCACAATAAGGGGTTGTTAGACATTCTAAAAAGCTTCTTTTGAAACAACTCCACCTGCTATTTCTTAGTGACAAACTGTCACAGTGTTTGGTGCTTCCACTTAAAGAACAAGCATGAGGGATTATGCAAGGAGTGCATTCACAATGCCAACACACTCGGAGTGAGCTTTGGTTCTTTAAAGAAACTTTCTATGATGTAAGAAGGCAACAATGACGGAGTGGAGCTGAGAGAAGGATTTATCCTCTTTGTGTGGAAAAACTATAGCAAAACACTACTCCATCTTTGAAACAAATTGCCCACCGTGTGCATAAGGGAACGGCAGCGACCACTTGCCTCGACAAGGATTTGATATAACAACCCTCCCTTTCTCTCGTCTCTTTTGGAGTGTAGCAGAGTGTTCAAGGACGATGATGGTGATTCACCTTTGTGTTCTGCTAGTAGAGTGGTGGTAGCGGGGGCTTTCTCCTTGACTGACCTAGGTCGTTTGTGTTAAAGCAAGAACACAGGCTGAGGATCAAACTGGGACTTTTGGGAGCCGGGCCAACCACTGTTCTGTTTGAATGCTGCAGGGGTCTCCTGCTGCAGCCCCCCAAAACACCACAAAACAATAGAACAAAGAGGAAAATAACACTTAGAGGCTCTGCAGGCACACTTGCATTGGAAAAGATAAATAAATAAAATGTACATTGTTGGTATTGGTTTTAAGTTAAAGATTTAAGTGAAGGGAGATCTAAGAAACAGAGTGTAGAAGCATGTGGACGAAACTAAAACTGCTTTATATTCTACTTTGAGCAACAGCTTAAATGAAAAGAAAAAAAAATCTGAAATCAATGCACCATTACTCATTCTGTTGCATCACTGTGTTTATGTTGAGGAGGCTGACCACCCAAACTTTCACAAGTAAAAAGTCACATTAATCAAAAAATATGGAACACAAACAATTTTATCAGATCATAGTGTTTGATTGCAAAACAAGTTTGGTCACTGTTTCTACTGAAACTAATTCTATTGATTCTAAATAAGTAGTGCCAATGGCTAGTGATGTATCTGTAGCATCGATCTCTGTTTTCTAGGCAAAAAAATAAAAAGAAAGAAAGCTCTGGTAATAGCTACTAGCATCTAAGCAATTAGCTAATGGGTCACACTGGTTTTCAAAAAGTAGAGTGATGTGACACTTTTCTGAACTGACTTACAGCAAAGTGTAATGAAGGTCTAACACATGTCTGTCATTATTTTTAATGAACTTAGCTAAGTAGCCAGTTTGCTATGTATAAAAATGAAATTCATTAAATTAGGTTGCATTGCATCTTTGTTGTTCATCATGCCTAATAAGACACTGATTGGTCTTTTGACTTTTTGGCCTAGGAAACTGCTGTCAGTGAACAAAATATCAGACTTTTTTGAACCACCAAACAAATTAGAGCTGTGCACAGTGGCTGGGAGGTCTTTAACAAAGCAAAAACTATTGGTAGGTCAGATCATGTACAATTAAATAAGCAGTGAACTGAACCACCATCACCAATTCATTTGTTGAACACCATTTTGATGTCTTAGTTTGGCATTATAGCCATCACCATTTCAGTCAACACTTTAATTATGTATAACTTCAATCCTTGTCCTCAATGGTTAAATTAGATGTGCGAATAAAAACTGTTTTTTTGTACCAGGCCATAAATCAGGCTGTTCATTTTTTTAAGGCTGTGTATTTCAATATGGGACTCAATGGTGATTGACTCCTTTCTGGAGCCAGTGCTCATTTATAGATCTGCATTTTTTGGCACTTCTGTGTTGGCTTCATTTTCCAGGCCCACAGGTTGGCACTCAGATAAGACAGAAGTAACAAGCAGACAGTTTAACCTTTTATTTACTGAAACTGAGTGTAAAATATGGAGGCTGTAATAATCCTTTTGGTATGTATGATAAAAAGAAGTTGCATTCTGAGCTGCTTAGTAGCTTTTCTGTAGTTGTACTTTATATGCTCTCTGTGTACATTCAGGTTTACAGTACATGCTTGATTATACAGACAAAAGTTAATATGAAATCCAGCTCAGGGGGGTGTGAACCTCTCCTTGGCTAGGCGTTCTTAATAACAAGGAGCAAAATTAAAAAGGGGAAGGGCAGCAGTGAGGCACAAATGAACTGTGAGATTGATGGAGGGATGAAGGATTACCAGCAAAGTGTTCAGTCACCTGCTGAGTGTGTAATTGGTGGCAAGGAAAAAGCCCAGCCTTTAACCTGCTGCCAGTCATTCTGGGTCCACTCTGTTTCTTTTTCACTCTCATCACCTAGTTCTCTGGTGGTTTCTCTACAGGGGCCACGTGAACATTAAGCTTCACTTGATATTTCATATGCACCTTTAATGTTCGTCTATAGATTCTAAAAAAAAATGTCACCATCATATTTTCATATCTGAATTATTTTTTAAATACAAATTTTCCCTTATCAAGTGCAACATTCTGCAGCAATAACAGAGTAAAACTGTTTGCAAAAATGTTAAACACCATTTGTTCATTTGTTTAACGTGACTATATTTCTTCTCTGACACATTCTGGTTGCCATGGCAGACCAACAAAATACCTTATTATGTACTTTTCATTAGTTAAATATGATCTGTGTCCCTTGCTTTGTGAATTGTAAGTGCCCTTAGCAACATTTAGCTATCTTGACTCCTTTGAATAGTAATGGCCCAGTTAGTTTGTGTTATTTTTTTCTTACGTAAGTTCATATTTCATTTCACCTGAGAGAGATTTGAAAAAATGTATGAGGCAGCAAAAGAGAGATAAAGACACTTAAAAGTCTCTGGGGAGCCTCTAACACATAAATCAGCACCAGTTTTTTTTTTGTTGTTTTTTGTTTTTTTTTTTTATAATTTAACAGTTTACCAGAGTTAGACAGGAAAATTCTTGCAGTCGGATATTGGGCACATGAACCAAAGTGGATGAATAGTTAAAAGACGTTATAAGTGCACAGGTAATTTCCTTTCAAAGCACTTGTTCTTGCATACACTGATATTTTTCAGCTGCATTCTTTGGCTGTCTGATTCACAGCTTTACTGTTTTGGTTCACTCGCACTTTTTCTCAGAGCATTCTGACAGCAGTAAGCAATTGTTTTCAATGAAAAGGCTCTAAAAAGCTTCTGTCCACTAAGTGCTCAGTGCCAAACTGCAGACGCAGTTTGAGACTAGCTGGTGACATAGTGGATCATTTAGCAGCTAAAGAGCCAGATATTTCCCCCAAGAGTGAGATGACAAAAAAGAGAATAAAGAGAGTGTGAATGTTGAACTTAGATTTAACAGGCGAACACAAACATGACTTTAAAAGAACAATATTGTTGCTTCAAAACTGCTGGATGTGTAAAAAAGCCACAGTTACTAACAAGTTCAACTTATCAACTTAGATGGTGATTGTGTGTCTGTGTTTTAAATGTAACAGATGAATTCAAACACAAAAATAGCTGCAGCTACATGCTTGGTTTGGGTGCCTGAAAGTACTTGTTGGTCTCAGTCGAGTCAGGTCTTATTAGAGGGGTGTTAAAACTGGGTTAGTGTCAATTTTAAGCACATACAAAGATAATCTTTAAGGAGGTTATAGGGGCTGGTCAAGGATTAAGTTACATGTGTCTGTGTTATATTATGTAAATCATTCTGTTTTATATCTTAATGTTACAACATAAATATGATGCAGTGAAATAAGTTCTCTGCATAAACCACTTGAGAAGCATTATGAGTAGGAGAAGTTTGTTTGTTTGTTTGTTGTAGAAGACCATACAATACCAGACAGTATATTTCATCGTCCCCATAAGGAATTTTGTCTCGGACTCAAATCTTGCACACATATAACTGTCTCCATAATAAATACAAACATACAACCAAGCGGTGCACTCTTAAGCAAATAAACACAAATGTAGCATTTGCACAGTCCACATGTTGCACCTCAGCAGTCTCCATAATTAGCGAGCATTATGAAACAAATGTCCTCAAAATATGAAATAATTATGTATACACATAAATGCAAGCACACATTTTTATTCCAACAGAACAATAGGAAGATGTTCTGAAAAGAACATTAGTATTCTCTCAAACACACACCAAGCAGGATGCATCATCTGACAAATCCCTCTGCACGCCGCCGTCCCAGGAGGGGGGCTGGTGTCTAAATAAACATTACAACAGTCTCCATGGGGATTAGCCTAATGTGCAGTGGTGTAGCACCAGTGATATGTCGCTTTAATTGTCCACTAAATTAAATACGCAGCGGTTTATCTTCAAATCTCATTAATCTCATAATCCTTCCTCACTCTCTGTTGCGTTTTATCAATCAGTGATGAAAAGCCCCCCCTTTGAATAAATCTTCCTTCGTATGAATTTTCAAAAAGCGCCCCTCTCCTTCAACCTATGCTGGCAACTTGAGCTACTTTGTAAGACAAAGTGTATCTGATCACAAGTTTGCACACACACGCTATTTTTCATGAGTGGAGGTAATTTATTAGCCAATTAGGAATGATGAAAGCACACAGTTCTGGAGTCTGTGATTAGTGCCTTTGTGCAATGATGAAATTTATCATTCTTACTGAGAAGCTGGGAGGACGTGTTTCCTCGCATAAGCAATGGAGAAAAATGCTGGAGGCTGGTGGAGAAGAATCAAAACAACGACTATGGCCATTATTTGCTTTTCTTCTACCTTCTAGTTTTTATAAGTAATCATTCTTTATCACCTCAAGGTTATTCCTTGGTTGTGGCCATGTGGCAACACAGCAGCAATCCAATAAGTGACTCTTGAATTCATCTCTGCCTGCACAGCTCAGAAGAAGAAGACATACACTTCACAGCTCTGGGATTTTAGCCTTTATTCATGCACCAAAGCCTCTTTTTGTTAAAAAAAAAAGTGTCCATTTGGCTACTGCTGGTCCACCAGTTAGACACAACATAGCATTTATTCCTTGCAAAAAAAGACATGTATTTGCTAATAAAACAGAAAAGTATGATCTGTTCACAAGTTCACTTTATGTAATGGCAGGTGCCACCTCTGGTCAGATCGCCCAAAGGTGTCAGATCACGGCTGAGCCCTTAATGAACCTAAAAGTCAGATTTATCTGCCTCTACAGGTAAGATTAAAGTCAAACATTTAGAAAGTTTTGTCAGGAAGCAAAGTGAACAAGAACAGGTGACTGACTGAGAGAAGTTTCATACATGACGTATGATTAACAACTGAAAACAATAACCCTGTCTCCAAGAAATCACATTTATTGGTAAGTAATAACAGCAAGCACGTTTTGTAGGAAACAAAACAAAATGCTGACTGCATTGTGTTTCCTATTAACATAATCAGGAAATGTTGTTAATCACAGTCCTCTGGCAGTGCTACAAGATGTTGATCTAAGCAGATCTACAAAAAGTTTACAGATAGCAGGTAAGTTATTTAGGCTGCCCATCCATCTGAGCTTACGATACAACATCCACTCATAGTGACTCCAGCATTAATGGTTGTGTTTCAAAAATGACACACACATGGTTGAGGTTAGGGAAAGATCTTGGACCAATTAAATCCTGAAGAAGTCTGCAGTAACTTGAAGCAAGAGATTAAATGTGTTTACTTAATAAACCCAAAGAATGATCCCATAACCTCATCACAGATGGGAGTTGTGCGAACCCTCAACTCTGAAGTCAAAATCCCTCACTTTGTGGCAATGTAATTGGATTTTGGCAACATATTGGCTACAAATTAAACACTGAGTATATCCACTAAAGTCACTTTAAGACACACACACACACACACACACGCACACGCGCGCACACACACACACACATATATTTCTGTCTAGAAATTCAGTAAGGTTAGTTGTGAAGTTTCCATTTTTTAATAATGTCAGACTTATGAACAAATATTTCACAATTCACTCTTTTCTAGAGCTTTTAACCACAAATTACAGGATTTATCTGTGAATGGAAGATGAAATGGGATAATAGGTGAGTGTTGTGTCTTTACATGATTAATGGGCACTAATTTGGTCAATAAGCTCCATAATAACTGCATAGTAATGCATTGTTGCATTCTACACAATCCATATTGCAGATAGTGACCTTATAATGTAGAACAGGCGCTGGCCTGATGTCAGCACTGTTGAATGCAACTTTCCTCATTTATATCATTATGAATTTAAGTTTTTATTTGGTAAGTAGTGAAGGAGTCACTGATACTCATCACATGTAAGAGGTTTACTATTTCAGCCCTGTCTCAATCCCAGGTCACCAAATGCAAGTGTTTTTTCGCGCACCTTGGAGCTCCCTCCAACATTTTACAAAGGGCAATAAAGTAACAAGATAGGTGGAGGTCTGGGTAGGATGGTGGGTGACACAAAGATCTTAAACCCCAGAAACCATGGTTTGATAACCATGCAAAGCAAAAGTGTTAAACAGTATTTTCCTAAATCTAATCAGTTTTGAGGACAAAATCTAACCAAAAGACAAGTGTTTCACAATGTTAACTACATGAGAGACTTTGCATGTTGAAACACAAATGCTAAAGGATACCATGTGTGTTTGTATGTGACACAAAAGGCTGTGACAAAAGCATTCAAATTTGACAACCTGTTATGAGATCTTGTAAACTGTATCTATAGGGATTTGCTGATGTAGGTAGGAAATAATTTTAAATTTTTTTCCAACATCTTCAATGTCATTTTCAATAAAAATCCTTACTGATCGTGCTTGTTGACACATGCTTTAATCTCTGATCCACTTAGTGGCTTAATATAATAGCATGTCTTTTACACTGTGATTTAGATCAAGAACAACCTTTCACATTTATGCATAAAGCAGTAATTCAGTATAGTGGTTTTCTGCGATCTGCATTTCTTGACTAAATGTGTCAGTGGTAGCCAGGATTGGCTTGTTAATATCGAAGGTGAGACTGTATCAACACAGAAAACAAACACTGCCATTTCCTGAGATGCTAAATGCTACCCTCATAAGTCCTGCATAAAATGCCACTTTGTTATGTTACATTAACCTGCATCTGAAAGCATCAGAAATGAGTTTCTCTGAGCTCTTACCTGAGGAGTGTTGAAGGAGGTCAGGGGCAGAGCAGACATGTAAAAAAAGCATAAAGAGGAGAGAGGAAATCATTAGTCCAAGGTCAAACTCTGAGGGAAGTCACCCAAAGAGATGAAATCATCCTTATGTCAGCGTCTCATAGAGTCGAACACAGCACCTGTCACCCCGATTTGAATGAATAGTATTTAGTAGGCAGAAACACAGATTCTGAAAGGCCTCGTTTGAATGCAATGAGCCTTGCATCTCGAGTCGCCTGCCTCAGTCATTAGCCATTACTCCAATTTGAGAGAGGTCAAACCGACAGCAAAGCTAGTCCATCACGCCTGCTGTAGTACACCACATGTCCTTCACAAGCAGCTGTACCTGACCGGGCTTACCATTCCACTGTGTATTTAGGCTAATAGCACAACTGATGAGAGGGCAGAGGCCCGTGACACGAGCGAGGATTTGCTGTCCGTTTGTGCAATCTTTCATATTCACACAGCGAACGGTTTTCAGCATCCATAAGCAACAGAAAGGAGAATCACTGCTATTCATCACTGTAAGTGCTGAACACTCATGAGCTGAGATGAGATGCAAAGTGAATGAATGACTGAGATGTATGTGTCTCTGTGAATCACTCCCTTTCTCGCTGAAGTCAGGCTGTTTCGATTTGGATTCCTCTGGTTTTTTTCATGACAGTCTCTTTGCCACAGAGGGATGATGTGACAAGGCAGGATTGAGGGGATAAATTCCTAAAGAGGTGTGTGTCAAACAAAGACGAGTGGGAACGAAGATTTGCTGACAGATGGATATTTTTCAATAAAAAAGGGGAAGGGGGTGGATTTATTGGCAGCTTTTATCAGGGCAGAATGACAATTATTACAGTGATACAGACAGGCATAAATCACAAACCAACAAAGCTTTGTGCACATGAAAAAATAAGGTGGAAATCTGCTGAGTCAGTCTCAGGAAAGCTAATCTCTGCATACCTTCATTTCAGATTGTAAATAGGAAACTTTTAAACTTTTAACTTTTGAAAAAAATGTTAAGGAAAAATGAAAACAAAAGAATAATTATAAGTTTAATTTATTGTATAATTTCCGAGCATCTATCTCGTAATGCATACCGCAGATGAAGAGGCTACTGAGCAGAGAAGACCCTCCTCCTCTGTGACTCACATTGATGGTGTTATGGTTTAAACTTTAAGAAACAGACAAATGTAGCGTCACAGAGAAGGAAGATGAAGAAAAATGACTTCTCAAAAAGCAGAGACCATGTCTGCATTAATTTTATATTCCTGCTATATAAAAACAGAATGAAGAATATGAAAAATGTTACCATTCATCATCACATTTGTAATCTCTCTGTCCATTGCACAGCAAGACAATTGAGATGGCTACTCCTTTTTCCATTGCCACTGTATCTCATCACCCCCTACATGAATTTTTGCTGTTTGAGGTCAGATTTGAACCCTTGTATTAAAAGGCTCATGGACATGCCACATGTTGTTATTTCGCAATACCATCAATTAGCATGGGAACGCTAAAACACATGCTCACGGACAGTCTTATTGTATCAAATATAAACTGTTTACAATTAAATGTGTTCCTCGACCTTGTGTCCAAAGGTTTTTTTTACACATATCAGATATCTTCTGTTTATGTCAGACGTAACAAGAGCCACCTTCCATCAGCATCCCCACAATCTCTCTTGATGACACACATCATGTCCTTAAACCGCAGCTGCAACACTGAATATTTCTCCCTCAACTTTGCCATCCTCCAGTTCTCCAGGCTCTATAATGTCCACTGTATCACACAACTCTACCTGTAGGGCAGTATTTGCCTTGATGTTGCAAACCCTAAAGACCTTGGACAGCAAATCTACACCTTTTACAGGGTCTTTGTGTTTATTTGCCCCCAACAGCAACTGAAAAGTAGTCTGTAGTTCATGCCTGGAGTTATATTCCTCCCTCACATGCTTCTTGGACGACAACTTGTGATTATATCTTACTTTCTTGAGTAGCCAAAACTTTGGGACACTTCAACACATTTTTACACAAACATAAAAATAGGCCTCTGGATTACATTTGTCGAACATTTAGCAAGAAGGCCCATAATGTGTCATTTTCATCTAATGCAACAAATAATGCAATTTTTTAAGGGAGTCTGCAAAGAAGTAGCCTAATATATAGCTTCCTGTATTTCTGAGATGCTTAAAATCATGTTGTTCTGTTTTGTATCTATCTTAAGCAACAGACAGACTGACCGTGTGTGTGGGAGTGTGTCTGTCTGTTTTGGTTCAGCTCAGCTTCTAACTTCTCCTCACATCTCTGGATGTGCATGAATCAGACTCATACAGGATTTACATGGAACTTTTGCTCAAAAAAAAGAAACATTTTCATCTCTTACAGAGACTTACTTTGCCTTGTCCTGAGGGGCAAATTTAAAGTCACTGATCCTGAGATAAAGAAACCATGTGGATGCTTTAGCAAAAAGGTTCTAACAATGTAAAATCCCAGAAACAGAATTTAAGACTTGTTTTTCTTTTCAGTTTTTACTATTAAGGAAGGAAAAGTTTAGAGTTTTGGCATCACTGTGCAAAATTATTATTATTATATATAACAGGAAGTGAAAGTAAATAGAAAATGTAATTAAGTTAATGGAAGATTAAAGATCATGATTTTTATGCAAAATAAATCCATCATATGCTAATGTTAAAAAGTCCTCTTGCGTACATAAATTTAACCCCACAATTTAATTTTTTGAAAAT
>JAPZDV010000016.1:2419229-2441695 GCA_029814665.1 Acanthurus lineatus
AAAATGAATTTTAAAAAATCGTTATCTGTTGGGATGTGCAATGTCAGTTGACGGTAAACACTCAAGTTTTCTCAAATGTTTTGACAGAAACGATTTATTTTGCTGCAAAACATCCATGATACGGATGCTAAAGTGGGAGGGGGATGAGCCAGCTTAGGAACGCTGTCATTCACCCACACAAAGTTCAGCTAAAGTTCACCATTCGCCAGCTTCCATCATTTCAACAATCACTCTATTTCCCCCCGTCACATAACCTCTCTAGAGCAGCCTTGTCGGCCCTGAAATATTAAACAGAACACAGCCACCACTTGGCCTCAAAAGCCAAAAAGAAGAAAGTTGAACATTTGCCCTCTCTTGATACATTCTGAGTGTCACACAGCGGAGTTGTTTTCTGAGGTGGAGAAGGACAGAAAATATTTCTTATTTCTTTCTAAGTCTATGTATTATCTAGCAGCTCAAAATGCCATCTGAAAACAATGTTTTGCTCAAATAATTAAATCAAAATGTCACAAATTGATCATATATTTCTTGGGCTTTTCCCAGAATTGTTAAAACTCAGACATCAGATTCATCAAGGCTTTTTTTAGGCTCAAGATAACCAAACCGCGACTTTCTGGACCTTGTTATCACCCTTTTGAGTGTCAGTGTTAGAAGGTGTGACAGTCCTGACCCAGAATATGAAAGCAACATTCAATATGAGCACATTCTCCTAAAGATGAAGTGGAGTAAAATTGAGAAGGTGAAGGTACACTGTATCTCACCTGAGCACTCGTGCAAAATGCTTTTCTGCCTTTGAACAAGTGAGAAAACCCAATAACGCTGCTTGGAAACATGGGGTCTGGGAGTACACAGGCGTAGAAAATGTGTGTACCCAACAAACAGCTCATTAATCTCTGGCACTGCCAGGCATGAGGGCCAATAAATTGTCCTCATATGAGGTATGCTCAAGCGTTGTGAGGTATTCTTGCCAGCCGAGGCGTAAAGCACGCCATGTGTGAGGTGTTTGTCGCTGGTATTTGTCAGATGTACATGAAGGTATGTGTGCAGTATGTGCATCTGTGCTGGAGTGTTTAATCTTCAAAGGGTGTTGTGACTGAAAGTGTAGTCAGGAGGGAGATGAAAAGGTCTTTTTTTTAATGAATCTTCCACTCATTCAAACTGAGACATACCAGTAGGAACCAGGGCAGCATTTGTGTTATATGAAGTTGCCTAAATACCAAGTAGTTTCCCTCGGGTGCCACCACTTGTAAACATTACATATGATGTACAAAACACCTGATGATGAGAAGTGTTTGGAGGCAGAAACTGTCAGGAAAATTGGGCTTGTTCACTCAATATGACCACAATCTACATAAAACTCACAACTAGAGTGCTGTGCATGTGCATACAAAGATGTGCCCTCAACTTGAGGCGCTAGTAATTAGTTAAACGTAATAGTAATGGGCCACCCTTTGAAATTAAAATTAAATGAAGGTATTCTCAAGAGTTTTCTAAGCCAGCAGCCGAATTCAACTTGCAGTAAGTTCTAACACATTACTGCACCATGGGGTCAAAAGTGGATTCAGCTTGGACAGAGTCTGGGGGTTTGATGGTATCAGGGATCAATATGAACACAGATACTATAACTTTCAGTAACAGATGATGTTCACCTCCAAAATGCTACTGATGCTGGAAAACTTAAGTGTTTTGTTAGAGCTCGAAGAGAGGCTAAATCTTATCCACACTGTGAATATTATACAAAATATTAAAGAGCAATATACAAAAGATTATAAAACCACAAAAAGCTACACTTTACACCAGAGAAAACAACCAGCAATCATGCTTTTTTCAGCTGTGGGTGTTGTTTCAATCTGCATTCACTATCTGGTCAAATGACTGTGCAGTAGTCACAGGTATTTATCTGCTTTAACTCCAATCACATTGTTGTAAACATGACTCCCACGTGAACTCGCTAATTTTTGCTCCTTGCACAGCACAATGCAGTTACGCTTGTGATTTTGAACGTTATTTATTTCTTTTTAGAGTCTGTAAACAACCTGCAATAGCAAGTTTGTTCTTGTATTGTGCAAAATGCAACACTAGCAAGACAGCAAGGTGATTGAGCTTCTCCTGATCCGAGGGGAGGAGGAAATATGGAGACAGGTTACTGGCACTGGGAGAGACACTTGGATACACAACAATAAATTTCATATTCCATTCAACTAGATATTGACAGACTAGGCTATTTGTTGTTGCCACAAACCAGGAGCAGAGTGATTTTGACTTCAACTAAAGAGTATCAATATGTCATTTGGAAATGAAACAGAGAGACAGAAACTGGATGGACACTGGCTGCTCTCCCTCCTCCAGGGTTGATTTTTTTAAAAAGTCCTACTTAAGTCGATCGATCTATCCCAGAGAAATCCTAATAGCTAAAAAAAAAAAAAAAAAAACACCCAAGGAAGATAAGAAGCATGTTGATGATACAGCATGAGACAGCAAGAATCAGATATCGAAATGCAAAATCCTGGGATAGATGTTGGTTTTATCTCAACTCTTTTCATTCTCACAGCAGGTGAGACCTCTGTGAGGAGCCCCTCCCCTCGGATGACAACCAAGCCTCTCAGTTAAAAAGAGGATGGGTGGGTTTTGTTCCCTGAATAAATATTTAGAGTAAAGACTCTGAAACAAAAGCTGGGGTTTGAGTGGTGACTCAGCGATTCTCACGAAACCGGCCTGACTCATCAGCTTGTAGCCAGTCCCACTTTTTGCAGCATCATCAGCCCAAAGGCCCCTTTAAGTATCTGATTCTGTCCGGCAGAAGAAAAGTTTAGCAGGACTGATGGTTTAGTTCAATCTTTGCAGTAATAAGGATGCAAAGTTGTCTCCAATGACCTGACAGTTATTCTGTCTTAGAGCAACATTAATAGACAATACAGAAGATCACCCATCTCCAAACCAGGACAATGGCTATAAATTGAATAAATCACAGCTCTAATGCTTCCATTGGGCCCTATAAAATCCCAGCTAATGAAGACATGTTGATTTAACGAGCCATGCCCCTGTCTCGCAGAGAGCTGAGCTGACTTTGCCAGATTAATGGGCAGCTCGGCTAGCACTAATGGCTAATAATTCAGCACACAGTAGTTTGCATCTTTCTCTCATTTTTATCTAATCGCTATCATTGCCACATCCGGTCTTGGTTTCGTCTCAGAGCATTCATCACAGCAGAGCTTGGGATTGTGTAGTTACGTTTGGGCTTTGAGTTGAGAGGACTTAAAGTTATAGAAGGGAATATTTTCATTATATGATAAAATGGTATTTCTTTTTTTTTTGCCTATCACTGTCTTATTATCTGTTGGACTTTTCCCATGCTGGATTACAAACCAGCTAAAGTGGTCAAATGCAGGAGGGGACCAGAACCCCAGGGATCCCTAAAGCTCAAGTATTACTGAACGTCTCTTTTACATAATTTGATTAATTGAAAATTCTGAATATAATTAGCACCACTTCAGATCAATATCAACCAAGATAGGTACTGTATCATCTTTCTGGCAGAGGGGCACTTTTTCAAACTCTAGACTTTGAAGACTAAAGCAAGTTCAAGAGTTTGCCTTTTGTGTAAAAAAGATAAAAAGCAACAATGTCTTTCGTATCTCCTACTGGACACTTAAGGAGCTGACATACCTCATCAAAAGCTTGTCAGATAGTGGGAGTTACACTTTCTTGTAATTTAGTAATACATTTTTATGGGAGCATTTTTGGTATGCCAAAAAAATTTTTTGCATTTACACATGGACTTCTGTCCTTCATGTGTGCTTCTTGTGGTTGAATGTATGTGCTTTTGTAAACTTTTTGCAACATTTAAAATTGACTCTGACATTCATATCCACTTTAAGCAGTCATTGGCCGGGTCTGTAGAGGTGAGAAAGTAAGCAAGGTTTAAACACTTTTTCATCATTCTTACACACACATTTCAGAATGTCATCCAGGAGAGAGAGCCTTAAAATGTGCACTGCTATGCCCATTTATCTCCATCTAGTTCCAAATGAAGATGTTAAATAGTTCATAATATAAAATTTATAACCTCACATTTAGAGCACTGGGGAGTATTTATGGCAGCTGAACAGTGAATGTCAAAGTAAACTACAAGGTTTGTTCATGGTAATGAAAGTACATCCACTTCATTTGTTTGTGTGCTTTAATAGTTTCTGGACAACAATGGAGATCCCAGCACAGAGGAACACAACATGCAGTGAGACATTTAGGGCTCAATTTAAGATCTTTTAATGGAACATGTTCATCAGATATTCCAAAATAAAGTTGCAGCGCTTTAACTAAACACACAAACCTTTACAGCAGCTGCTGTTCTGGCATGGCAGCACTCATTCCTACTATAGGAAAAAAATTGTGGTCACAGTTGAAAAAAAATGTAAATTTAAGATCTGTGGCTTAGCAGAGACTCCAGAAGAAAGGTGTGCTACATACTCATCCATCACTCTCTGACGTCCACAATTTTATTTTCAACCTTGCAACATATAGAGCTCGCACTTCATCTACTGACACTGCAGCTGCAGAATTGTCCAATATGGATATAGTTTCCAAAGATACTTTGCCAGAAAACTTTTTTATTTCTGTGTGTCTGGGTTGAAAAAAGGGCTGCCGTGTTTAGATGGTTGTGCTTGGTGGGAACTAGTGGGATAAAGACCGCAGAGGTTGTAGGTAGGGGTGGGGAGGTGGCGGGCATATATGTCCTAAACCTAATATTTGCCCCTAAGCCCTCCTAACAAGTTGATGTTGCCATGCGGGTCTGAACTGTAGATTACTGTAGCAGCAAACTGCGGGTGTAGTTGGGCCTCTAAATGGAGCTCAGTTATCACCACAGTAAATACATTTCACTGTTTCTCAATAACAGTAAAATAAAGTCTGCCCTGTGTTAGTGCAGGTTGCATTGAGGGAGAATTTATCTCTCTCATTGCTGAAATATAATGACAAACAACAACAACATTAAGCCCACAGGGAGAGAAATGTGAAATTGATCAAACAAACACTATTATCACCTACCTAGACTCTGCTATTCATTTCTCTCTCTCTCTCTCCAGCTCTGCTGTCTGGCATCCACAGCAGAACAAGGAGCTCTGCAGGTTTAAAAACAACTAACAAAGGCAAAGCTTGCCATCAACTAAATGTTGATGTGCCTCCTCTTGTCACATGACAAAGAGGTGAACCGATAGTGTCTAAAGCCTGTGTTTGGAAAGAAAATTGCAACAAAAGTGCTGCACGTACAATCATATTAAGCTAAGCAACCTGCTCTTTCAAAAGAGAGTAAATAAATGGATTAAAGGTGGGTCAGGGTGAAGTGGGAGCAAGGTAAAGCATTTTTTCCTCTTTATTGTTGAAATACAATGATAAAGAGGGAATGAATAAAAGACATGACTTAAAGGACTCAAAACATAAAGGAGAAACAATCGACATAAAACGAAACAAAAGATTTGGGCTACATTACATGGCTGAAAATGCACATGTTTGTGGATAAACAGCCACACTTACATACTTATTTTACATTTTGTAATTGGTGGTACGGAAGAAGAAAGAGAGAAATGCAAATTAGAGTTGCATCAATATCCAATAGATTAAAATGAAGAGACATTTTTTGCAAAAGGTGTCAGCTTTTAAGGTATTGTTAAAAAGGTGGGGGGAAGTTATGTTTTTTTTTTGTTTGTTTAGTTGTTTGTCAGAATGCTATAAGATTTCTAGTTTTCAATGATCAGCTAATGAGTTCTATGAATTATGGGTGAATTGGTTCTGTCTTTCCAATTCAGTAATATTGTCCCTCTGGCCTTCTGGTGATGGCAATTCATCTGAATACAAACGGTTTGTGATGTGATGTTTTGTTACATTCTAAACTTGGCTCTTCCCCACCTGGAGTGTTTCAAACTGAGTGTGCCTTCTGCCTGTTTACACGCTCAGTTTGTTGACTCTTTCCTTGCTTTTGCGCTTTTTTTTCCCATTGGCAAGCTGGCAACATAAACTATTGGTTTCTCTCTCATTTGTTCAGAAAATGTGAAATGATCATAATTCTGCATAAGATGTTTTATTTTTAAATTGACCGGATTTGCTTGGCTGTTTCTGTGTTTGACTTTCAGCTTCATCTGCTTTATGTAGCTCACCATCAAAAATAGTCAAGCCACATATTCTCTGTGGAGCAGTCAGAGGGTTGCTTTGGGAGCTTCTGAAATGGGCTGCAGTGTTTCATAACACACTTTTGAGCAGTTGTGATCAGCTCTAGCAGCCATGTCAAATCTGAAACGCAATGCAGCCGTACCCACTGGAATCACAGTGCACTCAATGACCATAAAGTGCCAAAGAGTCTTATTTTATAAAAACCACAAATAAGACCTCAAAAGTTAGATTCCTTCAATCATTTCTTTAAGCCTGTTCATGGTTCAAAGTCCGGGTTGCTTTCAAACAACTTGCAAAAATTGCTTCTAAATGGATAAGTTTATGAAGAAAATAAAATACCAACTCTCCGTCACCTTGCAAGAAATTTGTTTGAGGAGAAAGTCGAAGAATTAATGAGTTTGGGGGCAATTTCAAAACTACAGCAGTGGGTGATGAGATCATGATTTCATGTCCACTAATAAAACACCTTGAAAAGAGCGTTTCAATGCGTGAGTCAGAATGTGCAAATGAGGCAGAAAGTGTTATGATGACTGTCATCAGCATTACAGAGCAATAAAGACTGATGCAGCAGACACTGGATGAGAGAAACAACATCCATGTACATTCACTAAATGTGGTATCAACCAAGGATGGAGCAGTAAAAAATCTATTTGTGCTGCTTGTTTATGGCTCAGTATTACTTTATCCTGTTTTACTTGAAGGACATTGAGGCTCTTTCTATGAACTGGCAGTACATTAAGACACTGATGCTTGAAAGCATATCCTGTTCTGTTATGGATCTGTGAGAATGAGCATATGGGATTATAAGCATGAAGATGTGGCAGCAGGTAAACTCAGCTAAATATAAACTGCCCAATGTGTTATTTGCAAACATAAACTTTTATCTGTAGTGTCTTTTTTTATGTGACTTCTGTTATCAGTGGTCCAGTCAAAAGGCCTTCAGTAGTAAATAAACCCTGTAATTCCATTTTAGCAGCACATTTTTATCAGTGCCGGTCATAAATAGCAAAAAACCTCTGCCAATCATCTGTGAGCATTACCGCCAATCCTAATTAGCTTCAGAGTGTCCACCTGTCAATCAGCCCCAGCAGTGGAGGCTAACTGGGGAGGAGCTGCCTGCCAAAGTATACAAACAAACAATCAATCAATCGGTCATATTGGGAATCCAGTGCCAACAGAGAACAGAGAAGTGTTATCAAAGGCAAACCTAGCTTAGCAGCAGACACTTACATAAAAAAATAAATAAATAATTTCACCTCAAAGAATATTGACAAAAAAGTAAATATAGAAACTCAGCCAAATGAAATAAAAAAAACTGTTATATAAAGAAACTTTGGTGACAAACATCAGATTGACTGTTTTTGCTTCCCAGTGTAGATGCAGCATATTTGTACAAAGCCACCCACATCAACCCCCATACCGAATTCATCCACCTTTGAACTGCACCAAACACACCCACATATCTGTCATTTACTCCAAAATGATGTTTGCAGATGCTGAGCCCTGTGATAATCCCAGTAAATATGTGATGCAGCCTGATCCCCAGACAGGCGCCTGACCACAGCCTGCAGACGTCAGCCCTCCTGGAAAATATTTCCAGCCTCTCCTTCTCTCATGCACACACACACATTTGTACACACCAGTCAAACATTGACTAAAGCTCTCTCTCTGTCCCCCTAGCTGTGTGAGTGTGAGTCTGCTTATCACACTCCTCGGAAGCCGTGGCGTGTCTGAATACACATCTCGCCTGTCAGATTTACATCTGCAGAGGGAGCTGTTTGTGCCGGGGTCGTATTTCTTTCTCTACCACACAAAAACACACACGCACACACACAGTGGGAGTTCACTGCTCGACTTTCAAGTAGCTTCGCCTCATTGCCTGCATGTTGAACGCGAGCTGCCACTATTGTGTTGTCCATCAGGAAAAATCTCCAGGCCTTTGACATCCGAGAGCAGCAACAATCTGCATGTAGAAAAGCCTCATGCTGTAAACTGTGCAAGCACTTGTTATCAATCAAAACATGATCAAATATGAGATGGAGCTTTGCGGCAGATAACAATCCTTGTGTCAGTGGTCATGAGGAGGATTTATGTATATTACAGCACAGAATGTCTTTCAGTAAAAGGCATTTTTATTTGCTGTAAATTCCCTGTGTGTCACATGGAAACAATGTTTTATTTTACCTGGATACCATTTGACCTAATAATTCCAAATCTGTTCCTGCATATGGGATGACATCAATAAAAAACTGCTGACTGTTGTCATGTGGAACAAAATGAAGCAGTAATAGTTCACTGAGAGGTAATCCAGCTGTGACGTCACTATCTTCTTTGAATGAGATGATGTTCATCAGAAAGGGACTTCTTATCTTATTAAACAATCGTTCCTTCATTCCTCCCTCTTTGCATCTTTTTATCGCATATCTCCCTTTCATATGTAAGAATGACTAAGATATAAGGAAAAGATGTAAAAGACAAATAAGAACTACCCAATGTATCTTCTTGAGACTACTGAGTAATGGTTTTTTAAGATAGCAACTGTTAAGATTAAAATCTGTCTTATCGTTTATACATAGACCCTAGCGGATCTTAAAAGGCCTCATTACAGGAAAAAGACATAACTACATTATTCTATCCATTGTTTGCACATTATTTTAGATTTTGTCCATTTTATCTGTGTTTTGACAAGTAAGGCACTTTCAGAATGAATCCAATCAAGGAATGTTGGGAATGATTGTTTTATTGACATAAATAAGGACATAATAAAAGTGCCTCATCTTGTGCAGAGAATTTATGCTATCAAGAGCTTAAAGAAAGAGATAAAAGGAAAAAAGAAGCCCTGGGAGATGTAATAAATATATAGAGTTCTAAATCAGTATGGACATTAGCTCACAAGTACTGTCTGGACTGGGTTTATTCCATCTCTTGGAGGGCTTTTGTAAGGGTGGAAAATAGTCTTAATCAATAATGTATATTGCAAGTCTATTGAAGGTGCACTGTAGAGGTTTGTGCAAAACTAAGATAACATTTTTTTTTCCTTTTCAATATATATTTAAAAAGCTGACAGTATGCAGTCCAGTCCAAAAGTCTCCTGCTAAGGTGATATATTTAAGTGGGCTCGTCCTCTAATGTCCTTTTTAAAACTTTTAACTTCTTAACTTTTAGTGACTTCAGGTTACCGTGTTCCAGTGTTCTTAACTTACGGTTAGGACCCAAAATCACTTACAAATCCATTTTTATCAGGTCAACAATTGGAAAAAGACTTGCACAAGTCTGTTCAGACACACAAAACTTTATGTACCTACCCTATGAGATATTTGAAAATCTAACATTGTACCCTACAAACATAAATATGACTGTAATGTGATTTTTAAAGAAAAAAGTATATTTAAATTAACTATTTTAAAATGCATGGTTTGTTGTGTAATGTATTAGTAGTTTATGTAAAAATGTACGTTTTTTTGGCAGTTCATAAGAATTTCTGAAGCTCTGCACCCGAGTTAACACCAGTTTTCCCTTTGGATCTCAAGCTGATAACTCCTGACTAAGTAAACCCAGTATTTTGTGCAAATGGAATTTTTATGTTCTGCAACTCAGCCTTTTAGTCCTCTTTTAGTTCGCCCTACATAGCAACAACCACAGGGGTAATCTAGTCTATAAACAACATTTGTGGTTTTGCAAAGTGTCTCATTTTACGTGTGAGGTGTGTTTCCATGTTAAAAATTATTGATTTTCACAACATTATAACAATAATTGCAACTCCCTTGAAAGTTCCACAAGGCTTTTTGTAATCAGGCTGTATGTGTGTGTGTGTGTGTGTGTGTGTGTGGGAAGGGGAAGATTGCTTCATACCAACCTGTCTCCGAGGGTCGATTCGTATCGGAATAAGATGCAACAGAGGTGGTTTTGTGAACAGTGGTTGGAGAGATATATTGCCCTGAAAAATGCTCCATTTGCATTTAATGTTTCTTTTTATAGTTGCTTATTTGCTGTATTACATCAAAAAGTATATTTTAAAGACTCATAGTTTCTTTATGGTGGCTGGCTTCAACCAGTGATGGCTGCTTCGTTAAGCCAAGAAGTTCCACTGACTTTAACTTTAATACTCTTGTATAGAGGTTAACCGCTCAAAGCCCAACTCAAGAGCACACAGACAGCTGTTTAAAGAGCAGAGTGCTGCATCAGTTATTTATGCTAGCACATTTTCACGGCAGGGGTTCAAACTCACAACTCAGGCTTACAGTTATTGTTCTTGCATACTAGACGTATACATGCACTATAATTTTGACTTCAATCAAAACTGTTTTCTATTTCATTCCATTAACCACTGTGTACTTTACGACAACACAGTAACCTGGTGCCATGCTGCCTCTGTCTGAGAAGGCTCAGAGGCAAAAGCACAGGGGAACGAGGGGTGTGAAGCAAGGGGAGGGTCACAGTGAGTTTTTTGGGACAACAACCTGTCTAGTTTTAAAACTTAACTCCCAGTGACAAAAACATGCCCGTCTAAAGGCAACAATCAATTATTCAGAGGTGATTGTGTCATGACATTACTTTCCATTTGGATAGGAGTGCAATACAGCTGACTTCAGAGGTCACAGCGAGGGATGGAAGACAATGTTGCTACCAAACTTTTGCTTTGCTTTTAAAGTACAGGGAATTTAATCAGTGCGTCTTTAAAAAATATTTAGTTCTCACAATGAAGCTTCTCTTTTCCCTCTGCTGTTCTGATGACCTCAGACAGGCTTTTTTTCTCCATTATATTGTCCTCCTTGGTACAAAAGAAATAATTTTATCCAATAAAAGTTATAGACCAGGGAAAATGTTCTGTTTATTAGCTTAGCTGGGTAACTAGCCAGACACAAACTAAACAGGGAATGCAAGTTTAAACAGTTTATTTAAAAGATGCACTTGTACCATAAACTCCAGTCTTACAGTTTCTTGCAAAATACTTTCTATATCGAAGAGTTTTAATCCAACAAAGAATATGAACAGAAATGAATGATAAGCTACAACAGCTTTCCAAGTCTTTATTCAAAAGCTAACACTCCAAAAATGGCATGTTTTTGTTCCAGTTCAGAGGTCTCTAATGCCCCTTTGTGATTCCATCAAAATAAATCAAATCCAGTGATATTTGGCTATTAAAATTCACATATAATCAGGCTTTTATAGAGATTGATGATTTCAGCTTGGCTTAATAACAGACTGACTACCAACACCATGCAGGAAGATCAATGAGAAGAGTCTCACTATTGTTTTTCACTTCTTTCTAAACTACACAAGCAAAGCTTAGTTCAATTAATATATGACCATCAGCTTATATTGGCAGGCAGTAGGGACTGCAACACCATTGACAGATGTCTGGCACAGACACACTATCTCATTGATCAAAGGAGGCTTATCACTGGCACTAACAATCAAGTCAAATATTCACAGTGTAGACAAATTAGCTAATCAAAGCAGAGATCCAACAAAAGAGGTAATTTATCACCACACAAGACAGAATATAAAGCCATTTAACTTTTTTGGCTTTAGTTTTTCTTGGCCTCTCTGACTGCAGCGCTCATGTCTTGTGCCATCCACTGTTGCTTGTGAGGAAAGGTAAAAACTGAAAGTGTGTGTGAAATATTAAAACTACAAAATATTTATAGCAATATGTTAGGAGAAGGGGCTTAAGGTCAGTGCAAAAGTAGATATGAGATGAAGATTATAAAGTTTATAATAACTGATGGTTTGTCATTTTCTGAGGAACCAAAGTCAGTGGAACTAAATCTCCAGAGATGTTTGATCGATGTTTCTTCAATTTTGACATTTAATGTCATGATCAATACAAATAAACTACTGAAAAACTATATTTTTGCAATTAAAACAATATGAAAGCCCTTTAAGGGGCCCTCCTCCCTCTGAAAGGTTCTCATAGTCTAGTCCACATCAAACAATAATACTTTCCTGCACTTGGTCTGTAAGTGCCTTATAATTGTGTGTATAATGATGATAAGAACTTCAAACTGACAGATATCACTCTGTTATGGTTAATCTTAGCAATTAGATGTGCATTTACACATCCAAGAGGTGTGGAGTAATACATGCATTCACTTGGAGTCCTGTGGTTAGCCACCAGTCCACATTTACATTACATTTCATATTGTCAGCTATATTTTGGTTTCCAAGACCTCCTGAGAAAGCTCTCTGGTTCTTTAGCTGCTAAATGTTCCACCATGTTTACCAGCCATTCACTAACTCTCTTCCTTTCTAGTGCTAAGCAGGTAGTTTAGTGTAAGAGAGCTCTGTGAAATATCTGCCTGCTTTGATGAGAACTTAGGTTGGTCTTTGGAAGTAAGTGGAGAATCTGGGCATGAAAACTAAACTAATGAGTTATTATAATCACTTGAAGCAATGTTTATATGGAATTTATTGATTAGTACGGCTTTTGATAAAACATTTCAGAAATTAAACTTGTAAAGGAGTAATTTTATATTGCTGCGTTGGTTATTTTATTTGTCAAGAATCCCAACACTTCTTACATTATCTCATTCTCGCTTACAATGATGACATCCTTTCTCAATCCATTGCTTTTTGTTTTTCGCTGGCATGAGCCCTTGTTAGATTATTAAGAACTGACACGAATTCCCAAGAACAAAGAAGAACAGCAGTGTTGACACAGATCCCCACTGCTCAAAGCGAGAGGTTATATTTTGGCTTGGAAGCTGCGTTATGCCTTTAGGCGGGCGGCTGTGTGTCTGGAGATTGGGTTTAATTGGGAAGCGGTGACCTTTTCCACTAGAGGAAACACAGACACAGAAGCTGTAAAACACACATTAAGAGTCAGAGTAGGGTTCTATCAAGGCGGGACAGACACTGATTCACAACGTTGTGATTCAACAAAGAAATTAATTAAGAGGACAGATACTGCTCTGCGGGTAATTTATGATTCACGTTAATACGCATAAAGGGCAAATACCCCCTCTTTCTCTCTCTAGCTGCAATGTTCTAAAATGATATTGTATCTCTGCTCTTAGTCCCACTTTCTCTTTGTGTCACTTTGCATTATGTATAGTGTAATCCTTTCATTCTCTATTACTATAAATGCTATGCATCTATGTTTCAAATCTTTCTGAAGGCATACCAAACATTTTTGGCATTAAACTGCCACCAAAGAGGAGATTTTTGTTAAATAGACTGGCCTTCGCTGTAGTTTATTCTGGGTGCACTTTTGTTGGATTGATCAGTCTTGTGTATGCTGTGAGGCAACAGTATGATGGATTTCTTCAGTAACGCTGCAGCGATGGCAGTGATGGGACCAAACATGAGATTTTTCACTGAGCCTTTTTGCTTTGAGACGTATGCACAAACAAAAAAAACACAAACAAATCACACTCACACACACACACACACACACTGTGATACTGACAACATTTACACCATTTTCCATGCACAACAACATAAAGTTTAATGTATTTGCATTTACTTTTAGTAATCCAGTAAAATAAAAGCTGTTTTTAAAGACAAAGTCTACCAGTGGTTTGTCACTCTTTAAGGACCATGTAGCTTATTAAAGTTAAGCTGAGTTTTATACGGTAAAATATTACAATTAAAAAGGCAGTATTCGTAGCAAGGTTTGTCGTAGGTGACAAACCTATGACAAACCTTGCTACGAATACCATGACCTGGATGACTGAGAACCTTCACAGACATAAAAAGGCAGTAATTAACCAAAATTACATTAAGTAATAACTAACAGTTGTGTGACTATTAGGAGCTGGTTTATTGAGATAAAAGTTTATGGTGTTACTTTTCTGGTCTTGGTTAGGTGACCTTTAAAACACTTCAGAAAAAGAGGTAACAATGAGATAAATTTAAAATAGAACACTAGTCAAGCTACAAAACAACAAAAACAATTATATAACACTCAATAATCATGGCCTTCAAGTTTGTTTCATGTATTAATTTGAGGAGGGATTTAATTTCAGTGTTCTCGAATGAATAAATATAAACCTTTGGAGTATTATGTGATTTCACCATGTGGCTGTAGGTGAGAATAGACTGCTCAAAAAACAATAACAGCAAAACTAAAAGACTGTTTCTCCTAAACTTTGGTAGATGGCTATTTAAGCAGCTTTATTTCCAAAACAGAGCAAGCAAAGAAATGACTCAAGACATACAACAGCAACAACAATAACAACAAAAATCTTGTTGACACAGCAGCAAATCTACAGACACGCCAACTGCCACAACAGCATACAATGTCGTGTCAGCAAAAAGCAAAAAGCAAAGGAACTGGAAAAATTCAATGTTAGTGAACATAGTATTGGCAAACACTAGGGACTAAAAATTTGAATAATTTGGTCTCGACTGCAACAGTTTCAACATCACTTTTTAAATCTTTCTCCTCAACTTTATGCAAGGACAATATTTGTATTGAAAACGTAAGTATTCTGAGAATTCTTTACTTTAAAGTTTAAATGGGGCAACACTCTAAAGAGTTGAAATGTCTATTATACATTTAAATGTACATTTTTGTTATTACCCATTTAATCTGCGTATAGCATTAACAGCAATAACATGCAGCAATGACATGTTGTTTATTACATTACAGCATTCTCAAATACAGTATAAATTAGAAAACTGGGATTGAGCTGTGAAGACTCAGTGGATGCCAAATTAAAGACAGTCCAATTCAGCAGATTTATTCTTCAGAGAACTATAAATAATATCAGGTGCATGACCTGAACTATGGCCCTGTTTATTTATGGGAACTATACAAGGTTATCTTAATTAACTTGAGAGTTATATAATATACTATATGAACTGTAGCACCATTACAATGAGAGTAGTCTCTCTCCCATTTGTCTTCCAGCTTTTGTCACAATCATTATAAACAGTAAGTACTAGAAACTCATTTATACGCGGGCACACGCACATACACGTGGGCACATTCATAACATTTACATATTCATAATATGAAAGCAAAGCTTTGTAATCACACATTGTTTGCCAATGATGTTTACAACAGTGCAGACAGTCAGACATCATTATGGTCTAAATACTGCGAATTAAATTAAGCAAATGTGGTCGCTCGACGAAATGGATTTTCCAATTAACGGCAGAGCAAGCAACAGAAGTGCATTCCTGTTTAGATGGTGGAATACTAAGCTTGTATCAGCTGCAAACGCCTGCTCATTGTCATTTAAAGCTGCTGATTCATTCACTTTATGGAAACACGCAGAAAGAACTGCTGAAATATAGGATAGATACACATTAGCATTAAGGTTTAGTAACATGCTAACAAACTTCATATTGTTAAAGAAAAACTACCAAACTTTGATAAACAACAACCACTGTGATCACAATTAGAACATACAGATAACAGTAATTATTCAAATCTATTGTAACAAGCAATGGCAGACATGGGTTATAGTCAGACAACTGGCCAAGTAAATTCAGCTACACATCTAGCTGTCGGTGGCTAACATTAGCCATTACAGGCGTATATCCAAACCAGACATTGTGCAGATGTAGAGGCACAACCATACAGAGTACTGAATTTAAAAGAGCTTGCTTAATTGATTGATTAAAAAATCATGCTTTTCAAGAAAATAATCTTGTAATTTTTTTTTGTAATTAAAGTTAGCCTTTCTTGAATTTATATTGTGTGTGATCACACAAAGATCATTGTAAATACTTGATATGAGGAAAAAAATATGGTGCGTGTAACAAACACATTGTAGCATTGTAGCTAGCTATTATACTTTAGCAACAGGTGGTTTTTCATTGACTTCCAAGGTAAAATATAAGACTTCTTGATAGTACCACAGAAAAAACTGACCCTTTTTTGTCATGTGGTTACTGTTGTAAAACTGTTCCAGTTGCTGGATGCTGAGTACGTCACATAAGTTAGCATATGTTTACAAGTTATTGTTTTAAGGCAACGTTGATTTTAAGCATCACACGGGACAAAAGCAACGGCCGTCAAGATAAAAGTTCTTTATGACCCATCAATCCATCCAAGCTCCTTCCTTTTAGGTTTGTGATGCTCCTTGTACAACATTACCCGACTTTTTGGCTTCTGTAATAATTACTGTGGTCACTAGAAGTTGTTGCATAGTAAATATAATATGATATCATAAATACAACTGTTTTTGATTAAATTAAGAGACTTCTTACATCTAGGGATCTTTAAGGGGAAAAAATGACTGATTTCTGAAGCTGAGTGAAAATAGTATTAAAACACATAAAATGGTTGAATATATCTAGTTTTGCACCGGCTCTGCCATCGTTTATTTAACTGCAGCACAAAATGAAGGAAGATAAGGTGCGGCACTTAGTAAAAAGCCTTTCATCTTTGATATTTCTGTGCCTTGGCAGCTCATTTATTGGTCTCCCAAACCATCTATCAAACCATTCAGCTGTGCTGATTGGCCCGCCAGCTTGCAAAAAGAGACCAAAAATCAATTTGAGGCCAGGATCTTCGCTCGCATTTGATTAAGTGTTTGCTTCGACTCTGAGGAAAAAAAGGCTCACTGTCATTATGATGCAAACTCAAACCTCACTCATCTTCACAGTCCTCTCTCCTTCACCCCTCCCTCTTGCTGCCCTCCATCACCTCCTTCTCTTTCTTTCTTTCTTACTGCCTTTTTTGCCAGTTCACCTCCATTCACCTTCTCTAAGTTTTGACACTGACTTGGTGAAATTAAGTTGGGTTGACTGGGGCCTGTCAAACTGATGTTTTATATATATATATAGATAGATATAAATATATATGTCACAAAAAGGGGAAGGTGAAAATGAACATTGGAGGACAGACCGTCTGCTCTGCCCTGATTCACATGAGTCTCCCTTCTGGCAAAGAAAAGCATCATGACAGCCGCAGCCAGAGGTTAAAGCACCAATTAGCTACAGTTAATGAAGCCTCATTAGCCTCTGATAAGCCCCCCTCCCTCCCTTATCCAATCCCTTCCTTCACACTTCTCTTTCATTATTGCTCACATATCAACCCTGAGTGACCTGAAAGAGCAGTGAAAGAAAGAAACACATAGAGGTGACTGACATTGACTGACAATGAGCACAAAATCAGTATGTATCAGTAAAATATACACTTTGTAACCTGAATATACAATGGGTAAACTGAAATTGACATCGGAAGACGTAGCAACCCTGGGCAGGAAGGCTAATCGTTTTGTCAAATGGACAGCCTTAGATAGAATGCAGAGTAGCGCTATGAAATATATTCTTTGTCAGCTTACTTCAAACAAAAAAACAAGTTTTTAATTTACATCATGTACTTGCTTGATTGATAATGTTGCACCCTATACGGATAAACTCTTACGGCAGGGGTTTGCAAAGTCCGGCGTGATAAGGGATGTACAGAATTTGTTTATGTTTTGGCAAATTGGCACCATTAAACAAATGCTGAAGTAGCTCTTAGCAGTTCCTTTTTGCAGTGTACCCTTTAATGTACAGACAAATATCAGTGAGATACTTATGATGGAACCTGAAAATGTGTTGACTCTCAGGAAAGTTCTGGAGTTATAAAGAGCATTTCTATAGATGTTGCACTATGGAGATAATGATAATGATACCTCAGGAAAGAGAGAGTCACACTCAATTGAAAAAAATATGTTTATCATGACTGTGTATTCAGATTCCACAGAAGTATGACTTGAAGAAGTACTTCTCTGCCCTTAAACTTTGCCAGTTTAAAACCACCTGAATACAAACACCTTTGAAGCTGTTAAAATATTGTTTTAAATGTGCAATTTTTAAAAAATGACATGGGGGCAGCATATCACAAGAACACAAGAACTGCTGCCCACTATACTCTTTGCTATAGCCCTCTTTCGCTTTAGCTAGTAGCTGCAATTAGCTTGTCAGCTTAGTTAACTGTGCAGCTAGTGGCCCTATTAGCTTATCCGCTTGCCTGGACTGGGAGCTTGGAGCCATGGATGAGTGCTGGTGTTAGTGACGGCAGCAACGGACTAAGGCTCTGCAGCCTCCCAGTAAACAAAGGTGGAGCAGGGCTGAACAGCCATTAAGACTGACTCAGACCAGTTTGACAACAGGAATTACAGTATTGTAGTGATTTACAATAATGTTTGAGAAAGAAATAAGGGGACTACAACTGCAAAAACAATTAAATTGATCTTAAATCTTGGAAAAAAAGATGATGTTTAGTAACCACATAGCCTCCCAGTGTAGGTTCACCCTAAGTGAAAACAGTTTTTCTGCTTTTAGTGCCTTTTCCAGTATCTTACAAATGATGGCAGAAATCTAAGGCTCTTGAAAAAGTTCATCATATTCAGAAAAGCCAATAAGAAAATAAATGGAAATCTCCAGGGCAGGATGCAATGGTAAACACCAGCAGCGTACAAATTGGCTCCACAATAGTCTCATTTATTTGAGGTAATTGCACTTATTCATCAGAGTTAATTTACCAATAATGTAATATTGTGTACAATATGATCATAGCTTCAAGGAGTATGAGCAATTCTGAAAGAACTTTAACATTTTTGATATTTACCGTAATTGCTTCCTATTTGATTTTTATTGTTCTGCCAACTCAGCGGTTCAATTTGTCACCTTTTGCTTTAATTACAGTGTCAAGTTATTAAAGAGCACACTGACTGGAGGTCAGAGGTTTTTTGTAATGTGAGCTCATTAAGAGAACAGTGAATTTAACTCCAGGTCGGTGAATCACCCGCCTCTACCCTGAACACGGGCTCTGCAGGCGCATGCAGGGCAAGCTGAGCCTCAGAGGGGGGCAAAAAGATGTTATGAAAAAACTGTTATGTCCAGCATTGTCTCTCTGCAATGTACTGGCACTCTTCACACACACACACACTTACACTCACAGAGCCTTGCTCAAACATAAATCAGCATCATTAAACTGACCCCCTGCTAGCTTTTCCCCAAACAGAGGGAAGCGCCAGAGCGGTGAGTGGTAAAGAATCTCTTATCAATTAAGATAGAGACATGCATGTTGAATGAACTGAGGGAAATTGTTGTTTTACTCACATCAAAGGACAGAAGATTCCTGACCTGTAATGTGTGTGATTCATAGCACCCCTACTAAAAAACACAGTCTATGTGTGCATGGTACAACACAGCATAATGTAATAATGAATGCCATGCATGGTTTAAAGTGGGCTTTATATCACTGTACATTATGAGTCAATATATTATATTCAGGCAGTAACTGAACTGGTTTATTGCGCTGCGAGTTGAAGCATTTGTTAAATAGAAGTAAAAAGAGTTCTAGCTCAGTACATCAGGTACATAGTTGGGTGGCTGGAAAGGCTACAGAATGATCTTTTTTTAGCTTGTTATTTCATTTCATTTTATCTCTTCAAAGATCTTCAGACTGTAGGACATAACAGATTGTGTTACATGGCACTTTGTTTTTTTAATAAGCTTAATTCAAAAATAGTGCGTACGAAAAAGCAGTTTGTGCATAGAGTCATTTCATGTTTTATTCTGCTTGTTTTGTTCATCAATGTGGGTTGTAGTAGCAGTCCCATTATGAGAATTCTGCCTTTTGACACAGTCAGAATTATGCAGCAGCCGGTCTTTGTTGGCCAAACCTCCAAATCAGACAACAGCTCATGACAGCCAACTTTTTGTTTCAGATTGTTTAATTTTGCACCAGTTAAAGGGGCTTTGGACCAACAGCATGGTCAAGATTGATGTTTAAACTTTAAAGGGTTTGTTTTTTGCAATAATAAGGGAGTGACCAACTATCAGGCCCATTATGGTTAATGATGATTCATTAATTTACACAAAGGTACCTTAAGTTTTTGAAAAGTCAAGGTTTGTTTTATATAGGTATATATGTATATGTATATATTTACTAGGAAGTTTCTCTGCAAACTCTGCAAATGGCAGTTGACTGTATGTGTTGATTTCATCTATGACTTTAAAACCTTTAAACTTATGAGGATGTATATAAGGTTGTACAAACTAACTTTATAACTTTATATATAGAAAATGTAAGGAAAGTTGGAGTTTTGAGCCAAACCAAAATATAAAAGTGGACAGTATGTGGTTATTGCTGGGTTAACTCATACACCTATAATTCATATCAGTTAGCTAGCCTTTTTTGATTATTTGTTTGTTTTGATACACAAAAAGTTTTTTTAATATATTTTTTCATTGATGAAGCTGTTTACTCCCACTGCAACAACTGACAGTTTACACTCCTAACTCCAACCCAAAGGGTTTTTTTAAGTCTGTTTTCTTATGGCTTACACGTGTAGCTACATTGATTGTATCTTAAGCTGCAGGAACTGATAAAATCCTCAGAGTAAACTCTGTCTGAGTGCAGACATTGAGGAAAGACTGCAGCTGCTGTGCTGTTTTCACTATGCAGACTTTGTAGACAAAGTGTGATGTGTAGAATGTAGAAACAAGGTATGTTGGGTTAATAAAAGTCTGAAATCATTGTTTGGGCTACAATGCTGTAAAACAAGAACAATGTCACCTTTCTTGCAGTAGATTCATTACATTAAGCCCCTTATTTGAAGCAACACAAGCCATTTGTGTGAAAAGGAGCACGCTGCTCCATAAATCACAGCTGAGTGATTGATCAGACATGAAAAATAACCCTCTGGTACAGAAATGTTAACACATGTACAGATTTGATCTGTGCTCGCTGGGGTCTTAATTGAAAAAGGGCATCTGGGATCTGCTGTAGTTGTTCACGTGCTGTTAAACTCCGATTACATGCTGCTGGGTTCTCCCACTTTACCGCCTTTAGTGATCAGACAACAAAAGCAATAATTAAGTGACTGCGAACGTGATCACTGTTTGTTGTTTGCAAAGGCTTACCGACCATGAAATGAGCCCTAGAGAAGCTATCAGTGCTCGCAGCTTGAAAGCAGGATTTGGTGTTGCTGATAAATGCTGATTGATTTGATGCTGCCTTGATAGGTGTGGAAAATGAGCCTTTTGGGCATCTCAGTGATATTCTAAAGAAGAAAAATGTCGAGTTACGTGTATGAGTCCTTTGTCACACGCCTAAGTAAGATTTATATGCTGACATCACAGGAAAAATAAACAAAGCAAAGAAGAAGTAGTGGGTCCTTTCGCTTGAGAGAACTTGTTTTCCAGCAAAGAAAACAAATTCCTGGAAGGATATCAAAGGGGAACTTTACACTGCAGAGCTGTGTGCTGCTGGGAGTTGTTGCAGTGTTGTATAGGGCATCCGAGTGCATCCCATCAGAGACTGAAGTCTGGACAGAGACGGCAGCACATTTATTATGCAGTGAGGCCTCGTGGTAGCAGTGCTCAACTTTCTCTTAATAGAGGATACTCTCTAATCTCCACAATCTGTAAAGTTACAAGCACCCCAGCTGCCCCTGTAACAAGACTGAAGGCACAAAGAACCTCTAGAAACCACAAGACACCAATAAAAGTAAACAAGAAAGCACCCAGAGAAAGCAAACCTCTGTCAAGGCAGGACAATTCTCTAAATTTGTTGCTTTATTATCAAGAAAATGTTGTGAAAGTTTTTCTCACATCAAAATGAAGTATATATGAGAGGTAGGTCTGGCACTCATTCATGACATTAATTCTCTGCAAAGTACATCCAACATAATTCAGTTAGACTGTCTATATAAGCAAACGCCCCCTTTGCAATTTATGGGTCATTTAAGCTAATGTTTTGGTCAAAGCTATGGTCATTTGCAAGTAATAATGGTGATGCTGGGGCTCGTACAGCGTTTCATAATGCCCATACCCACCTGAAATGAACCTTTAGGCTAAAAGTTTTCCTTGCAAAGAAGTTATTATCATCACTCTCTGTTCTTCTTTCCAGGAGTGGCAAGGTCAGACACTGGATGTCATCTCTAAACTCACTCTGTGTTCTGCTAATGCTAAGATTGATTGATCTTTCAACAAAATGTGATTGAAATCTACCATGCTCATCAGATATCCTTGTTACAGAACAGACAAACAAACTTGCCCTTCCACAACCTTAACAAACAAATAATTCTGTTTTTAAAAGAAGAAATAAATGCTCTAACTAGGATTCATTACCACACAAAATGTTTCTTATCTTCAATTTGATAAACCAGGCTCAATCAATTTTTTATTCTTTTTTTCTTTTTAGATTAAACTTCTATCAAACTAAATAGTCAAACTATAAAATATTAAACTACTATTTTGTGGAAGTTGTCTCTTTGTTAAAGGGATATTCAGGGAAAATCAGCTTCTGTTGCATTTTAATTAGAGCCAGAGCCCTACCGGGGAAGGGCTCTATTGTTTTTGTATCGTTTCTTCTTCTTATTAGAGCCCGAGCCCTACCGGGGAAG
>JAPZDV010000016.1:2441795-2525097 GCA_029814665.1 Acanthurus lineatus
TCCTTTCAAAACCCCCAAACTCTTTCAAAATAAAAGCACCAAACTCTTTCAAAATAAAAGCTCTTGATTTTTGAAAATTGACCCAAAATACCATAAAATATTGATAAAAATGGAAAAAAAATTGATTAATTGTCTACACTTTAATGCAACGGATACCTACCCCGACGGGCAAGAGTGCGAGGGCTCTACCAACGCTGCTTGCAGCTTTAATTTTTTTAGTATTTGCTTTTATATTTTGTTTTAATATTTATATTTTAGTTTGTATCTTGTTTGTATTTTACATGGTTGTGTCATGTAACTGCAGGATGTAAAATCATACTTTTCAGAAAATTAGCGTGAATGCTTTGATTGAGCCTACCAATATACACTATAGGTAAAAACACTGTATGAGTGATAATATGTAACAATTGATAAGACAGCAATGTAAAAGAAAAAAAAAATTAAATACACCAATTTACTAACATTTCAATACAATAGTACAGTTTTTGACCAAATCTAATTTAATTTTGACTAACCAAACTAAAGGGCATTGTTAAAGTCCGACCAATCAGCTTTTAATGGCTGTTTAAAATCAAGAATGTGAGGCAATTAAAAAGAATATGAAACGTCTGATAGCTGATTGCTTTGAATTATTGATCTGTGTGGTTGTCTGGGAGCAGCCCCTGTTTGAGCTGTGAGGTGGAGAGGATCAGACGGCTGTCTTGCTTCGCTCTGTTGTTAGCACTGCCAGTCATCCTCATAGCACACATTCATCTCCATTCAATATGCTGTCACCGTTCTATCCTTGTTCACGCGGCATATCCCTGAGCTCATTACCCTGCCAACACACACACACACACACACACACGTGCAAACACACACACACATTCACATTAGAACCACAAGCCCCGGTGCACTGATGCATTAAAAAAAGCATACTTTTGTTTCATTATTAATTTGCTTATTTATTCATAGCATCAATAAAACATTGCAATGGGTCTGCAGACTGGCGGAGCAATACTGAATCAAATGAGGATCAACAAACTGGGTTTGAAGGAGATCACACCTCACGCAAATTGTCAGTTGTTTTGTTCACGCCACCTGGGTTAGCATAGCAGGAGATCATGATAGGCGAGGCGAATCACGGAGAATCTTTCATATGGTGATTTTTACTCATTGGTAGCAGAGTCTCGTGCTGAATGGCAAGGCCATGTGTAGTGATTATTCAGCCGTTCACAGCCAAAGCTGGAGTGGGTGAACTTTGGCTGGGAAATTGTATGAGGATAAATGACTGAATCCCACTTGATTTACCTATAAAAATAACTGGAAGAGAAATCCATGTCAGAGTCAGTGAAAACCAAACATAACAAGGCAGCGTGATATCCAGATTTATTTTTGGATGGAATGAATTAGGTTTGATTCCCTGCAGCAGAGAGAGAAGAGCCACAGGGCCAAATCAGTCCTGAAACCATCTTTGTTTTGACCTGTCAAATGCTAATAAAGAAATTGAGACATGTTCATCATCTCTACCAAATGTATTTATCATTGGTATATCTATATATATTTGTATAACAGTAGGTAATCCTTGTGTAGTGAGCCTGACCATTCAAGGCAAATTTAAAAGTGCAAAATACAGGATCCTTTGAAAAGTGTCTACATAGTTAAGTTATGTTTTAAAACAACACTTTTGCCTTGTTGCCTGAAGGCAGATTCAATAGAACTCTGAGTCAATGGTAGGCCATGTTTGACATTTCCTCTTGATTTGCACTGTGTGCCTTTTCAACTGGGTGTTAATTTTTACAAATGTGACACACAGACTCATATTGGAATATAATGTCGAAAGAACTGAAAAATGTAATTAATGTGAGATTGTGTGTGTTGTCTAAATTCATCTCTCATTTTTAATAATTAAGACGAAGCTTTAACAAGGAGCATTTACAAGAATGAGTTGTTTTTGAAGAAACACAATTATAACGTAGGTTAGGTCATAAATGTCAACTGTTCTCTGGCATTTACTTTAAAGTTTGCCTCAAAGGAAAATAATACAATCTTCTTTGTAAAACTTTATGTTTGAATTCATTAACAAGGTGTAACCCTGGTGACTCAATGCGAGTTTCGCTGCTACATGGCCTGTCAGGAGCACGGTGGCTGGTGTTTGTAAATAAAACTGATATTGTTAATTCACTGACAAAATTTAGTCATTGTTTTTCAACATTTTGACTGTTCTATGCTAGCTCTACTGCAATATTACTAATTAGCATGCCACAAAAAAAAAACTTTTCTGTGATTTTATCGCAGAAAACAAAAAGATGTAAACGTGACGCCAGTTTGTTTAATGTAACTACCACTCATGGCCACAGAGGCCACTGTTGACCAAAATGTATCTATATTGTAAAGAGTATGGCATAATTATGCAATTTAAATGTATACAGTATATAAATATATTTTAGAATTCTTATAAGTAATTTTTTCCCTTATACACGAATAGGAAAATAAACAAACAAAAACATCACCTTTAACAACATACCTGTAATTGTTTTTTAACCTAAACAAACCATGTGATTCTTACTGTCACCACAAACAAAAGTCCATTCTCTCATGCAGTGTGTCTCCACTGTCAAATTCTTAACATGCAACTGGTTTCACACTGGACAGTTATCTTTAAACACCCAGTTGCCAGGCAGTGAGACAGCCAGTGGCTCCCTGACATGCATCCAGTCTCAGCTCCACCTTGTACAAAGACACACACACACTCACACGCTCACGCAAACACTCACACACTCAAACACCCCAAATATAAAAGAAGCATGAGCACACAAACTCACACGCAGACAGATACAGTATATCATCTTTATCTCCCTCTGCCAACAACCCCCACACACACACTCTCACTTGCAAATTAACACTCTTGTGCTGTTTATCATCTGATTCAATTAAAGCTGTGGAGGCGAAGGGATCAGAGCCCGTGGGACAGCATTTTAAACGGCCACAAAACAAATGAGCTGAGGTTCAGCCACTGACATTTAAATGAGAGTAATGAGGCTGCTTGTCATCGCCAGTCTCCTACCAGCCACAGGATGCCAGCTATTTTCTTCTCTATTTTTTGTCTCTTGCTCAAGTTTGTCTCTGTTAGTTTCTCTTTTCTCTTCCACCATCACTCTTTCTCAAAGCAATCTAATGATGGCAAATGTTACATTTGCCTTGGCAAAACGCTCCATCTGCCTCACCTTCCCTCCCCTGCCATGATGTTTATTCTTTTTTCATCACATCGTTCCTCATCTCTCAATCCTGGCAGAGGAAATGCAATGTGCTCCGTCTGGTTTGCAGATCTCAGGCGAAGCCTTCAGAGCCCGGGGTTTTAGTATGACTCCCCAAACACATGAATCACCGGCTCCGAGTTATTCTGCCGGTGGAAAGCGCAAACTGCAACAACAGGCCATTTTGGAATATAATGCAGATGGGACCAATAAAGCCGATGGACTTTAAATCCAAGCGTGCATTTTTGTGAGCCGCCATCATAAAACTATGCAACCGTCACATACAAACAAAATTAACAACTCTATGAAAAGCTAGCAAGTGTTAAAAGACACTTTTCAAGGTGTTATAAGCACGTATACCCTTTGAAAGGAGACATTAAATGTAAGTTGACTTTGAAAGTTTTTCATTCCAGTCCCATAT
This sequence comes from Acanthurus lineatus, assembly GCA_029814665.1. Taxonomy (NCBI): domain Eukaryota; kingdom Metazoa; phylum Chordata; class Actinopteri; order Acanthuriformes; family Acanthuridae; genus Acanthurus; species Acanthurus lineatus. The sequence goes on from JAPZDV010000016.1 coordinate 2,445,453, forward strand.
GGGTAGTTAAAACATTTCAGTCCTGTCCATCACTGAATAATTACATCCCCTTAACAATAATGTAGCTGTCGGTATTCCTCAGTTATCAGTGTCTTTCACTAACAGTCACTGTAAGGATTTGATTTCTATGAGTTATACTCCTATAAGGTTGTGGCGAGGCTACATGAAGGGTGGAGAAGGTTAAATGTATGTTTTTTCATCAGCCAATCAGTTCACACCTTAAGCCCATATTTTGCAAGAACTGTCTGGCAGGGCATCATGGGACCTCATTAGCAGTGTCAGGGCGGTCGCAGTGGTGGTTTGTGACGTGCGCACACTCAACATTCCGCATGAAACATCCACCATAAAAATGAATAGGAGGAACGGGTTGTTATTAAAATGTATATACAGAAATTGTCAGGTAGTGCAACATATAGACACACACACACACACACACACAGGGAAACAATGATGTGGAGGAGCTGTGGAAATGCAGGTGGTATTTTCCAGATTTGCACCGTTATTCCTGAGGAGACTGTCACCACTCCACTGACTCTGGTTAATTGGACTGTCTGACACTTTCTAACGCCCCGGCCTCACGTCATGTCTATAGACTCCTTCACCCTGCAGTAGAATGAGGAATAGTGTGCTGTGGAATGTATTTAATTTATAATTTAATCTATGGAAATGTGAGAGGTTGTTTATGTTGGGCTCACTCTGTCTGTAGAGTCTGTCCATTAATTTATATTCAGTTTCTAGAATTAAGTTTCTTTTACTCTTTATTTGGCCGTCTGACTCTCTCCGTCTCTTTCTCCTCTTACCTTGTTTAACCCTATAAATGCAAACCCGTATAAACAAATGCAGTATTTTCCCCAGAGATAAATGTGGATATAAAGAAATGTATTTCCCTGCAGCTGTCGGGCTGCTTAAAAGGCAGAGAGACACCATCATTTAAGGTTTTAGCTGCACACTCCATCATGTACTGTGGCAAATTTTACCTACATATAAATATATAGATGTTCATATTCACGTCGCCTCTCATGCTGGCTGTTTGTGAATGTTCTATAAAGTACGAGTTACCCAGACCTGAAGCCAGAAAAAAGTATATCAGTATATTCTGGGTTTGCATTTTGCAGTTCTGCAAACCAATGACATGCTGAATTTGTATGTGTTATAATATCATTACCACTGTGCGTTGAATGACATAGTACAGATTATACATACATGAGCCAACTTTTTCTCATCTAGAGGAGGATGGGATGGCTGCTGCCTGACAGCTCAGCGAGACAGCTTCCGAGCAGCAGAACACTGTTCAAGGTGGAGGTAATTTTTAGCGACTGTCAGGACATTTTCTAGCTGTGTCTGTAGTGACAAAACTGGATATTTTGAGCCAAAACATGATCTTTTCTTAACCAAAACCCAGTATTTTTGTGCCTAAATCCAAGTTTTGTCACAGCATAAAATTGTAGCCTAGTTGCTGGATAAAATGTTGGAATTTTCTGTACGAATGAGTGGTTTCAGAAACACGTTATATCAGTTAGTTTCCAATGCCTCAAACAGAATCTGTGAGAGTTATGTGTGTCTTACTTTTATGAGGAATGTAGAAGACAGAATTACAGCAGAGCCTTTTTGCAAGTATGAATTATTTGAACTTCTGTGAGAAGCATCTGGTGGCAGAGTTGCACATCTGTGGCAAAAGGTGGGTGAGGGATCTTTCCTACAGTGTCTTCTTCATTTTCCTCCTCATTTCCCTTCGTCTCTGAGCATACTTACTCCTCCAATGATTGAGGACCTTCTGTGTAAAAATGGACCCTTGGGAGTTTTATCATCAGTTTGTGGTTATCAATACCATCTAGGAACTATTAACTTTTTGGGTGTTGAGCTGTCTGGCAGTCTGCCTCATCTGCTACTACTAGAGGTCTTTATGAGTTTAGAATTTAGGACCTGATGTAAAAGAGGCCCAAGGATGGCAAGAGCAGGTCCAAAATAGATGAGAGCAACCATTTAAATCTAGTCTTTATAGGGTAATGATATTGAAATTGTTTATTAGGAGACATATTTTAGCATCATTCAGAAAAGCAGTGCAAATTTGGTACTTTGAATCAGATGATGACACAAAAACCAGCTCAAAAGTCAGGTTGTGACAATTTGATGATGTCTGTGGCCATGAAAACTAGGATGAATTGAATAAATCCGGGGGGAAAAAAAGAAAGCAAAGCAATGTAGTACAGCCCATCATTTCAGCGTGGATCTTGCAGAACAAGCTGGGCAAAAATGAAGAGAGAAGTACGTGGTGAAGGGGAAAGAGGTGTGTGGAGGGAGCAGATGAGAGGCAGCAGCTGTGGAAGAAGTGTTGTTGCAGAGGCAGAGCCCAGCACCTCGGCTTGTCCCATTGATTTCAGCTCAAAAACAAATTGGACCATTTTTCACATCGTCCTGCAGTGGCCCCACTTGCCTTTTTTATTTATTCTTCCCATTTAGTAGAGCCGCCTGTGCCATGTGTGTCCAGACTGGGAAACCACCAGCACTTATTCACACTGTAGGGTAAATATGAATGTATAAAACATGACACAAATGCATTTGTGCAGCTCTTTAAAGGGTGTTAGCACTAAACGTATTACTGATGCTCACTGAATAAGACTTTCTTCGTCCTTTCGCCATGTAGGGCCATTTTAACTTCATAAAATGGTACCAATCAATAACTGATCTATTGATAAACTCTTAGCACATTACTTGCTTTAGAGTACTGCTTGCTTAAAGATAAACCACTCCAAATTGTTATAAGTTTAAGGCGATGAGAAATTGACTTCAGAAGCAAAAATGGGCATCATAAGTCAATATACATAGATTTTTCCAACTAATATAACAGTTGTAACAAACAGATTTGATTACATTTAGCTAGCTAACATGAGCTAGTGCTAATTCTGGGTACAGATGATTAAAAAACGGTCTCCAGCTAAATTCTTGTTTTTTTGAATGTGATTCATTTAAGAAGAGAGGCCTTAAAAGTGTCTTAATAAGCTCATTATTGCCACAAAATACCGAGAGTGAGGCCACAAATTCCATTAAAAAAATCACTCCTTTTGGCTTGGGGAAGGGTAAAAAAAAAGGCCACCACTCAAACTTTTTACATACATATTATCACTCATTTTACAACCTCCATCACTATATGCCTACCTGTGGATGCTGGGCTATGACTTACCAAGATGTCTGGGGAATGTGATCAGATAACTGTACATTGCTTTTGCTGGTATGTCTTTCAATTAAGTCCTAGTTCGTCAAGTGGAGTAAACAGGTGATTTTATCCTTGAAACTCATCAGCTTCCCCTCAGCTTAAGCACAAAATGTGTTTATATTGGAGTCATTTGAAAAAAAAACGTTCTTTCCTCAACAGTGAACGAAACACATCCATTGATATCAAACATCAACCTTGCAGAAATGTTATTTAAATTTAATCTGTTAGAGAGATCATAAACTGCATTGGCTTCCACAGCATGTGAACTTCTAAACTATAAAAAATATGTCATTTTAAGATTTGCCATTCTATCTTAAATCACACCAGAGGGAAAAGGAGATATGACTGTCAAACAAATTATCTGACAGAAGCTATTAGCTTTCATTGCTACACTTATTACCTCTTCACATACAAAGTGAAAACTTTAGGCTGTGGGGTCTTTGCATGAGGGAGAAACTACACCTAGACTTATACTTATTCATGCAACAAATCATGGATGATAAACCAAAGCTTCACAGGAACAGCCATTTCCTTCTGTAGGTAGAAATATGGTGCAAGGCAGAACTTTCTTTCAGGGTTAAACCAGTAACTAATCTATAAAGCACAACTTCTTAAACTCAGATGGCAAAGCTTTCTTCTTGAAGTTGAGTGGGATCATGGTCAGATCACATTTTCTCTCTCTAAAAAGTTCCAGAGGTGATTTGAGAATTTACCAGCAAAAAGCAAAAAAAAGTCCAACTGCAGAGTTCCCATACCAAAGAAGACTAGGAGCTCTTGCCTGTGGGGTTTTTCATCACTGTTTCAGAAAGGTATAGAGGAGAAGGAGAGAAGTCCTTTTCAGTTTCTCTTTGAGCTTCATGATACTGCAACTGGAAAACACAGCAGTGAGAAAGGTGGTGGTTGGAAGGGATATTTGCTTCTAAACAAACCTGGAGCTTTAAAAAGAAGGAGCAACACGATCTAAGAAGGGAAACACTGTGCATTACGACTCTGGCACAAAGGTTGAGCAAGACCCTTTATTCCACATATTTCATATTAACATATTAATTAAAAATTAAGTTTACTTTGTGTTGAAATAGAGATAGGGCTCTATAAAAAAAATAAATTAAAAAAAAAAAAATTCAAATAAAACAAGGCAAAACAAGTCCTTGGATCATACCCAAACATCGTATTCTTTTAACTAAATTTTTAAGCCTAAAAAAATAAATAGAAAAATGAAACAACTTTTCAATACTGGAAGTGTTGCATCACTGAAGTTTATCCAGTCCATGTACATGTTCTGAAAGTGGTTATTCTACTCTTACAATCAAAAGCATTTATCTGAAGCTCAACTCTGAGGATTTTCTGTAATAGCTCCTGAATAAATAACAGCAATTTCTCATTAACCTATAACAAACTCTGGCTTAAATTAATAATAGCCCCGCCCATTTCCAGTTAAAGGAACACCCACTTTCAGCTAATGTTATGTTAATCCAAACATTCTGAATACAGACACTAAATATATATTATTGTGAACTCATCCATTGTCATTAAATACTTATTTGGGGGCCAAAGAGCAAATTATTCCTTCAGAGGGTAACACAGGTAAAAGAAGGGTATATAATGAACTATGCTGGGAGGCAACAAATAAATTATAATGGATCTGTAAATGGAAAATTGTTTGACTTTATACATTTTTAAGGTGACAATCAGTCAGTGTTGCTGTTTTAGTTTGCCTTGAATCTCCTGTTGCCTCAAATTTCTCCATTTCCATTGCAGCTTGGCTCAAAATGGATTCACACTGAAAGCTGTTTGGTTGTCCATTTTTTCAAGTGTTGTGGATTCTAAAAAGCACTGACATTTTTTTGGGTATTACTTTGTTTGAGATTTGAAATAAGTTTAGCCTGTACTGTAAGGTGAAGTTAATACATCAAAGAGCACTGATTGGTCAGACAGAATCATCACTTGGGTATCTGTGGCTCAGGAGGTAGAGCAGGTTGTCTAATTATCAGAAGGTTGGTAGTTTGATCTTTGATTCCTTCAGTCTACATGTCAAAGTGCCCTTGACCAGATAATAAACCCTATACTGTGCCTGACGTCTGTTCTTGTAATGTGTGAATGTGTGTTAGAGGTCCTGATGAGCAGGCTGGCAGTCACCTGTCATTAGTGTGTGATTGCTGACTTGCTTTGTTAAGCCCTTTGTGTGGTTAAAAGACTAGAAAAGTAAAATATAAATGCTGTCCATTTAGCATTTATGTGCACTGAGGGGGGTCCTTTCTGCAGTGGAGAGCAAAGTGAAGAACAAAATCCTGGTACAAGAAGTCTGTCAAACCAAACTGTGCAACACAGTGGCAAAAAAAGGCTAAAGGCTAAAGTGTAATGTAACAATTACTGAGAAAGCGTTGATCATGGAAAAAGAATCCTGTTCCAATAAAAAGTGCCTGTTCACAGCAATATATGGCATGAATTCTGGACTCGAATCAATTTAAAATGAATCATTAAAAACAGATGGATTCACTTGTTAAAGAGAAGTGGTGATGAACTCTAACATGTTAATTTGTATTGTTAACCACTCCTACAAGAATTCAGTATCTCATCAGGCTTACAGCGCCACCTATTTGCAAGAGCAAGTAAATGTTGCATGAGTGAGATCAGGAACTAATATAAACATCAAGCAGGAGTGTGGTTTGTGATCACTTCATCTGTTATGCTTGGCTCTCCAGTCATGACCAATTAGTGCTCCATAATCCAATTGAATTACTTCATGCGGTTGGCTCTGAGTTAGTTTGACCTTCTAATTCACCCAGGTTGTGCATTTTCAGGCATTTTGGTCAGACTGTTTGATAGCATCTCTCTTTTGAATGGTATCATTCAGCAAAACAAACTGAGGAATAAAAGCTCCAAATTCTGAATGAAGTCTGGCAAACGTCTCTGGTAAAGCAGCTTTTTGAGGAAATCCCTTTCAAGCAGAGAAGTGCTTTATTTCACACAATCCTGGAGTATCTAAGTGACCTCACCTTTACTTTGCACATCACAACGTCCTCACACTCACAAAAACTGTCTCAAAAAAAGTGTGAAAACTTGTACAGGCTCCTTCTTTTCCTCCTTGTCACTGTTTCAAAGTCACTGTTACTCCTGTTCTCTCCTCCTTCAACCTGTCACTGTATCAATCTCTCTCAGCGCTCAGACAGGCAGGTCGCCTCCTCGACGCTTTAAACCCCCTCCCCACCGATTCCCCGGCACTGTCTGAGGAGGTGGCTTCTCATCATCACCTCGGCATCACTCTGCTTCCCTTTCTCCAAACTCTTCCATCTCTCTGCCTCCTCTCCTTCTCTTCACCACTCTGTTGTTCCAAACTTTAAAGGCCCCGGAGTGATGCGAAGACTTAACAGCAGCCTAAGTCTAAGTGACAGTTTGGTGTCACTGCAAAGCGTGAAGTCCGTTTGAGAAATGTCAAACTGCTGCATGTGAAGGTGGTTACCAGTGGGCTGAGTGTGAACATAATGGATGACTGGCTTCAGATGCCGTCTGCGAGCTGTCGAGCTGTCGAGCTGTCCGTCCAAAGCGCTGCCCATCGAGTTGGTCTGAATTAGATTCTAAAGTTGAGGCACTCTCACATCAAGATAGTTTAAGGCTGTAATTTCAAGTTTCTCCCTTTGGTTCACCTGCACCTTTGTGCTCTGAGTGAAACAGAAAAATACTGTAGTGAAAGGATGGATGAGTCAGAGTGAAATGATTTTTCAGCTTATCTGATGGCAAAAATAAGGTACCACATTTTGATCTCTTTTTATTTTACTTAGTCTTCAGAAGTCGTGACTAAGTTTAATGGTTCATTACTCATTTATGAACGCACCCTTTTGGTTGCCAGGTTGTGAAAAAAAGCCCTTTTCTGGGGTTAAAATTGGATTCCATTAACAGAAAACAACTGTTATGAAGAAAGGAGACTCATTCACCTTTTCTTTATTTCTCACTGCTGTCAAAACGATGACGCTGGAGCCAGTGGTGTGTCATGTGGTCACACATGTGCTTATGAACCATAAATAGTATAATATGAAGTAGAAGGAGTCATTTTAATGTCACCAGTTGTTTTTCTGAGTAGCATTTTGAAGCCTATGCTCAAGTTTATTACATATCTTGATTGTTTGATATTTTTAGTTTCACTTTTGGCTTTGCATAAGTCTAAAGCTCCCGGACAACATACACGTGCATGAACCATAAGTCCCTTCCTACCTCCACCTTTCCTTAGGACTTTGTGGCTCATTTGCAATGGTTGTATAATATTCATGCAGATGTGTTACTGTGGATTTTTTTTTGAAAGTTCAGTGCTTTGCATTCAGGCACTAAAGGGAGCCTTCTGCCAACGCGTGAGACACCAAGGGGTGTGACAAAGCTATTTGACACACTGGGGTTGAAAAACCAGGCTGCATATTTGGACAAGAGGGTGTAGCTTGGGAGGACACAGATTGCTCTTGGGGAGTGTGTGATGTCTAACAGACAGCTAGCATCTGCTGTCACCCAAAACAGCCACTTCCTTCATAATGCATGACTTCAAGCATTAATAAGTGAGAGAATTACATAAAAAGCAACCCCCCAGGTCAGTTGTTATAAATGGGAAAATTAGCTACAAGGACAAAGTGCTCTTTTATAACAGGCTGGAAACATATTTATTTCTTCCTTAAAGTTGAGCATGTTAATATTCAGCTTGATGAGGGCTTTTTTTCAGCACCGGAGATTAGCACTTGGCTTAAACATGCCCACACAATGCATGTGGAGAGACAAGAAGGTCTAGAAGGTCTATTGGGCGATCATCACTGAAAGATTAAGGTGACTGAGGTTTTGACTTCTAATTCAAAGCATGCATCACACACATACACACATCTGTATGTAAGCTTAGTACATTTCCTCTCACATGAACATCTTCATCTATTTGTGTGTTTGCATGTGTGCATGTGAGCGTTTGCATGTCTGGTCCCAATTATAAGTAGTTTTTACTGTGTCGTCTTGTGGTCGGATTACTCCAAGCGCATCAGTCTAAATGATACACACACACAGACACACAGACACAATGTGATAAAATAATAAGCGCTTGTTTCCCCCTGTGGCACACAGATAGCTGGGAACTAACGAGGGGCATGTGGAGAGCTGGCTTAAACACACACATGCGCACACACATGGATATACACAGATAGTGACAGAGAAGAACAGTAGGGGGGGAAACAGGCAGATGATAGACAAAAACAAAAAAGCGGAGAGTAAGAGGCAAGATGAGGAAAAAAAAGAGAATATGCAAAAAGGAGAATGAGAAAGTAACATAGAGGAAACACAAAGAGAAGTGAAGATAAAGAAAAAGAATGAAGAAAGAAATGGGAGAACACAGCTTTCAGTGTTAATGCAAATTTCCATCCATCCATCCACACTTCCATTACGAACAACACTGCAGCTCTTTTAAAATGAGGACACAGACCCTTTGAAATGATACAACCAAATCTTATTATTCGCAACTGATCAAACTGGGCTAATAATACAAAAACTGTCTGGGTATGAACCAAATCTAACAAATCTACAAGGGTTACGTTTGAAAAGCTGCTGGGAAAACGGCCCAGTCTCATTCCCAGTGCATCAAAAGCTCAGACTCTGATGTGAATGCGTCCATGTCACTATTAAAAGCTCATAACAACTGCTTTGCCCTACATTATAGAAAGAGCAACAAAGTTCCAAGATGGCATCAGCACTAGACACCAAAGGTTGTAGCAAACATTTGATAAGTAGGGATGAGAACATGCTGCGGAAACCTGTATTCTTTATGTAGACCCTGTCATATCCCATCTACTTCATATTGGTGACCGCTTCCTACACTTTGGCAACAAATAAATTCTAGTGTTAAGGTTACTCAAACAGCTGCTACATTTTCTGCATTTTCAAATCAGAGTGGAGGACAACTTAAAGATCAAGATGGTTCTAAATGTAGTCCAGTTGTAGAGGAGATGGCAGCTAACAGAGTTTAAAGATACAGCTGTCATGAGTCTGCTCAGGCTGTCTGCATGTGCTGTGGGAGGAGACAGCCCTGTCAGGTACACACACACACACACATAACACACACACACACACTCACAAAGATATGTACACATAGTGATAGCCTGAGACAGGCACGATAAGAGTCTTGTTCAACATGTGGACTTTGAGTGAAGATCAAGTGTTCTGCCACATTCATGACTAACGGTCAAATGTCTTTCCACCCCTCAGCTCCTTAAATCCCTGCTTAGAATGGACATTGAATGATTGTGTTAGCTTGAAGCTAGATTTCTATCATTTTATTTTGGGCATATTATCAAATTCAAATCAAGTATAAATTCCACTGAAAAAATTAGAATCCATTCAATTCTGTATTGAACTACTTTAACATTTGCAGTAAGTCAGTTCACATAAAACAGCAACTAAAAGAGGGAAAGAGGAAACACCATAGTTTTCTGTGTGATCAATGTGCACAACCTGCAACAACAACCTAAACTTAAATGAATATTAATCAAATGTATTTAAAAGTGGCTGTCATTTTTAAAATGACAGACATTTTTAAATTTTTTTTGTCCAAATAATTTTTGTAAATAAAAAACTAAAGAGAAAAACTATGCTGTTGTTTTTCATTGCTTTATCTCAGTAAAAAATGAGAAGTTATAAAAAAATTGTTAGCGTCTGAATATAACAAACCCTGGGAATTCTTTGACTGAAAACTGAATCTTAAATAAAATCCAGCTGTGGAAAGATGAACTATTGTTGAGTAACAATGTTAGAAATTTGAACAATTTATCACAACATTAAATTATTTCAGGTCATATGGACAGCAAGACCAGATAAATAAATGCTAAATGTAATTCTGATTCGCTGCCTTTCTAAATCAAAAACAAATGAACAAACAAGCAAAAAAAAGACCTTTTCCCATAAATATGCCTCTTTACACAACATACTGTTGACAGTTTTCATAGAGACTATTTCTTTTGTAAAACTGCACCAAACTTAAAAAATGTTAAAATTATCCACGCTTCATACGCATCTCATCTCACAAGAAATACAAAAAAACACAACAACACAAAATTCAACACAAAGCACTGAAGCATGAAGGAATTATACTTTCCCATTAGTGACCTTGTAATGTATTATAGATCTTGTAGTTAACAAGAGTGTTCCTTTTCCTTCCATTCATTCTTCAAGTCACATGCAATTGCCCCAGCTGAGTGACGGCAGCAAGAGCAAAACAACACACTGGGTCCTCTATATTGGACACTATAATCAAACCATAATGCACTTTGTCATTCCCTGAACCCTCCCTGATCCCACAAGAGCGTTTTAGTCGCAGCCACAGAGGAACAAATTGACAAAGCCGAGGCAATATGAAGTATTGCTGTGGGTCCGCGCGATGGGGGAAAATTGGCAATTTTCAAGTCTCCGATTGTGGAGACAAAGTGACACGTGTGCAGCGGATGTATTTTTCCGAATGCAGATCAGGATGGATAGGAGGAAATAAGCGGGGAAATCCTTTCCAATAGATTTACAGTCATGGCAGAACAAGCTGCAAAAAGAAAAAAAAAGAAAAAAAAACGCCTTGTGTTGTCTGAGCTCCGACATGACAGACTTTTGACGGATTCAAATGCCACTTCAAAAATAAAATCACATCTATTTGACAGTATGCAAGGTAGTGAGGCAGGTTTTCTGGCAGCCATCACCTGTTTGTCTGAAAACAGATTGACAGCCTGGCTTGGCAACTGATTGACTGGTCGTGTTTTGTGCTGTCAGGGTAACATTTTCATCTAACGTTGTTCTGACACTTGCTGCGAAACCGATCAGGACAGATAAGAGTGAAATTTGACTTCCAACCCCTGCAAATGTATTCGATCCGATATTTGTTTGGCAGGTCTTTTAAAGGAAAACAAGTCAAACGCATACACACAAACACACACATTTGTGAATAATCAGCTTTGCTAAAATCCCTCTAACATCAACACTTTGCTCACTGTTTTGGGCAGCATGGGGGATAAGTTGTTTGCTGTCACCTCACAGCTAGAAGAGCCTGGGTTTCCCAGCTGGGGCAGAGCCTTTCAGAGCTGCCATGTGTTTCCTCTACGTGTTCCATATATCTAGTGGTTTTTGTGTGATACTGACATCGCACTATGGTCCATTACTGCTAATTAAAAGCATTTTCATCCTTTTTCAAATTCTAGCCATGTAAAGCCCTCAACACTTGATAGGACACACATACTGTAAGGTTAGTATCTCCCTAGCTTGCGAATGTTAAAACTATTTTTTACCATATATTTGCAATAATGTTATTTCAACAAGTAATGAGGAAGAGGGAAGCTAGTAATAGCAACTTGTCACTCTGTCATGAGCCCAGATTGGTGACACATGACTTGACTGTCAGAATGTTGTAGCAGGTCCTGTAACCTCAGCACTTCATTTGTCACACCTTGATTTAAATTTTGACAAAAGGGAATGTATGGAGAGTGAAGTGGGTTTGCTCAGCAATGGCAAAGGCTAACGATGTTAGCTTACCAGTTCTTTCAAGAATGAGCTGTCCTTAAACAACACTCACTCTGTCCTTTTGTAAATTGAGATGTTAAACTGAATGTAAAGAGATTGTAAAGAGATACAGCTGACAGTTCCAACACAAGGGAAGGTCGGAAAAGTCCTCAGTCATTATTCAATGCAAAAGTAGTTTTACCACACACCACATCACCGCAGACTTAAGGAAAAAAGAGGGTATCTTTCAAAGCTATAGTCCTTTTAGCATAGAGCTACCAATTTTTGTGTCCTAAGCAATGTAGTAATACAAATGTAGTGAAAAGACTGTAACTTTACATAATAATCTGAACTACAAACTATAAAAAACTACTTCATGTTTGAATTAAGCGAGTGACTGTTGTATTAAGGCACAAAAATTTATGAACTGCCTGGATTCCTGTTGAAACACCACTGAGTTCCTGCACTTTTCCAACTAATAGCAGCAGTCACAACAAAAAGTTTGAGCCCCTGTAACAAATAAGAAAATAATAAATGAATAAAACGTATATTTCATCTTTTATTCAACTTAAATTTGATCAAGTAAGCACACAAGTTGAAAGACAACAATATGGATATATAACAACACTTGTTCCTTAGCAAAACTGGATTTTAATAATGTTGAACTCATGCATAATTGCTTTCCAGTGATTTGTGTAACTGACATATGACACTTGAAGGAATCCCAGATATTTAGCTTTGGGACACTGTCTCCTCTGAGACCTCCTCACCCTCCTCTGTATCAATGCCACAGAGCCATATCTTATTCCTGGCTTGCCTTGGATGTCATAGCAAGTACAGCCTGGCAAATTTATCAATTTATATTCAGTGCCGCTTGCAGTCAAAAGAAGAAGAGTCCCGAAGAAAAAGATCAATTTTCCAGTTTTAGATCTTGGCTTTCATTATTTCTCTCTCACTTTCTCTTTCACCCCAAGTTTCTGTTCTTGCCACGGAATTGGGGAAAGATAAAATTGAAAAAGAGACGCTGGAAGATGGCACAAGGGTACAGAGGAGAAAGATTTTGAACGAGGAAACTGTCTGAGTGTGAATGAGAGAGTGTGTTTGCACAACTGTGTGTGAGCAAAGAGGTTGACACTGAAGAAAACAGTAGAAAGTGTGTGTATAAGAAAATGTTTTGGAACATTAGCGTTGGATTAAGTGCCTAATACTGTCTTTTTGTTTAAGTAGTAATTAGCAGCTTTTTCATGTAAAATTTTGTCTGCTCTCTCCAGTCTCTCCTGGTTGATTTATATTATGTGCCACTGTGGATGCGGAAAGTTGCTACAGACTCCAGAATTTAAAACTCCAGTTTACCATAAAATTAAAAGATTTATCTGCCAGTGTAAGCTTAATCAGTCATTGATTCATCAATGATGAGTTACTGAATTTAACTTGATGGTCTTTTATTTGTAAAAGTGTAAGTGAACACAGGATCAAACTTTTCACCATCATGAGAATAATAAAATCGTTAGCTGGCAGAAAATCTCAGTTACACTTTGGAAATATAGACAAACATTGATCTTTTTAAATCATCAATACAACTATAAGCTCATCAAAATGAATCCAATATGACAGGCATTACATTTGGAGAGTGTTTTTTTATATATGTAGAGGGAAATTTAACCAAGATGCAGAGTTAAAACTTATTTCTGCTGCTTGACTCAAACAATATGTAAAACGAGGGTCTCGCTCTGAATTATATAAATCCTATCATAAATGTGACTAATGTAGTTAAGGAATAATGTACCTGCCAGGGGAATCAGGGATTAAAATTAGCTGCAGCTGTGTGACTGTACGTTACTTCAACACTTCCATTTCCCTTTGAAGTCCATGGATTTATTCCACAAGTTTCCTGTGAAGTGCAGTTGGAACTGAAGTGCAGCAAATAATCCTCAGAGAGGGCTGCGAGACCCACTGTGGGTAGTCACACACACATACATGCACATATGTATGCACACACACATACACTAACAGATACACCCATATGCAAAGAGTAATAATTTTTACTTTAGTAATAAATATGAGCTATTACAAGTACACATGTATTTACAAGTAAATATGTATTTAGATAGCACAGTGATGTAGAGAAAGTGATGCCAGTAAACACTCTCTCACACAATGAATATCACACATGGTGGCTTCCTCTTCTCTTTCCCATCGAGTATCTTTTTTACTGTTTTCTCTCTGTTTCTCTTGTACCTTCTCTGCAAGATCTTGTATCGAAATTTATTTTAATTTGAAGCAATTTTCTCATTTGGAGCCACATGCCATGGTGAACTGCCTCCAGACCTGTCTGGAGCAAGGTTATGCTGACTGGACAAAAGGTTATATCTCAGCACTGAACAAATCAGGTTCTTGGACCCTCAGGAACCAACACATTTAAATATAAGTGGTCAATTCATTAGCACGCGGAAGATATGAATGCAGTCCATTTGGCTTACCTGAGGCCAGTATTAGGTTATTCGAAGTGGGCAAAGTTTGTCCGGTTACATTTCCAGCACTTACATTTCCATATGCACACTGAAAGCTCTGTCATTGGCTTTAATTGTTATTTTTTTCCAACTGACCACCATGAGATCCCATTTTTGAGGCAATGTCAATCATCCTGCTGCAGGTGTCTTGTCTCAGCTCATCCTTGGGTTTATAATTACATATTTCAGAAGACTGCAAACCTTTGGAAGTGCTTTAAAAACATGCTGTTTCAGGAGCAGACAATGGAAAACAAGCACAAGAGCTTCAGGAGCGATTAAACACCTTCATGCCTCTTTTTTTGGTTATTGACAGGAGCCTATTTGTCAGTCCTCTTAATTTCTTATTATTCCTCTCTCCTCTCTCAAGCTTTTCTCAGAGCTGAGAGGACTATCAGGGAGAAAAGCTGTTTGGTTTAAGTTCATCATCTAGTGGCCTAAATAATTAAAGGTCTATTGCTGTGGAGCGGATGTCACTGAAGAGGCAGAACAGGTCGTCTTGGCAAGATACTGAACCCCAAATTGCCCCGGGTGGCTCTTCAGCCAGTGTGCATGTTTTACTGATGAGCAGGTTATGTAAAGGCCATTACCTGTGGTGTATACATGTTTGTGTTGTTTGTGTGTTTTGTGTGTGTTGTCTGAACCAGGAACATTTGAGAATGACAGAAGCAGGAAATGACACAAACTGGCAGTAAATGTAAAAATGATCTATATCTACAAAGGAGAAAAAACTACAAAAAGTAAATGGAAGCATGAGGTGTGTTAGTCAGCAGCAACAATAATGCTCACATAGGTGTGTGACTGTGGTGTCATGTGAGGTGCTGAGGAGTAAGAAATGAAACAAAAGACCAAATATAACAAAGGTAGCCATTGCTGGTCGGGCAGACAGAGAGCTAAAGTGAAAGCTGGACCTTTTATATCCACTGGAACACTGAGGCCAGGTGTTCCAGATGTGGAAAAATGTGGAAATCAGCTCCTCTAGCAAAAACAACACAGACACAGTCACTGATATGCACACACACACACACACACACAGGCAGACAAAGCAGGATCCATCCCAGTGTGAATAGGTGAGTGACTCATAACTGCCAACTGACCTTTATTGTGAAGGGCTTTGAGTGGTCAAAAGACTAGAAAAGCATAAATGCAATCCAGTTGCTCAGAGAAAGCTGCTCCAAGCACAAACAAACACATGTACACACACATGTACATACACACACTTTTAAAGCAATACCATACAATATTTTTGTGAATTCAAGTAATTTTTTCTGCTACTTTTTAATTGTTTACTTATTTATCAATTCATCTCTTGTCCTTTTTTAATGTAAAACTCCTACTTCAGCATTACACACACACACTCCCACACACACACACTCACAAACCACCAGGGTGGCTGCAGGGTTATAACACTCACCCCTCCTCTGCCTCCAGCTTAATTCATCCATCCCTCTTTCTTCTTTCTCCTTTCTTGTCTATAAACTCATTCATTTTTCACACACGCACACACACTTACACACACACACGCGCGCATGCATGGTCATGGTCAATCAATCTGCAGCGTCTGGCTTATGTTCTCCCATCCGCAGTTAGAGAGGAGGAGAGGAAGAAGGAAGGTTGTGAAAAGGAAAAAAAAAGAATGAGAAAGAAAAAGAGAGGCAGAGAACAGAAGGAGGAGGGTAATTGCAATATAAATAGCTTTTTTGTGCTGCTAATATTTATGATGGTGCTATTGGAGGATAAAAAAGAGAGATAGACATGGCAAGACACAGTAAGAAATAGAAAATAAGAAAACAGTTATAATAATGCAGAGAAGACAGAAAATGGAAAGCAAAGGTAAAATAGAAAGAGGTGAGGTGGGAAAGAAATGCAAGTCAAGAAACAGAGGAAGATAGAAAAAAAGGAAAAGATTGGCAAGAACTGACAGAAAAGATGGAGAGTGAGAAGGATAGCCTGCTTTTGACCAAATATTTCAATAAACTAAAAGACCTAAGAAGTAAACTCAAGAACTGAATCAGGAAAAATGGGCCCATTAACCAGGTCTGCATCTGTGTGCATCATCTGGATTAATCTGATCCCAGATCACGGGTGATAAGAAACAATGCAGTAAACAGGTTGGACTCATTTTACATCCCTTTTACGCAACGGGAACGGTAGTTTAATGCTATTATTCCAAATTTAATTATTTTAGTGAATTAAAGCCAGAAACAGTAAATAAAGAGATATTTTGCATCTTTTCAGTTGCTGTTGTGTTTTCAATTCAGCACTGAAAACCTTGCAGTTCATAGGTCTTCAGAAAGTATCCACAGGGAATTTTTATATGGCAGAAACTATGGCAACGAAACTTCATTTTTAATCCTCTGATCAAAACTCAGAGGTCCCTGTCTTCTTAAAAAAGTCCCTGGTTTTCTGAGAAGGTTCTCTGAAAAACTATCCACAGCGGTATCAGGCTAAAAGATGGCAAGGAGAGGACGAAGGAGACACGGAGGAGGTTAAATGCTGGAGACAAGATGAACGGGAGAAAGAGTGAGCTTACAAAAGAAGAAAGCATCTGACACGAGAGGAAAATCTGATGAATAGTGAGGTAGAAAAGATGAATAGAAGAGGAGAGAAGTGGGAGAGAAAAGACTTACCCACTGATAAAGGCTGGGTGATGAATGGATGGAGGGATAGTTTCAGACAGGGAGGATGAAAAATTCAAAGTTAAACGGGTGGATGAATAAAGTAATGAAAAGTCAGACAGTAGAAAAGTGTGTATAGTTGCGATGAGGTCAGACTGTCATGTTGGTTTTTAATAGTTTTGCATACAGAACTACATACCATCAAGCTTGTACTGTAGCTAGATCTATAAAGGGGGCAACAGAATATTGGCATTATGAAAAACATTTGATAT
The DNA here is from genome assembly GCA_029814665.1 of Acanthurus lineatus. Classification (NCBI taxonomy): domain Eukaryota; kingdom Metazoa; phylum Chordata; class Actinopteri; order Acanthuriformes; family Acanthuridae; genus Acanthurus; species Acanthurus lineatus. The sequence continues at coordinate 2,462,554 of JAPZDV010000016.1, forward strand.
TGACTGGTGTGTTTTTTTCTGCATGACAGTTTTCCTACTGAGAGACATCAAAAATTGAATATTGTGGAGCTAAACTTGGCTCGCTTTAATCAGTAAGGGACATTACAAAGGGATTAGAGACAGTCACATTTATTTTTAGACACCCCATGTTCAAACAACTAGGCCAGTTAGAGCAACCACGTCAAAGCTGATATGTCTTTTCTCTGCCAGCGGCTGCCTCCGCACGGCAAACCAATGCTGATTCAAGTTATCGCTGATGTCAAATTAATTTATAAATTTCACCATGCATTATGCGACACAAAAAAGCTGAAAAACATTGATTTCATACTCTCCTCCTCCTGTTTTGTCTTCCCTTCTATTCTCCACCAGCGTCTTCTCTGCTCTTAAATTCTCTGCAGTCTACTTCAGCTGCACTGAAATATTAACCAAGCTCCATTAAACTCGAGACTGCAGCAAACACATACAGCTCTAAAAATTCAGAGACAAGCACAGGGCAGCATTTACATCTTTCAAAAGCTGCATGACAGATAGCTCAGAGTCCAGTCTCCCTCTGGAGTGAGCCTGCAGATAGCAGTGTGAGTCAATGGCTCTGGCTTGCTGCCTATTGATCCAAATTGGTGGATCCGGGTCACATCAATCCATTTAGGCCCGGTGTGTGAAGAGCTGAGAGCGGCAGTGCTGATCCCTCCAGGCCTCCGCTGTGGCACAGGAGGACAAACACAAGAGCCCAGCTGTACAGAGCACATGGGTCAATAGCAGCGATCAATGCGAGGTCAAACATGATCGCAACTAATGTTGTGCTATAATCTGAATAGACTGAGCCGATATGATTTATCATGCTTCCACAGGGACCTGTAGCAGTTGCATTCTGGACAGAATATGCTTAGTTACAGACAGAGTGAAAGCAGAAATAAGGCCAGATGAGCCTGCTGGACGGCCCTGAGGCAACAGATGAGCTGCTGGGCTTTTATTGACCACCTTCCTCAAATTTCTCAAGACCCATCAAGTGTTATTCAACTGTTTTTTAACATGTTTGGGGGAAAAAATCACTGCCATGTTTGCTGCCTGTCAGTTTGATTATGATCATTTACCTTATTGCTGCAAGGTAACATTGCTATGATTATTCTGCACTTAATGTCACACCCAATGAAAAGTACCTTTTGTAGCTTGCGGCCAGTTATTTTTGATACTAATAATTTGTGTTATACTTCGCCTTAACTTTTTAAATTCCAGTGTAAATGAAAATCACATCTTTCTCACTGTGACTTACGTAATTCATAACAAAGTCTATTTAGTGGGCACTTCCCTAGAACACACCTTCTTCAGGAGATCTGGAGCACCTTTGCTACATTTTATTGCAAGAAACACAGGATGTCAAGTCAAAATACTTTAGGAATCTTGTAGATATAATTTCATAAATTTCCCATGAGCCTGAGGTCTTTTAAATAGGTTTTCTTCTCAGACTAATGTGTCTTCATAGCTGAGTCTGGTCAACTTTTTTTTGTGTGTACTTTTGTACCCTGAGTCAAACACATACTGCTGACACAGAAAGTACTGAAAAGCTGAGAGTTGGAAAAAGAGCGCAGCATCTGGTGTGTCATAACATAAAGAAAATCTATCTCCATTTGACCTGGTGGCTGCTGCCTCACTTGTGTTATGTCTGTCTTAGTCTGACTCACTGGATGCCAACTGTTGGTAAGCCTCTGATGTGAAATTTTTCAGCCAAAGTGAAAGTGAATGGACAGCCAGTACAGAATTTTCTACCATCTACTTGTTATCGTTGTCAAAATAACAGTTACTACAGGGAACAACATCTGTGCTGGCAACCTCCACCAGGAAAAAAGCAAGTTACCCCAACCCTTACATGATTTTTCCCTGAGGGCACCAAACGCACTGCACCGCCAAAGCCAGTTCACCTGAATGATAAGGGGTGCAGCTAGACCTTTTTTCCAGTGCTGATACAGAACTGTGGGAAGTCTCAAACTGTATCTAGTCTCACTTACTACAAAATAAAAAGAAACTATAACTTCAAGAGGAACTGCAGCAACTGTGACAGTCCTCGAATGGTTATACTTCTATAAGAGTAAAGTCCACCATTACACCTCTGTGACTCTTACTGTTTTTCTTTCTCTAAATCAGCTGCTTTCTGACCCTCTGACTGAGCGTCACGCTCTAGTACCTCTCTCCCTAATGCTTTAAATGAAGCATATAGACTCAGAGGTAGAAAACTGTTTCCATATGACTGTGTGGGTGGACCAAACCTTTGTTGTGGAACCATAAGTCGATAACCCTCCAGCAAGTATTAGCGCTAGCTTTTGTAGTCTAACCTCCTACTGTCGGTTTACACCATAAGCCTCAGTCTAGTTATCAGCCCGTGTGCAGGTTCTTGATCAGTGTCTGGGCAGAGGATGAAGGAAAGACCGCTTCTCTACGGTACAGATGAGATGGCTGCAGGAACAGAGGAACGAACGAGGAAGAGGAAGCAACAGGAAATGTGTTTTCTCCTGTGGCTACGCTGTGGTTTACATGGCATAGCTTTCAGCTCTAGAACACATGCTTTTCTGTGTCAAGCTGTGTCAAAAGGTCATTTTACATGTATTTTATTTTTGTTTCAAGAAGGAGTAAAACCTACAATTTTAAACCGAAGCCCTCCAGCTCAACTCTGCCTGTCAGCTAGATTAGCATAGAAGCCATATACACACACAGGAGACTGGCTTAACTTTCTATTTTAAAGTGTTTTCACACAGCCAGTTTCCCGAAAAGAGGATGGACAAACACTTGGTTTAACCCCCAGACGGTAAGAGCAAAGTGCTCCATCAAAGTATGCCTGTAAACCAACTGAATTATTGATGGTTAATCACATAGGAAAGAGCCAAGTTGGATACACCATGGCTGTCATATCTTAAGTGTCAGCAACTCTGAAATGGCCCTGAAATGGGGAGAGTGGTGTGAATGGAAAATGTAAAAAGACATTGAAAGCCTGGTTTGAAAAAAACGACAAGTGACAGTTTATGCTAAATGGATTGTCCAGCAATGACATTGACAGACATTGTGCGTGATTCTGCTTTCATACCAAACACTTAAGTTTGACACTGTACAGTGACGTCTGACGTACAGCCGCATGTGTCAAAGCAGTGCAAATACTGGCCTGTTCCCCTGCCAGTTTTTTACAGCCAAAGTTCACATACACTGAGATTAAAGGTCTCCGGTTTAATAAAGACATTGATAGTGTTCCAAAGTCACGTCACCAATTTCTCTGTTGGAAAAAAATGGGTCTCAGGATGCCAACAAAGACTTTGATTTAAATTTTTATGGCTTTGAACCAGTTGGTTTCTTTCGGATGTATTCTATAGCATCCTGGCAGTCTGATATCCTCAGGAATCACAGCCGTATTGGAAAATTTTGCACCTCACAATGCAAAGGTTCAATGCCAGTTCAGGGAGAAGAGTGCCCTTTATATATAGAGGTGAAAAGTAAAAGTGTGGGTGCCAGGGTGGCGGATGGGTGTCTGGCACTTTGACTTTCACACAAGAGACTGGACTTTGCAACTTTCCACAGATATGCACTTAAAAGAATACTCCAGCGGTTTAGTGTCACACTGTAACAACACTGTTGGACTCAGGATTGACAGTTTAAATAAAGGGATTAAAATGGAATACAGCAGAATCTGAGATATTGTCCTTTCAAATCTGCTTCATTCTTCCTTCCTTCAAAACCTGGTGCCTACATTACTCTAAATGCAACTTGATTCAGCCTGCCTTGACAACTTTAAATACAAGTGATAGAACTCCCAAAAACATGAAAACACACCTAGATTTGTTGAATCTCCGGAGCTCATCATCAATGCATTCATTGACTATAATCACAGACTTTTTTTTATAACCTTAATCAGGTGTTTCATTGGCCCAACATGACTAAAGGTAACTTCACAACATTTTATTTGCCATAACAACAATCTCTAATGAGACTTAACTGTTCATGCCTTGCACAGGTAATGTAAAGGGAGGGAGTTAGGAGTTGTAAAAAAAAATTCAAAAACAAGTTTTACTTAGATTTTGAAGAATAATCATGTAACAACACTCTAGTCTGGCAAAAAGGTTGCAACCTACAGTTACACAGTTCAGTAGGATGCTACTGCTTTATATATTTTCCCTCCTACATTAGGATTAATTTGAGTTTAAACCAGAATAAACAGAGGAGCTGAGAGCTGATCAGTTTATGGCTTGAGATATTATTGTGCATTATCTTAGCTGAACATTCTTCTCAGTACTTTTTCCAGGTAATAAAACTTCAAACAAGAGATAGAATACATAAAAAAAATGTTCTCCTGGCTTATTCATCTCTCATCTTCTACTTCGGGTCATTTTTCATTAGCAGAGTGGCTTCTGTTACTGTTGAATTGCTGCCACTGTCATTTTGTTCATAATTGCTTTCAAGGCTCTCTCCTTTATGATAACAGTGGACAAAGAGGCAAATTTGCTTTAGAAAAAAAAATCATCCATTTACCATTCTTTTTTTTTTTCTTATGTAAAATGAGGGACATAGTTGACAGTCAGAAAAAGATCACAAAGAGACAAGCAGACAGCTATTTCACAAAAGTAAAAGGATAGTCTATCTAAAATTACAAAAATTGCTCATCATCATAGGGATATTATCTGAACATAATGTGACCATCTCTAAATACTTTCTCTTTCAAGCTTTTAGAACTGCCAATCACTGAAATGCTGACGGTAAATCAGCAGTTTCATTTCATTTTACTCCTTTTTTTTCATTGCTCCTCATTTTAAAACCTTGTAACTCATGTTTGTGTTTACTCTCACTTTCCTTTTTTTATATTGATCCCTTTTTTCCATTTAATTTGGTGCAAAAAGCTTTTTTAAACTGCTACCCGTCTAATTTTGCCACAGTCTAAAGAGGTGTTACCTGAAGAATCTGTAAATAGGTTCAATTACATTTGCACTGTGATTCTAGTTTACTGTATTTTTATTCTGAGGGTTGAAAACTAACTGTAGATACATTTTGTCACTAATCCACAAATAATTTAATCTGGGGTTTAGTCATTGTCTTTAAGTGACGCTTCATGGAACATCTCAACAGGATTTCAGTTTGATTTCTGTTTTTACAACAGAACTTTCTAAGCAGTGAAAAAACTCCAGAGTTGGGGCCTCAAACCAGCGACTTTAGGTTCAAAAACTCCTAAAGCAAAACAACACTTACACTTTGGATTGTAATGATTTCATTGAGGGTGAGGGGTGTTTCACAAGTCTTGTCTTGACCCGCTTAACAATACAGTATGACTCCTCTGTTTGCTCTGAAATAGAACTAATGAAGCTATTAAAACCACAACCTCTGGGATTGGGAAGGTTTATGAAAAAGTTCTTTAAAACAGATGATCCGGCTGCATTCTATTTTAAAACTCATCTGCTGGTTTGTAACTTGTTGTCTTTCACCCAAAACTGAAAAGGCTGATGGAGATTTGACGCATTTTCAGAAGAGCACTAAAATAGTCAAAAAAATGAAAACGTCTTATGTTGAGATTTGTCATTTAAGCAGTTTTTAGTTTAGTCATTTCCTGTTTTATTTTGTTAACCCCTGTCTTCTGTCTTTAATTTCCACATGTCCTTGTGATTACCTGCTCTGCCCTGATGTGATTCAGCTGTTCTGATGGTCCCACCTGTGTCTCATTGCTCCCGGTGTGTTTAGAGTCTTGTGTTTCCTCTTTGTCTTTGTCAGATCCTCTGTTATTGTCTCTCCTCGGCTCTGTGTTGTTTCCTGACTCTGTTTCTGTCTTAGTTTCCATCCTGCCTTTTCCCTGTTTTTGGTTTAATTTTAGTTTTGTTTATTCTTAGTTTTTTTATTTATTTGTTTAACCTTTTTTGATCTTACAGTTAGTTTTGCTGTGTATCAGCTTTTTAAAAAATTTTTTAAAATAAAAGCTCACTTTTGGTCAGTGTCCCCTGCGTTGTGTTTTGTATTTGGGTTTTGTTTCAAATGCGACACCTTAAGCATTTTAGTAAAGTCCTTATTTCTCTTTCTGCCCCTTTCACTCTATGTATAAAGAAAACCCAACCTTCAGACAGGCTCTATCATTTTTGATGGATTTCATTTTTTTTTCCATTTTTGTTAAGTGAATATTGTGATATATAGCTTTGTAACTTAACAACCCCTTCTGATCAACACATTTTTCATTAGTAGCTTGGTCTGGACCCTCTTTTTCAACTTTTTAAACACATTACATGACATTTTCATATGTGACTTCTGACATACCCACAGTCCAGTCAGGCTAATTCAATTCCCTCTTTTTAATGACTTGAGGTTGTTCTAAATGTGTTTTTTAAATTTATTTTTAGATATTATTGATAAGTGCTCTTAACTATTCAAATTTGAGTATTGTAACAGCACTTGTTCACCCATTCAGTTCTTTGTCAGCTGGAATTTTCTCCAAACCCTCAAAAGGATAAATCGGTATAGCTGATGGATTTTTTTTCACACCAGGCATAGTGTTGCTAGAAATTTTTTGATCATTTTTAGATTTTATTCCTTGTTTCAGCTATACTTGGTCAGTAAGCTAACACACTTTTCTCTCACTCACTTACCACATAAAATTACAAAAGTTTTTGGATTGCATTTATATAGCTCTCTTTAGCATATGGACCACTCCTTGTGCTTTACAACATGTTTGCCAATCGACATACACTCACATTAACACACTAATTGGACTCTATAAATAGCTCCGACCTGCTCATTAGAAACAGTCACACACACACACACATTGAGGCCCCGTCATCTGGAGCAATTTAAGGTTTAGTATCTTTCTCAATGACACTTCAACATGCAGATTCAAGGAGCTGGAAATTTAACCACCAAATTCCTGACAAGTAGATGACCTGCTCTTTCTGAGCCAATAACCATAATTAACCATTGACCATTTACCATTTTAACCATTCCAGTGCACATCGTTACAATGGCTTAAACAATGGCATCTCATTCCCCGTAGCTGTAATGGGGCTGAAATAATTTGCAGCTGGATTTGATCTTTTTATGTGCCCTTTATTAACTGTAGACGTACCCTTTAGATTCATGCACCAATGATATGGAATTACTGCTGTACCTTTGTGACTGAGCTGATGATGGTTTTTGGATTCCAATAAATGAGACACAGAGACACATTGCTGGTCCATAAACTGCACAGCACATCATTTATTGAAGTATTTTTTTTCTGATGTGATGCCACTGTTAACAAAAAGACATAACTTTCCCATGCCTTTGAAAACTGTTTTATGATGTGATAATGCTATGGTTAATGTCTGCTTAGATTTAAGGAAAGATTGTGGTTTGGATTACAATAAGTACTCAGTTAAAGTTGGAAAATGTTGTGGTTTGTGCCACAGTTATAACTTCAATAGGGTAAGGGAACACTCTTATGCACACTTTTTTTAAAAAAGCACATTGGTTGGATTTGGAAACCATAAACCCAGACCTCCCCCAAACTTTGATTCACTGAGCCTGAATAAATTTGTCATTTTCCTTGAGAGGGCAGTCTCTTTCACTCACCATTAAAAGATTTCATGAAAAAACTACTGGTTTAGTTAGTAATATCAATAATTCAGTAGAGAAATGTGTAAGATTTATTTTAGAATGTGTTTACTCTCTTTTGTAGCCAAACTTGTTTAAAAAAAACCACAAGTCAGCTTTCTATGACAGCCAGCAAGGATCAGTTGAGTCTAATTAGAAAAGAAGCTTTTTGATCTAAAGTGGATTTTTTTTTTAGCATAATCTCAAACCTTTATTTAGACCACATACTCAACATAAAAGGACTTGTTCAAACACTCGCCCTGTTGACAGCCCTCTAAAGGGAACTATTAAAGAAAATTGCTGAGGGAGAGCATGCTGAGTCTCAAGTCTCAAAGTTTATTTACAACTCCATTGGCGTTGAAGTGTGTCAAGGGTTCTTGGGACCCCTGTGTGCAAAGGGTCTTGAGCAGACCTTTAATGGAGCTCTCAATGGAGAGAGAGAGAGAGAGGGTGACATTGTCTCCATCTGAAGACTCACCTCTCTCTAATTGCCTCAAGTCCTATTGATTACCTGAGGCCCCTCACACCTTTTCTGTAAGATCCCTTCACACTGTGTGTAATCCCCTCACAGAGCTCACAGACCAACCTGTTTGCTGTTTTCTGATGTGATTAGCAGTATTGATCAAAGTGCGCTCACGTATGTGTGGGCCTGGGTATGTGTGTGTGTGTGAAGCGGTGCCTAACGGACGTGATCACTCATAATTTGGATGCTGAGAAAAGGGAGTAAACACATGGTTGCATACTGATGTTTAGTCAGAGAGATCAAAGTGTCTGATGATCAACTCTGCACACAAAGCCTACATCAACCTACACACACACACACACACAGTCTACATCCATTGCTGTTCCCACAAGCACACACCTCCTCTTGCAGCACCACACACATATACAGACACATTCACGCATGGTTTCCAGTGAGCAGCAACAAACCTGAACTTCCATCACTACCTCGCTTGCCTGGCCTGGAGGTGTGTTTAAGCGGCAGCTTGATCCCCAGCTCATATTACCAGACATCCCTCTGTCACAACACACAGTCTCACCGCCAGTCACTCTCTCCCCCCTCTCTCTCTCTCTCTCTTTCTATCTGTCTCTTTTTCGTCCCTGAGGGAAATTAAGATGACTCCATTCCCATGCAATTAAATGCTCTCATGCTGTCTGGCCCTCTACTTTTCATTGCATGTATGTGTATGTGTGTGCATGTGTGTGTTAAACGATGAGATGGTAGACCCTGCGCAAACCGTTAGAGTGGGGGACTGGAGCAGATACTGAGAAAAGTGACTACATCTAATCTCCCTCTATCTCTTCATCGATTGAAGGAACCCTGGACCCCGGCGATAACGCCTGCCAATTAGACAGGCCGACACAGTTGGCAATCCAGTCATATCTCAGCTTGAGTCACATACTGCACCTCTTGGTTCCCTGCTTCAGCTTATCAGCTGCCTGCTTTTTGAAATTCACTGGAGTTTAGAAGCTGCTCTGTGGTTTGGATAACTGGAACACGTGCAGGATTGGTGCAAAAATGCTAAAAAGATTGGGGAAAGTGTGATTTAAAATCATGCAACATGCTAACTTGTGCCCTGTCACAAAGAAAACAAATATAATATATATTTTTCATATAAAGAAAGAACTCATTTTGAGTGTTGGCTTTCATATTGTTTGCCACATTTTAGGCCTCAAGATTCAAAGTGTTCCTGCATCATTTAAATTATGTGTTTTTGTTTTTGTTCTATATTTTTATGAAAACAATACCAGGGAAAATTGGTGAATTCTGTGTGTTGCTTTGAGCTCATTCATTTTCAGTGTCCCTGGTCAGGATCCATGAGGTGTAGGAGGATATCATGCATGCTCCAGAGTGTCTTTCTCAGCCCAGTATCCCTTGTTTTTCATTTATTTTAGATGACTGACTGCAGCACATGATATACATTGAAGCTAAGGTCCAATCCTAATGTAGAAGGTAAGATGCACTGGTTTCCATATATAGCAGAGATAGAAAGTAGGGACACGGAGGTCTGAGCAGGAGATCTGCTTTCATGCAGCAAACCAGAGGTTGCATCTAGGCATAATCCTATTTAATGTTAGCTTTTGTTTTTAACCATAACAATAATCTTTCCAGAGTTAAAAGGTTACGGCTGCTGCTTTTATTTAAACCTCTTTTTAATTTATTTCTGGCAAGTTCTCTATATTATAACTCCCATGCACAGATATTGCAGAAGACATCTTTTTCAAAAAAGCTGACAAAAGCTGTTAGAAAAGGTTTTAATGGAATAGTCTGAGTGTGTGATTCATACACTGGCGGCAGAGACAACCATGCAAGCTTCTACCTGCTCATCAGGAGCAATTCCCATTTACACACACACTCACATGCCAATTGAAAGAAATTTGGTGTTCAGTTTCTTTCCCAAATACACTTTCCCATGGAAGATCAAACCACCGGCCTTCTGATTAGCAGATGACCCCCCTGAACCACGGCTGTCCATATCAAATTTCTACCTGGTGTCTGTTCATCCAAATCAGAGGAGGGAATTTCTTCTCACTTTGTGCAGAAAGCTTTGCGTGACAAAACTGTGGATAAGACTGAACTGACCACACATGTCCTTGCCAAGGAGGATATGATCTACTTTGGCAATAAGATGTGAAATCCATATTTCTGAAGTAAAAACTGTATTATTTTGTCTTTTGGTTCATATTCCTCTGTTTTAATAAGGATATTTATACTCTAATCAGGCATCATTTCTAATATCAATGGATATTTCACTCTCATGCTTGAGTGTCTTATCTAATTTTAACCAGCCATTTGTCTTCGGTTTCAGAATATTATTCTTTCAAATAACACATCTTTAGATGTTTGGTAATTTCTACTCAGCCTGCCAGTGTAAATATTCATTTGAGCCGCCAGCTCACTCTTTCAACAACACACCAGAGCAAAGCCTTTTAATTTCCTGTAAAACTGACATTTTTGTAGGAGCAACACTGTGACTGATTTCAGCAAACTCACGGGAGACACAATGTTCTACTCACTGATGGATAAACCCTCCTACCTTTTTCTTGTTGGTGGGACAAATGTAGAAGCTGGTCACCACAATGGTGGTTCCTGGCATCAGGTTGAGTTTGGTGTACGTGGTGCCGTAGTCAGTAGACCTGAATGTAGACAGAAAAGCAAGAACAAGTTGGAATTAGTCTGAAAAATCTAATAAAAAAAAACATTTTTGTGGTAATTTCCTTTTGCAGCGGTCTCCAGAAGCACACAATTTCACTAGCCAAGGGCATTATGGTAATGATTTTAGGAACAGAACTTCTGATGCTGTTGCATGTGGAATATATTGAAAGTTCAGTATATTACTTTTCTTGGTTCTGTTTCACCAAAAATTCTTCCCATCCGGCATATTAAAACAACAGCAGCTCCATGAAAAACCTTTGCATTGACAAAAGGAGATTAAATCTGCAAAAAGCCTGTGAAAAGCTGACCTGCCTATTTCCTCAAAGAGCCCCGTGGGCACTATATCAGCTTTGTGTTCATCATATAACCACTTTTGTGGTGTGCAGTGTTGAGTTCAGTGACAAATCAGAAATGGCTGGACAACCTGTCACCCACCACAACAAAGCAAAAACAGCCTCGAGCTTGCAATGAAGTACTGGCCAATCCCCATATCTGGCAGCTTTAAGAGCAGGTATGGACTGCTGTGTGTGCGTGTGTGTGTGTGCGTGTGTGTGTGTGTGGCTGAGATTGATAGCTAGCTGCTGGATTGTTTCTCCGGTCCGGCTCAGTCACGCCCACTGAGCAGACTGAAGGTGATTGGTTGTGACAGGTTTTGAAAAACGGCACAGGTTTCAGCTTGGCAAGGCTGAAGAGAGGTGACCGCTTATGGATAATTAATGTCTCAAATTCCTACATGCAGAAGATTGATACAGGACACGTCCTCCTTAACTGAATAATGCAAGCCGAGGAGATCAGGGCAGCAAATACTGATTACAATGGATTAAGAAACTGGATTTAACCAAGGAGTAAATACAAGTAAAAGAATGCAAATATAAAATCTACTGTATTTGCATTCGTGGGCAGCTTTTGACAGCTTTCAGGGGCTTATTTCCAAAGCAGTCCAAAGCACACGGGGAAAGGAGATTCTGCAGCATTTAGTCGAGGCCTGAAGGTTCAACAGAAGGGAGCCTGGAAGAAGAGGTCTTGATGAAAGAGAATGATGAGCTAGCACGTCAGCCTGGTTAAGGATGAGAGGATTTACTCCTTTGCGCAGTGGGACATCAACCACTGACAGACACACACAATGAGACACATACACACCAGAAGCCCTGCCAAGCCATTCAGCAATCAGCTCTCCTAGAGTGCTCTGATATAGCAGGAGAAAATAGAGTGGCATAGCAGGGGTGAGCTATTTCTCCGCGGTGAGCTGGCAAGTGTTTTCATCTTCCTCACCGGCGTGTGTGCGGTGTTTAACCCAGGATCACTTGGAGGACACGGACAGATCTAGCGCTGATGGCTGTGTTTGCAGCGCTTATCTCAAAAACCCACTTGTGGATGGAGTGAAGGCCTGCTAGGCCTGGTGCGTAGAGGTCCAGTGAGAGGCTGAATCATCAGGATGTTTTTGTGAAAAACCACTCTGAGCTCTCAGATTCAGTCCTAATGAGTTAGGAGGCTGATAAGCATCATGTTTTTTTGAGTGTTGATTCATATTTTTCATATTCTCATTGAAAAACACATTTTAAAAATATAACTGTGATCAGAAATGCTATGACTGTTGACAACCATCAAAGCATAACATATTTTTTTACATCGATTTCCTGTCCATCAGGTAGCTTTTGTTTTCATGTGCCAGGGAATACATGAAAATTTCTTGCATAGGCTAATCAGCAACTTCACAGTAAGGTGAAAACAAAACACCTGTGTCCAGTCTAGCTTATAAAGTTTCTTTGGAAAATGTGCTTGCAAAACAAATAAAAAATAAGAAATTTTCATTCGGAGTTGTGTTCTTGGTCACATGATTTTATCTTTTTTCAGCTCTGTTTTGGTCTCTACCAACTTTAAAAAACAAAAAAATCTGGTTCATAAGCTGCCAATTTCTGCTGTATTTACAAGCTTCTTGCCAACTGTGTGTGTCTGCCCTCTGGTGCTGTGTGGGAAGCGCACACTGGGTTCATTTGCATGTTTCTGCTGAAACCAACTGTCGGAGTCAACAAGACTGATGAGAGCAAAAGTTCAAAGCTATAAACCAAAACATTGTGCTGAAACTAAAATTAATGGCTTCAAATTGATCGGAAAACTTTTGTCTGATAATTGTCAGCACTTATATAAAGTACTGTAAGTACTATTCAGAATTATTTAGATTATTAGCAAATGGACAACACTATGCCTATGTGTATGTACATCTACTTCATTTCTGTACATGACACTGTTGGTGACTAACCAGGGATAATCTCTGTCTGACACAAATGTCTGCAGAGCCTTCTCCCTATTACATATTCATAGTACTTCATTAGCAGGAGGGTAATGAATAGCCAGGGTTGGGCTGGGCCTCATGCCCAGAAACACATCTCAATATCTGGACGCTGACTGTTCACACTTCATGCCCTATGTTTCTATCTTCATTAGCCCTCACTACCAAGAGTCTGTTAACAGTCCCTACATTCATCTGGTGTTAATGACCAAAGGTGTGGGACTGTTAAAGTCAAAGATGGAATCGGCAGGAAATAAAGGGATTTTGAAGTTAGCTTGCAGAGAATATTCAAACATTTTCCAACAAATGAGGTAATTATCATAAGTCAAGCCTGCTGTGGATGAAGCACTCTGTCTTTTTTTAAGGAGGCTTGTGTTTTTTTGCTTGTTTCTTCCCTCAGGCGAGAACTTAAATTCTATTTTGAACTATGATTCAAGTAGATGCAGCTGATGTATTTTCAAACTTGCCCAGTGCAGCATTTAATAGAAAAAAGACTGGTTATTCGTATGAAAAAAATATACAAAAAGTTATCTGAAAAATGTAACCAAGCAGAGGGGAGGAGTCACAGGGTAACGGAGAGACACTGCATTACTAATAAGGCTAATTTAAGGGGTTGGTTGGGGGGTTGCTGTGAAAAGTCAGCAGCCCCGGCATCATATATGGTGAGAATAATGATGTGAAGTTAATAAGAGAGCTCATTTTGTACTGTCTGCCATCCAGACCTTTTGGATTAATAGACTGGTAAGAAGCTATCGTAGATTAATGAGGAATAATTACTTTGAAACAGAGTGGAGAGCAGACGAGAGGGGAGATGGCACAACTCGGGGAGGGGTGAAGGGTTGAGACTAAAATTTAATCTATTACACTCAATATAGCCCTCAATCCTTGCAAAATTACATATTAGATGAAAAATAGGGCATTGGGGCACACACACGGATACCATTACTATTTATAGCGCTTTTTATTTTGTACAATGTGTGCAAACTGGTGTTTAATAAGGATGTATCAGTACCAGCATAATTAGGAAAACAACTCTCAGAATCTGTCCCTGTAAACATGACAATCTTAACACTTTTACTTAAGATACAAAAAAATGAAATAAGTTAAACAAGTTGCCACTCCAACAAGCTATTTGGTAGAGGAAACACAGCTGAAATAATAACAGTGAAAGGATATAAAGCTTAAAATACTAAGGTAACGCCTTAAAGAAGAGGGGAATAAAAAGAGACAGGAAAAGGGAGGAGAAACACAGACTGGAAGTGACTGTGAGAGTGGATGTGACAGAGACAGACACTACGGGTGAAATTGTATTTTCCTTGATGCGCATGAGAAAACAGAGAATGTGAAAGCACTTTAGGGCAGCGACAGGTGCTGATTCAGATTTAATGTCCTAATATGTCAAGGTTGCTGCCAACACCTGACGTCTCGGGGAAGACAAATCCGGAGTGTCAATGTGTGATGAGACAGAACAGCAAAATACAAAAAAAAAGGTGGGAATAAGAATGGATATGAGGAAACAGGTTTGTAATGATATTCAAAGAAATGGACCTTAAGATCTTTAACATGTTAGCAGGTGATGTGTTATTATTGAGATGTGACACACAGATTGGGTGTTTTTTCAGGCATGTCTCTGATCACTGAGAATGAAAGTCAAGAAGCGTCTACTGCTTAGGACTATGCTGATATTATGAAATGGCTTCAAATGTTGATTTGTGTGTTAAAGACAACCAGGGGACATGCAGAGGGTTGATACATCTTTACAGTGCAGAGGGTCTGACTTCTGGGGTCTGACACGGAGCCAAATGCTGAGGCAGACAGATGCTGTCAGTCTGGGGTCAAGCCCAGTCAACCAGAAAGCCAGACTGTTGGGTTTGACAAGGCTTATCAGTGATTGGCTAACTTAGAGATGTCCTACGAAGCCCAACCAGCAATTGGGGTGCAGTTGAGACAGAAGCAAGAGACAGAGGACTGAGGCCTTTCTGTCTGTGAAGGTATCAGAGCTTTTGATCACTCAGGCACCATGCTGCACTACCACAGACACACTCAGTGGAAAAAAATCTCCAGTGCATTACAACGCCGCCTCTCCTCTAACGAGGGTGATGAAGCATGAGGCAAATTTGCTTCCTTGCCAGGGTATCATTCACCGGAGTTATTAATAGCATCCCAAAAGAACTTGTGCCAAATTGTGTTCACGGGGGCTAAAGCTAAGGTCATAAGCGATCATAACAATCTGAACTTGCCTATCAGTCTTTTTGAAAGAGTCGGAAATTAGCAGGAGATGGGGGCTTTTGATATATCACAGTAAAGATACTTTCCACGATTAGTGTTAAAAAATACTGCTGAAAGATGGCGACCATTAGTGTTAAAACTGATTTACAGTGGCTAAAAGCAAGGCATCATAAATACCACCTGATGGATCGCATTTTCCAACAAATGCAGTTCCATTTTATGCTTTCTCATGGTGCACATGCAGAAATATGGCTTCACGAAAAAAAACTCTTTGATGCTGAGACAATGAAACCGTGAAGTATGATGCTGAAGAAAGAAAGGGGGGCGTTTCCATCTGCTTCACACATGGACAGGTCATCAATGCTGACCTCTTTCTGGCTTGCTTTTAAAAATGACCATTCTGCTTGACTGAAGCTGTTTTTTTATAGATCAGGCAACTAACTTCTCAGTGCCATCTATCTGTTTATTTTCCCTACCTTTTTACAGCAGTGCAATGGTTATGGATGATAAAGCTCAGGGAGTCTCAGGTGTACCCTGGACAAAGACTTTATGACCATCTGCTCTAGCCTGATTGTGTCAAAGCCGGGCTTTATTGACTGCAGAGTGAAATGTAGAATGATTTAGTGTGTCTTCTGGAGATCAACCACATGTTGCCAAAAAGAAACTGCAACAGAGCTTTGCAGTAACTTTGCAAAAACATTGCTTTGATCAAGAAAATGCCTGCAGGAGCATTGATGGTGCTACTGCCATGCATGCTTTGTCTTTTCTAAACAGCTGTGGCCCTGTTGTGATCTGAATATGACAGTCAAAAACACAGACCAACAGATTTTAACAGCCTGTCCGTTAGTGTGAATGTTCTTTAGCTGTGAATGCCTCTGGAAAAAGACAGCTTAGCAGAGTAAAGTGTGAACCTGTGTCAAAAGTTAAAGCTAAAAGACGACTAGCTAACTCCTCTTGGCTTTGGGCTGACAGCAGGAAATGTGTTAAACAAACTGGTAACAACTCATGACCGACAAAAAATGGTATGTAAAAAGATGTTTTGGCTTAAAGGCTCATAGAGGGCTGATAGACCAAAAAGAGGAAAGTGTTTACAGACCTCAGTGAGGGTTTCTATTAGATGTTCTTTCTATCAAAGAAATAGTTAAAATGTAAATTTCTGACATTATGCACTGTGGATTAGCCATAGCAACCGGTGCACTGGAAAAACATTAGACTGTGGATTTATATAAATGTTTTTGGTGCAAGCATCAAGAATACAACTGATCCTACGTTAATGTATTTGAGTATCGGGGGTAATCTCAGAGAAAGATATCTCACAACCATCCATCACTTTTTCGGTACCTCATGGATCATGTTTTGGTATCAGCAAGTTAAGCGAGTTAGCTGTGTCTCCTCTGCCATGTTCTCCATCTTCTTTGTGGGGGCAGATTTTCCCATGCCAGATGGGATGTCATGCCCGACTGTTCTGGGCCTGACCTTGGTCTCTCGCAGCTGAGTGTGCTCAGAAATCCTCCAATGGGTGTTGTTCATTGAGCACATTTAGCAGATTTCCCAACCATCTTAACAAGCCCTATTTATTCTCTGTTTAACAAGATGAAGAAGAGCCTCTTCAGGGTGTCTGAACTACTTACTCTAAGTTTGTACCCATGCCTGTGAAGGAAGCTAACTTTTGACTTCTTTTGATGACAACCCAAAGGCCATGACCCTTTAACTATCTGCATGGTTGGGATACCACAAGAGGTTACTTAGAGAACATGTGTGTTTAGTTTTTCATGAACTGATGCTCTTAGTTAGAGTATGCAACCTCTCTCTAGTGGTTCAGTGCTGTGAATGTCAGAGTCCACTGATTGCTCATCACTGTTCCCCTCCTATTCATTATCCCGCCTCTTACTTCCTGATCAACTGTAGAGCACACTTTGAATTTCTGAGTCCAGCCTTTGCACTTGGCACAACTTTATCAAAGTGCCATTTGCAGTGACGGACGGGCTTTAAGGCATGTTTAATTCAGCAGAGTGGAGTCACAAGATAATAAACTGTACTGTTTGTGTGTTTAGAAAGGGTAGAAGAAGACACTTTCAGAAGTGGAACTGATCAGAACTGACAGCCATTGATGCTGTTTACATCAAGGAAACCAATCTGCAAAATATTTGCTTAGGCTGCAGTCCATTTATAATATATGATGAGAGTAAATTAGCTTATTTGCATCAGAATCATAATACCTGGCATTCGAGGGTTGGAAGATGTGGGCTACACTTCTGTTCAGCTTAGTCACTGATGCCTCAGCAGCAATTGGCAAATTGCATCTGGAAGTGCCTCCTACACCGCAAGTAGTCTGAGCAGGCAGTAAGCCAGGATCCAGTGATTCATGCTCAGTAAGGGCACTTTACAGTTGCGGATAGTCCCTTGAAGTGCACTGAAGCATAGTTATCAAGAGCAGAGAGCTGCTGCCATATGAGAAGCTGCTTATGGAAGTCCCCTGACAGTTCTTTTTACATCTATATTTCCTGTTTTTACAGGGAAAATGACATTATATTATAAATTAATTAATCCACAGATAGAAATAGGGTGAGACGTGGTATTGAAATTCATCAGGTTGCTCTTGTAATAAGACACTGTCATATAACACTGACCTCTTCTTCTTCCCTGAGGCTCTACGGTGAATCACTGACCATGTCCTGTCAGCTTTGATAACAATTTGTTTGGATCCTTTTGACAAGAACCACTGAATAAAAGAACAATAAGAAGACATATGGAAGTTGCCATGGCCTCCGGGTCTCTCTCCATGGACTGCAGTCAGCCTGTTTCTATCAACACAGGCTGTGTTTGCACTTGGTGAGGGGCACTCAGTCACAGCTCTGTCCCTCCAATGTCCTCAGTTTCCTGCTGTCATATATTTCAAGCTCTATACCTTCCTAACATCCATCACAGACATTATTCTTGATAAATTACACACTTACAGTACAGCGCTGGAAATTTAGGATCAGAGATCAAGGCCAGAAAGTACAAGCTGGATATATATAACTATACATATAGTTAACCTCCTGCATGCAAATCATTGAGGAAGCTTTTCTAACCCGCAGAGAGGTTTTGCTAAAAACACCCATAAAGGGACACACTGTGTGTGGATATTTAAAACACTGTTTTACCAGGAGAAATAAGCACATTCCCTAGCTCCAATCAACAAAACTTTATCGCTCTCCCAGTGAGCATAATTAGCAAAAAAGGAAACAGAAATCAGTACAGACTCAAATCCTTGAAGACAATTTAGTTCCTCCTGCACACATCCGGTATCCTTGAAAGTGAAAAGTGAGAAATCTGAAAACTATAATCATCACTATCAGGTTGTAAAGTGGTCTAAATTGCATGCTTTGTTATTCCAGTACTATTCCTGTAACACAAGGCCAACCCTGACTAACTTCTTAGTAACCAGTATACGTAAAGCACCCAAAGCACTTTACAAGTGGGTCAAAATAACATCTAAGGTGGGAAATATGGAATGCCATAACAGAATCTTAAATGCTATTTTATCAGTGCATGCTTTGATTGTATTTGTCTTGTTTCTAATGAACTTGACAACAGCGAGGGTCTGTCTAGAGTAACATAGACTACACAACCCAGTTACTTACCGCCTGAGATCTTTATAAACCTAAAAAAATGGTTTTGGTGACTGAAGGTAACTGTTTCAAAGGACAGACCTGCAGAGAGACCTACACAATGTGGTTCACTCGTTGACCAGTCTTGACAACAGTGACATCCCTGCCCATGGTGCTAACTGGCTAAATGTTAGCCACTTGCATCACCTGCTGAATTGTCTGCTGGTTTGGGTAAGAAATCAGTTTCATGCCATGATGTCATATTGTGAAGAATCACTCAACTGAACTTGGTGATTTAGGTGGATTTAAAGGTCAATGTAGCAATTTTAACATGAGCTGCCGATGCAAACGTTCAGTTGTTACCTGTTATTACCCACCCAAGAAGAAGTGAGACTGAAAATGAGTGAGTGTGAGTTGCTGGCTTTAACTGATGCTTCGTATTGATGCTTATTCAAGATTAAATGTTCCTCACCTGAAAAGCGGACTAAAGCAGAGGTCAAGTCAGAGAGTTTTCAGCAGCCTTCAGTCTGCACAGGCCGTGACAGAAACACTCACTCACTGTTTGATTGCATTCAGATATATTAAAATGTTATCAAATCCATAAATCGGTTTTGTGTGCAGTCTCCAACTGCTTTAATTAAGACAGCATAGCTTATTAAAATGTTAATCAGGCAGTCTGGTTTTTCTGTCCATGGCTCAAACTTTTTATTGAATTCTCATATCACACTTACCAGAAGTTCTAGTTTCAGTCTATTCTTCAATAATTAAATCATTCTAACCTTAATATTCAATTGACTAAACATTTATTACATGTATTTGTATTTAATTTAGGTGATTCTGTGATTATTTTGGTCGTCCTCATGATTAATTGGCACTATGAGCCATAAATGTATTCTGTTAACAGAATAAACCTTCAAATTACATTTAAAACCTTTAAATCTCTTCAAAAGGGAAACATGTCTAGAAAACGTCATAGTGTTGATTAGACAACTAAACTAAACGGCTGTAAGATCAGTGTGCATGATGTCGAAGCGTTTGAGGATCAAGTCAGACGCAAATCTAACCAGCATGATTTGTGTGTCGATCACCAGTGATGGACTCCGCCCAGGCCTGAATGATATTGGTTATGTCACAGAAAAAAGTGATCTGTGGAAGAAATTTCTTTTCTCCCAACATAAAGTCCCAGGCTGTCCTTGCTGATAACCACAGCCACTGCAAGAATCCCAAAAGTAAACATGCAATAAAGAGAATAAAAGTAAGAAAGGTATCTGTAGAGAGTTGACACTAGATAGTGAATCAAAGCTGTTGTGAAGACTTTCATGAGCTCTGTCAAGCATTTCCTTCAAATTTTTGAGTAGGAGGGAACAAAAACAAAGCAAAACTGATGTCAAAAAGTTACAAATATTCATCTCGCACACCAACTTTACACGCAAGTTCATGTTGTTTGAAGAAATTCAGGCTTACAAAAACAGAGAGAGCAAGGTTTTATGCCTCACAAGAAGCTGTTAACTTTAAAATTGAGGTCTACACAGATCCATTATGTGCCTCCCACCCAAATGCTGAGCCTTGTCTTCGATTTGTGAGTCAATATGTTTATGGCCCATGTAGAACAGAAAAGAGAGAAATGTGTTGATACAGGCCAGGGAGTGAATGAAATGCAGCAAAAAACTACAAGTTTGGTTTTTTGTTTTTATTGCGGTTTGAAGGGTCAGCTGCATTTTGGATGAGGTCTCATTTTCCTGCATTCCATTAGGATGAGGTCTGTCTGTCTGTCTGTCAGGATAGCTTTAAGCTTGGAAACCACTCAGTTAAGGTTAAAGACAGATTATGTTTGGGTTGAATTAGTACTTTGTTGGGTCATGCTCTAAAAAAAACACTTGACTTGGTAACCCTAAACAAACAGCACTTCCTTGTGTTAAAATCTCATGTTTTGTCTCATCTATCTTCATCAGCTAAACCATGTACTGTATGATGAAGCAGTTTTTCATCCTAAATTTTTATATATATATATATATATGTTTTGATTTCTGTCAGACTGCAATTCTTTTTACACAATCCCAAAACAAAAGTGTATTCCTTAGATTTATTCCTCTGCACATCTCATTGCTTCTGCCATGTCTTAGGCCTGTGTTATGCACACATAAACCCCTTTTAGACACCCAAATGAGGATATTAATGACCAAAAAAAGCACATTTCTCCTGTGGAAATCTTGTATCCCGCATTCTATTGCACTTGATAAAGAAAATTGGGATTCACTTTTATATTATTGGGAGAAATTAGGTTACTTTTGCAGAATCAAACAATCAAGCTCATTTAAACCCACAGACTGAATTGTGTTCATAGCAGCCTTGAGATTTGAAACAAGTCCACTTAGCAGCTCCACTTATCTTTCCCCCCTCTCTTACAGGCTTTTCCTCAGTCTTCCTGCTCTAATGCGGTTAAGCTCTGACTCAACCACCTCTGCTGGCTGGATTTCACTCAGCAGAGACACAGAAGGCACCATGAAACACCCTCCCCCCACCTCCACCCATCCACTTTGCTATAACACCCACGCTGCATCCTCCATGCACCCATGTCCCAGCTGAATAGGAGGAGGAAGACAAGTAAATGGGGACATTTATCTAGATGACATCCCCATCAGCACCGTTGGGGACATGCACCCTGAGCACCACGCTCTCCCAGACACCACATGAGACATTCCTGTGTTTGTGTGCCGTTGAGTCTTTTACTTTGACTTAGATCTTGTGTTTTTATGTGTAAAGTGAAGACAAGAGAGAAGAAATGAGGAGATAAAAAGGAGAAAAAAAATCCTCCGACTGAATTTGGCTCTGAATCCTTAAACAGACGACAATATTCGCAGCCAGATCAGCAGAGCCTCCCCTCTCTCTGCTCTTTCAATCAGTCCGGTCTACAAATGATGTGTCTCCATAACCACACTGAGGCGCAGAGGCACAACAGAGGAGGTACAGAGACAAAAGAATTCTCTACAGCTTAATTGCTTTTATTGGAAACCTAAAAAGATTCTTTCTTTTTTTCCTCAGGCTTTTGGAAAGTACTCACTCTCACCTCAAAAAGCAAATTACTGATCTTATCTGAGTGATTAAAGAGAGTGAAAATGCTCACATATCAGAGGAACTACCCAGTTATTCAGCTGTAGAGAGGTTTCACTGCTTTATCCCTTAAGAAGTTGAAGTAATTGGCACAAGGCGAATAAAAGGTTGGGAGTTTCTGACTCATTTACAGTTTCAGTATTGCAACCAGGCTTTGATTAATTTTATACATTTTATCTCCTTAGAATCACTTAGGTAGCACTTAAATGTACTGAGCAAGTGTCATTGTTGTTTGATGAAATGTTACTTAACAAAGTAACTAAGTGTCTCTTATGAAAGGGGTATTCAAACAGTCTGATTGCACTTTAATAAAGTTGAAGGACTTGAAAGAAACATTAAAAAATGGTCACACTGATGCAAAAGGCTAAAATATTCAGAGTGTTTGTCCGTATTAGGTGTCAACCCTGAAAATCTGATAACTCCAGCATTTTTCATAATTGGCTTGAATCAGCATGACCTCTGATGACATCATCATGTTTATGGTCCACAGTAATATCTTACTCTTTTTTGACTGAAAACCCAACTCTTTTGGTGTTTGAGTGTATTTGTGTTGTTTTGCTTAATGTTATGTAGTTTGTGCATATTGAGAAAAAAATGCTTCATCTCAAGAGGCTCGGCTGTGCAAAAGTCTCCTATCCCCTTATAAAGGTTATTTCATATCCAGATAATGATACATAATAACATATATCATGTTTTCTGTGAATTCAATGAATAATAAAAAGACTGTATGAAATGACATCACGACAATTTTTCTTATTTCATCTGAATTACATACTTGACAAATACAAGGTGCTCGTCCACATTTGATTTTTTTTTCTTTCATTTAGAACCTTTGTGAAAATTTTCAGTTAACCACATAATGAAGCACATAACAAAGAGGGGCTTCCTCTTTTAGGTCTGAGCTCTTTATTTTGTCTTGGTTGGTTGGAGTCTCTACCTTGATATACAAATTCTTATAACAATATGAGTTTCAGCTTTTTCCTTTGTGTGTATACTGAGTTAATTTAAAAAAAAAATGACAAGAGGACAGGCAGGGTCTTGTATGGTGGATGGCTCTGTCTGCTGTTCATGCTAATGCAAAGTCACACAACAGCTTATTAGCATTGGTCTCACAGTGAACAAATGCTCAGTTGTACCAAGTTCAAGATGCAAATTCTTATATTCATCAAAAAATACAGTTATGTGTTTGTAATGCATTTTTTAACAGTTGAAGCTAATAGGTAAAAAAAAGAGCATGTCCCTGTGAAGATGAAGGGCATATCTCCATACTACATCACAGTCAGGTATGGGGTTAGGATTTGCCCAAATGATTTGGATTATTGGTCTCAGCACTGCATTATGTTTCAGACTCTTTCATCTCCTAGATCCATAGAATGTGACTAATCTGGATCTGAGTGCAGCCTCGCAGTGATAGCATCAATAAACTGCACATGGAATACATTTGTTTTACCGCAGGTCTTTATGCAGTTAGTGTTTATTTCTTAAAATAAAACTAGCGTATGCCAGTAGAGCGCCCCTCCCCCCTGCTTTAGGCCATTCTAGCAACAAGAATTCACAGCTTTCTTTGTGATTCATAGGTCCCATATTTATATAAGCTAAATGAACAGCTAGTATGTCAACATAAAAAAGTACGATTGTTTGTTGATTTACAAAGCTGCATAACATTAAAAATTTCAAGGTACTTAAAATAAAACACTGCTTTGCAGATTTACATGTAAAAGGCACAAATGAAGGCACTCAAACTCAACTGAAATGGATCACCAGTGTATTCTACAAACAACTGATTTCAATTCAAACTAGTTTAAATCTCTATTTAACTTCCAGTTTCCCTCTATGGGTCCTGACTTATAAGACCAACAAACCTCTGCTGCTTGCCAACTGTGGGCTAATGTTGAAAACACACTATCCTACTGCTGAAGGGCCTCTCACAGTAATCCACATAAAAGCCAACATGCAGCATTGCTGGCAGTGACCTAGAGCAACTATAAATACAACAACATGAAGGACTGTTCACATATACCTTTTATATCAGGTAGGATTGCCTGTATGTGTATCTCATTTATGGAGACTGTTCACAGATTAGATGGACATGTGAATAATGGTCAGCAAAATTTATTTTTCTATGAATTCAGAAGGCAACTCATTCATATTCTTACATATGTGTCTTTATCAAACTGCAGAAATAAAGCATGTGTCGGCATTCTACCTGTTCCTAAATTTGGTTTGAAGATTTTGTGGCAACTATTATCAGATGCATTAAACAAAGAGTCTCAAACCGTTTTCATGCTCTTTGTCCCCATTTCTCACTTTCTTTTTTTAATCTCAGCACTTTTACCTTTGACCCCATAAGGAGAAGTCTGACAGGGTTGTCAGACGCACACATGTGCCTAGGTGTCAGAGGTGAGGCCTCATGGGAGGAGATCCCATGCAAACATCAGGCAACCTGAAGACAAACCAATTTGTCACAGTAACTGACTCTGACAAGACCCCCGGACTAATCAGTCACTACTGATTGCTGTTAGTTTGACTGTCGATGAGTCTGGAAGTATAGATGTGTGTTAAATTCAGTTGTTGTAGGACCTTGTAGGACCCTGACCACACTTGGTAAAGATTGTTAAAAAGTTTTAGTTTTTAATGGGACCTTCAAAAACAGAATAGTTTTTAACTTGATCGCCTTTATTTGTATAGCTTTTTCCCAATACTTATTCATCTTAGCTAAAAATGTATATTTATAATAATTGTTCTTGAATAATTGCTTTCTTTCATCAGCAACAACAATTTCATGTCTATGTACGGAGCTCTGGTTACGACATGATTAGCATAAAGCCTGGAAGAAGCAAAAACAGCTATCCTGGCACTGTTCAATAATAAAATATACATTTTTTTAAAACTCTAATTACCATGTTAGATTTTGTTTGATTAGCCTGTACACACAGAAATCTCAAAATATCAATTTGGGGTTTACATGCAGAAACATTTTCTTTTTTCTTTGACAGCGGCAACCAGACACAGTGACTGGCACAGCTTCACACTATTGTGTTGGTTTGAAAACCCATACCACAGCCTGTGCCTACTGAACATATTTAGCAACCCACACTGAATGAGAAATTTTACTGAGTGACTGAAAAGTATAATTCCAACATAACCCAAAAGTGACAAACTGTCAAACATTTGTATGGAGTACAAGTTACACAGATGTGATAGAAAAGTGGCTTAAGGTGTGGTCATATGTGTTTTTTCTGTGGTTAGCTTGGCTAGCAAGCTGTTTTTACTGCTTCTGGACAACATGTGAATCTAGCTGGGCTAACTACATGCAAATATAAAATGAGACTACGTGGAGTCCCAGGTCAGTCAACACATTCAGATATCTAAGTTAAACAGCAACATTAATCTAAATATTGTTAGTGAAGATTGGCTAATATTAGCCACCATAAGCTACTGCTCATTCCTGACCAAGAAAGGTTGTTTCACTGTTATTCCTGGGTGTAGCCTATTAGATTGAACAACAGTGCTTTTTCACGTTAATGCTTTTCCGAGGTGTGGAACTATTCAAAAGCATCCTAAGAATTCACATTTTGCCCATACATTCACACACAACCGATTTTAATAATTAAGTTAATTAAAATCTGCAGGACAGGCTGAAAACACAACCAAATGTTAGCTTTATAATACAAACATTCTGACTTTATCCTCATAGTGGATGCATTTCAGTTCAAATTCTGCAAAGAAATGTAAGAGAGATACACATACACATACACACACACACACACACACACACACACAGAGCGAGGCAGACGGTGGTTTCAGTACGTGGGCTGATAACACAGAGAGATGGTTTCTCAGGGGGCCGAGCGAGCACACTGCAGCGCCTTCACATCTCCTAATCATCTGTCACCCCCTAAGACACACGCCCACGGAGCCCCCCCATACATTCGCTCAGCCAGCTTTAGGAGTTTAACAGAAGCCCATGTTCAAAATCAGATACTATCCAGGCGTCTGTTACAATACACTATATTTTTCAATCAACACTATACTGCACTGTTTCTAGTAATGCAACTTAATTAGGTTCATCTCATTGTTTGCATGAACGTCACCCCAGCAGATATCTGAAATTGGAGTTTTTTAAAAGTGCAACCAGAGGCTGTAAACGTTAAGGCATGCATCACTGTGAAGGACATCCACCTCTTAATAAATAAAACGCAACTGAGATGCCTCTTAAATGTCTAAATGCCGCAGTGCAATGAATGTGTTTACAGGCCTATAAAGCAATCCAAACTCATGGGGTAATCTTTATTGTGGCCGCCTGCCTTCAGTGAGAGCAGATTGTGTGGTTCCGAGTGTGCAATCCACTATCCTCTACTATTAATATCTCTACTGAGCACGGAGGAAGGGGAGACATCATTAAAATGGTGCTGGAAGGATTTGACCCAAAGCTAGCAGGGGTGCTGGTGGTGGCAGGAGCCTTACAGCAGAAAAAAGGCATTTCAAATATGTGTGGAAAATGGTGGGAATAAAAGCCATTGTAGCGCATTGGTGAAGCTGGGCTTATCCACATGTCAAGAACCTCCTGTGTGGGAAGAAAAAAGAGAGTCCTATATAATTTATTTCATTTTGAAGTACAAGGCTCTGATGCAAGACTTTCCTCACTCTCCTAATGCAACAGTGACATTCATTTCTATTTTTAAAATAGCTCCGCCTTTATAAGGAGAGGAGAGCATTTTTGCTAAAAAATTTTGTCTTGTTTTGTTTTTTGAAGTGACCACCTTCATTATTTTTAGAGTCTCTATAAGGACCTTTGCTATATCCTGTTTACACTGGGGACATCTCATTTCACCCATTTCATTTTTCCTCTTCATCCTATTCTCACATATCCAACAGGTCAAGTTCCATCATCACAAGAAAGGCTTTCGAAAACTCTTAGTTTGACAGTTACAAAAGGATTTATGCCAGATCTGCTCCCTCTGTAGTTAAGGTTTAGCTCCAGCAAGTCAACATAAACTACTTGGACAGAGTTAGAGAAGGATTTTGGTCACCCTGTAGGAGAAAGGATTGTGTAATATCCCAGCTTTCGGGTATTTTGTTTGGTTTCTAAGTGTCTGGGAAAATCACAAAACCACCATGTGCAGTACTGTCAGCTGCAAGCACAGCACTCTGGGAACTTGGATGTGATGGGGTGATACCACTCAGCCCAGTTTCACAGCTGGCCATGAAAAAGTCTTGAAATGTAACCAATAGAATGTGTGTGTGTGTATGTGAGCAGAAAATGTGTCTTCTTACACAAATTACATAGATTAAATTTAGAGACTGTTTAATAAAGCCATACTCCTCATGAAAGAAAACAGGATTTGCAACTGGACAATTCATGTCAAAAAATGCATGAAAACTCATGTCTATTAACTTTAACCTTATCAATTAAGTTTCATCACTGTTTAACAGATGGCTGTGAGATTGTATTGTACTACTAATGACAACAGCAACAACAATAAGAACAAGATAAAGAAGGAAGAGGAAGAATATTTTGAAACATTGTGTTTTAAAAGTAATTTGAAGGAAGATGCAGACTTTGCTGCCCATAAGTTCTCAGGAAGGTCCAGAAGCCCAGACAGCAAAGGCTCCATCACCTTTGTGTTATATTTATTATCCAATTTATTTTTTTCAGTTCCATTTATTTATAAAGGACAATGCAAAAATATCATTTATCTTTAACAACAAGTGGAGATGTTTCAACCTAATTGGCTTTTTGCAACTTTCCATCTGCAGTCCCAGGCTTAAAGGTGTTTAAGAGTAGATATTGGAACAATGTGACTCGAGACATCTGAGGTTCTCCGAGAACAAAAAAGAGACCGAAAGCGATAAAAAGTTAAATGGTAGGTGAGTCAATGATGTTTGCACTGGACCAGCAAGTTAATCCAGCCATGCTGAATACATATTTATTGAGCATGTGTAGGTTTTTGCCTACAGAAAGAAACATTTGGAAGCTAACATTTCACTTTCTGCTTTATAAGATTGTTATGTTCTCCAATTAAGATGTACCGGTAAAGACAAAATGCTCAACAGGAAGCAAAGAAAATAAACAGAGACACTGAAGCAAATGAGATCCATGTGCTAATTTGACTGTACACCGAGAAAACACCACACTCTTCCTCATTTTTATATTACTTGTGTGCTCTAATTCATTCACAGTATTTGCGAAATCTTTTTCTACATGAGAGGGAAAATTTTTCCGCTCCTTCTC
Organism: Acanthurus lineatus; assembly: GCA_029814665.1. Taxonomy (NCBI): domain Eukaryota; kingdom Metazoa; phylum Chordata; class Actinopteri; order Acanthuriformes; family Acanthuridae; genus Acanthurus; species Acanthurus lineatus. The sequence goes on from JAPZDV010000016.1 coordinate 2,490,744, forward strand.
TCTGTTTGTGGGATGCTTTGTTCCTCCTTCAGGGCTACTGGTTGAGTCTTACTGCAGTGCTGTTTGAGGTGTAAAGTTTTTCCATTTCTGACTCCGTTCAGACTCAAATGCCAGCTGACACCATCTTGGCTCCAATTACACAGAAAGCCCTCTGAGGTGGTTGAGCCAGCTGTTTTATCACCTGGCTCACTCATTGTTGTGGGAAATGCTCACCGAGAGCACATCTAGATTTAAATATGCCCACGTTTCGCTCGTCCTTGGCTTGAATGTGCTGCTGCCGTTCGCCAGGCCTGGGATGTGGGTGGTCATCTCATTTGTGTAATTGCATTTAAAAGCACACTTGCCGCCTCATTGGACGAGTAGAAATATAACGCCCAAATCTGCCGACAGCAAGCTTTTTGCTGCGTAAAGTAATAAGATAAGAGAGTTGTTGGCTCCAAATCAGAAGTGACATCACCTGAAAGGAGAAGATGCATCCCTCCTGGGAACTGTTAAAAAAAAAGAATTCACATGGCAATATGGAAAGGCTAAATGGTGCTGTTGCATGTCAAACTACATCCACAAGTAGAAGATGGGAGAAAACTTCAAGATGCTGAGATAAAAGCATTGCCGAGGTGAGAGGATTACACAGGGCAGGATGGGTTGCAGAGGCCAGAGAGAGGACCTGAAGCAAAGTAAGTGTGTGAGTGTGTGTAAGAGAGAGAAAGAACGTGTGTGACACAGAGAGAGTAATGTAGAGAGGTTGAGGAGGCAAGATTGGGCAGAGAGGTTAAGTAAATTCCATCAGTGTGTTCTGTCTGAAGCAGACAGACAAAGGCCAGTGAAGTATGACTGCACCATCATGTCCACACATAACACACACACACATGCACACACACACACAAGACAAGAGAGAAAAAGGACACCAACCAAAAGCTATAGTGTCAATTTTTAGAAAAACACAGTCAATTCAATGACCTAAAGAAGAAGAAACATCATACTTGTTCACTTTGCCGACAGTTGTGAGCATGTAAGTAGGAGCATGATAACATTAATAATGGCTCCGCCCTCTTCATGAATCACAGTAAGCGACAGTGACCCTGAAATAGAAGCAGATAAATGGAGTTTTGTTGTTCTTGATTGGGTGATTAAAAAGATGTATACGTCCAAAAAGGCTAAAGGCTGATTGTCTTCGATGTTTAAGAGCAGATTCTTCAAGCTTTTATGGCCCATTTAAAGGAAAGCACAGTTAAACATTATAATGCTATTAAATAGTTTCACCAAAAAAATAAAATCCACAAAGCTCCACTTACTACAGAACTCTTTTCAGGGCTTTCCATAAGATATTACAGTATATCTCAGCAGTTTGTTGGGTGTTGGGTGCTTGTTTTATTTTGCTCTATTGTCACAGAATTTTAACAAATCAGAAGTCTCAAGTCAAGCTTAACAGACTGGAAAATGATTGATTGCCTCAATCATCCCCTTCTGTGTCTGCACTGTGACAGACAGGCGTCGAAATCAGCAACTCCTGTTTTACGCAAAAATTCATTCCAAAGTTCAGCTGTAATTAGTTCATTCATTAGTTTTGTCCCAAGCCCTATAAATAAAATCTGCTTCCAAAAACAACAAGTTTTTATAATCATCCAACCAGAAGAACTCATTAGAAGTGAGGGACTATTTATGACCATAAATCATCATTTTAATGAAAAACATGACATGGAATTAACCTAAATTTACCCAACAAACCCTTTTCTCTTCATTCACACCATGTGACAGCAAGTAATTATCTACCGAAACCTTAATGTGCAGTAAATATTTGACTATTGGTTACACTCTGCTTCCTCTAAGCGTAAAGTTCCTACCGTGAAAGCTTTTCATTAGACATTTAACATCCAAAATTTAGATCTTTTTAGTACAAATTCCTTCTTTTGATTCCCTAAACAAATGTTTAATGCCAAGCGTGGTGAATGGATTTTTTTGGTAGTTGCTGGAAACAAACATACAAATAACCTGTTTTGTCTCAAGCACATGAAGCCTGGATTAGCTTCAGCTTTGATTTAGGACTTTTTATTTGTCTTCAAATAGAACTAACATTCAAGAATTATTTATTTAATTGTGATATTTACCATCTATTCCCCTCTAATATATCTTGTCTATGGAAGACTGTATACATTATTTTAAACCAGCAGCATCTGTTCAACATGACATGCTGTGTGTGATCGGTTCTTCCATCGTGGCTGATTACTTGAAGCAACATTCAGCCTCATGGCAATTTCAAAACCAATAATGGCACCGCGAACCCACTCAGACGACCTGAAACATGCGACTGCTCCCTGTGCAGCCGACTGTGTATAAACCAGTGCAGCTCTGCGAGTCTCGGGGGAAATGGACAGTCAGGACCACCTGTGAGTCCATGGTGTCCTGTGTGTGTTGGCATGTGTGTGTGACAGTGTCAGGAGGCAAAGCCCCATGGGACTGAACAGATGTACCTGTCTGTGAAGTGGAAGACTGTGTTGCCAGACACATACGTCGAGTGTTTGTGTGTGTGTGATTGCGTGTGTGTGTGTGTGTGTTAGGTATATGATGGTTCCATATTAAAAGCCCCTCAGTGGTGGAGTGGAGGTGAAGTGGGAATTAGTTGACATTTTCTGTCAGTTGGCTTGTTGTTGTTGTTATTAGTGGTGGTGGTGGGGTGTGTGTTTGTATGACTGTGTGTGTGTGTCTGTGTGTAAGTGTTTCTCTGTGCACAAGTGAGTAAGTCTTACTTATTTTGACTGCTCGATGATGATCTCTCACTAAGCAGTGTCTCTTTATCATAGAGAGAAGACAAGAGGTATCATAAGAAATAAAGAAAACTGACAAACAGAGTTCTGCCTATTCTGCATTTAAATCATGTTTATGTTTGTATAGTAAAAAAAATAGACTTGAACACAGATAAATGCTTCAAACGCCCATAAAACACAGCTGAGATGTAGGCCTTCAGGGAGCCAGTGCGTTTACATCATCTATAATTAGGAATTGCTCCTGAAAAGAGATACAGCACCTTTTTATATCACATCCAAAAGTCTGAAGTTTTTGGAAATTTATAGTTAGAAAACAAAAGCTAAGCTATGCAGCATATCTAAAGCTGGATGTTTTCCTGTGTGAGGTGTTGGATGTCATCTTTCATCTGCGCCTCATCATGGTTCCTGACCTTACCAGCATCTCCTCCAGCTCTCTTCTTTTCTTCTGCTGTGCTTTCTTCTCCAAACCCTGGCAGAGGGGTAGACGGATTCTTTCCGGATGTAACCTCATTGTCAAAGATCTCCTTCTGTAGGGTTTCTTCTCTCTCAGTGAGCTGCTTTCTCATGTTTTCTACTTTGTCAGAGTTCTTTCTTATATACTCCCACCCGCATTGTGCTCTCACGGAGCTCGTTCTTCGACCCCTCATCTTCCTCTACGAACTCTTTCTGCTGACTCTTATTTCTCTCTGCCAGGTGTTCTTTGGCATTACAGCTGGTTCTATTTCTGCTGTGCGAACGTGTCCATGGGAGCATCAGTTCGAGATCGTCTTTTATCACTGGCTTTGCCGATCTGTTTGTCCTTTTTTATTGAGGTGGCTGACTTCTTCCTGCCACCTCTATACCTCACTGGACTCAGAGACTCTCCTCTTCTCAGTTTCTATCTGAGAAGAGGAGGTTCTGATTACCAGAGATGACGTCTCTCTTTCTCATGGCCCCTTTTGCCTTCTCACGCACTTTGTTGAACTCCCTCCAGGAAGCCACGGCTGCAGTATATTTTTCTTCAAAGGAGAGAGGTGGCGGTGAAGAGAGCCGATCTCCTCCTCTTTTTATCTAATCTACTCTTTGGCTTTCTGGAGGTCAGCCTTTAACTTTCACTTGTCTCCTTTGATGGACAGCCTCTTCAGCCCGTTCTCCTTTTCATCCAGCAGCTGCTGTCTGTCACTCCTCAAACACTCCTTACTGGCTGTGATCTTTGCTGTGGTCTTTATCTTTTTCCATTTCTTTCTTTTCTTTCCACCTGTCACTTGATGTGCTCTATCCCTGTTAAATTCCTGTGCTGAATAAGCTAAATAATTAATTTTGCATGATTACTGCATGCCATGGATTCAAAAACTGTATATTTTTATATTACAACACTGTATCTGATATTACATTTGTTTTTTGAACAGTGATAGGAGCCTTTTTCTGAGTGCAGCAGTGAATAAAATGTGTCAAGCGTCTCCTGGTTTGAACGTCTTCCCCTGCTGGCTCCGCTGGCTCGTCTTGCCATGGAGGTTGATGATATTAAAAACAATCCAAGATGAAATGAACTCAGATATTGTAACTTGTAACTGACAGATCATTTTCTCTGAAGACACAAATATTTGTCAGTTCAAGTGGCGAGTCAGTGAAAAGTGATTTTCTTGGCTCTGGGGAATTCAGTTATGTTGACACTTTACATTCTAAAATAGATCTTTTATAAATTCTTCACTCATGACAAGCAGCCAAACATTCTTCTGTAAAATGTCAGTCACGAGGCTAAAAGAGAATCAGTTTGAATCAGCGTGGAAATGAGTAAAATCCAGAGAAATTACTTCTAAATTCATACAAGTTGAACTGTAATTTAATCATAATGATTATGCTCATTTTATTTTAATATGAATTATTCACAGGTCAAAAATAAATTGCAGCGTGCATTAGTGTATCCAAATGAAGTGAGTTAATATGAGGTTTTTAACACACTATTATGTAGCTGCAGCTAGGCTGATATGAGGACAGTTTCAAGAGTTTTTTAAAACATTCACGTCACCCACAGAGTATCTTTGACATGTAAACCAACGGTTAAAAAATGTAAAAACCCAGTATAACAATGCAGTGATCATATTTAATGATAAATAATTACACAAATGTAAATTATTCACAGTGAATAAAGATATGTTGAGCTTTAAGGTTCTTTCACGACCTTGGAAATAATGATTTCACAAAAAAAAAAAACATTCACTCACTCAACTGTAATGAAAAGCAAGTACATTGGATATATAAAAGAACAAATCCTTCATTAATGAATTAAGTAATATACAGCAGGTGTTACAGTAAGTCACAATGTTTTTTTTAAAAAAAGATGACTTGATTGACTGATCTGTTCTACTGCCTATGTCCATTGATTGTTGACCACAGGTGATCCACAGCTACTCCAGGCTGGAATCCACTTCCAACCTCATTGTCAAAGAGTCAACAAACAAGGCTACCACCTGTCCAAAATGTCACTAAATATAAACATGCCCATCAATAGGTAATATTATTGTATATGATTAATATTATTTAGCATTTTTTACCTTTTGTTTAGGAGAGAAGTTCACACACATGCACACACCAATCAAAATCAATAAATACCAATGAAGTTTTTATCCAATAATTGACTTGTTCTGGCAGTTCAATTTTGTGTGGTATTTTTTTGGTTTAAATGCTGATTTAGGTCCTGTCAACTCACACTTCCCTGAGGTGTGTAAACTTTTGTTATCAAAGTTTGAGTGACAACTCAATTTTAGATGCATAGAATCACAAATCTTCAATATAACTAATCTTTATTTTCAAATATACTATATATTATTTTCAAATAGCACTTTATATTTGAAATTATTAAGGGACCTCCATGAGCATGTATATGCAAGAAGTGTGATAATGCAGTTGTTGGCCTGGGACTGAAATGCTTAAGGGCAGTGTTGTTTGGTTCAGGATTCTTTCCACCTTAAGGCCGCCTTGCTTGCCCAAGCGAGATCTTCCCATCAAACCAAGCCTGTGTGGCTAAAGTGGCAGGTAATCAAATCAATCCCACATCTTCTCCCTGCTGGGTTGTTGCTTCCAGGGCATGATGGATGTACGCCTCTATTTCATTTAAAAGCTGTTTCTCCTCATTTCTCAACACAAAGGCAGAATAAGTAACAAGCAGTGCCAACTAACAACACTTCAATCAACGCTGCTGTGTCATGTTCGATCAACAGCCTTTCAGAATTTGGAAGTGTGGACAAAATGTTCGTGCCTGTGATGTTGCTCTGAGTGCGGCTTCATTAACAGCAGCAGCGGAGTGTCAGCAATAGCTCCTAATTACGGTCCTCAGATTATGGTATTCACTTATTCCTGACAACCAGCAAATTTAATTGCTCCATTAGCTACAAATCAAAAAATATCAGATCCAAAGTGATTTTAGCCATTGTGGGATCTGAGTCCAGCACAGTCATATAATTGTGCACCGTTCATGTTAGCATATGATCTTTAAACACCAGTAATTCAGCTACAGCTGAATCTTTCTTTTATTCTTGTTAGTGTACAGTAAAAAGGGGGGAAGCCCCTTTTTTTAAGGCTACTCATGAATTGTTTTAATTCACAAGTTGCTATCTTGCAAGCTAGCTGTACAGCCTGTCAACACTGTCTTTCGTCACTCACTATAAAAGTGCATTTATAGATTTTCTTTCCATGTCTTTACTTTCTAGCTTTTGTGGTTTTGAAAAACTGGTCTGTAAAATGTTAACACAGGATAAAACATTAATGATCCCAGGAGGAAGGACTGGGTTTCACAGCAGCAACAAAAACAAAAATCAGATATACTATATGAGTAGAATTCACGTAGCTGTGCAGTCTTTGATGAGTTTTTGATGACTAGTCCACCAATGCTCAGGAGAAACTTCGCTTCATTGGAAAATTATAAAGCAATCCAGCAGAAAAAAACATTCAATAGATTAGGCTCCCTGCTGCTCCTTTCTGTTTCCTAAAAAGAAGTTTGGTGTCTGGGTCGTAGCCACAGACTCTAGTTTCAGGTCTTTGGTAAAACTGCAAAAATGCACACATACCAGTGGTCACAAATATTGTGTCACTCAGGATGATAAAGTGATGTTACATTGAATTCTTTCTCATGAAACTTATTGCCTCCATCTGCTGCATGCACATTACTGTGCAACACTTCATTTGTGTGCAAAAGGAACAATCTCAGAAGGTTTTTTCATAAATCTTGGAAATTGACTTGAGGTACATTTTCTGAGTACAACTTCACAAGATTGCTAATTATTTTAGCAGTCACATGCAGAGCTGAGACCAAGAGATCAAAACAGGGTCACATACATCACATAGATTACTTATCATGTGATTATCCTAAACTGATTTAGCCAAGATTTCCATGCAGTCCATCTTTTATCCATTTTGAGCCATGGGTCAGTCACATCCAAATCTAATAGAGATTAATCAGATCAGCTGCTCATTTAATTATAGAGGTTTTAGTCTTCCAGTTTTTACCACAACTTTGAGATGTATCTCTCATGTGCTCTTTGTCCTAACAAATTTTAGATTGTTTGCACTATGGATTCATGGGTGTTTATTGATCATCTCTTTAGTAATTGCTAGTTATTTAGCTTTAGATATTTAGTTATTAAAAAGGGGTTTGGTAACTGTTAGCAGAAACCTTCAGTAGGGGATGGAATTGTTAACTGTGACCTCTGGAATCAATTGTTGGTCCTGGTGACATAAACTTAGCCATCTTTTAATGTATCTCCAAGTCAGCACCTGTGCTAGAACATCAATATTGGACGAATGCACAAAACTCTGTGTTACCTTTGACGACTATAGTGCAATATCTGTGCATGTCAAATATAGGACGGTTAGACTAAAGGCAAGATTGTGGACTTGGCAAATAAATTATAGTTAAAGTATTGCATGGGTAACACAATTAAAACACTTAAGTGCAGGTAAAACTCTGTTTAAAGTTAGTAAAAGTCTCTTTAACAAAAATCTACCCTACTACACACCAAACCACCCTACCTTTAGGCCCTGACTTCCAACCTCTCCACACAAAGAGCACAGCACCACCTGCATTTGCACTGAACCTTGGCATCAGACATGCAAAATAATGTGAGGATTCTTCCAATAACACACACAGTGTAGTATAAACAGAACTGCATTCCATCATTTCTTGAGTATACCAAGGTCTGTAAAGAGGTTTTGTGGTGCACTTTTGCACCTCAAACATGCACTAAAGCTTTTTCCACCTCTTCCTGGGTTGTTCGTGTATCTGAAGACTCACACGGATGTCTTCTTTATCTGCGTCTGATGGCAGGGTTTTGATTTCGGTATCTAAGCCGGGGGCTGTGCTGACAGTCTGACTCTGTCCCTGAACTCTGCTTCTGCCGCCTCACACAGTTCCCTGTGGACTGTCCACCAGATTTCAAAGATAACTCCAACACACCCTGACCTCAGCTACTCAGGTACCACACACACACACTAAATGTCTGGACTGATGCACACACAGCAACAAGGCTCGACCTAAGTTATACATGTTTGCATTTAAGCTTGTTTTAGTAATTGTTCTTACCTCCCTTGAAGTCCTAGCCTTGTAGGTACACTTTACAAGGATAGAAACACACACACACACATATACAGACACTCTCTCTCCCTGTCTGAGTGCCCTCTCCATCGCTCTGCCTATCTTAGTTAGGGATGAAGAGGCTTTTTGTAGCCTTGAAATAAGAAGCCTTTCACAGCACGGCTGACAGAGAGCACCCATGAGGGAGGCTGGATGGGTCTGGGCTGAGTGGAAGGTGAGAGGGCCGGTGCTGACATGCCCGGGGTGTCTGATTGGATTAGGCTCTGGGTGGAAGTGTGATGGAGAGGGTCGCTAAAAGGTGAACTCGCAAGCTCTGGGGATGATGTAGCTACGAAGGAAAGGCAGGAGGGGTTGGGTTGTGGGTAATGAAGTTTAGAGAGTGGTTTAGTGAATTACATATGTATATCACATGAGAGGGGATGTTTGCATTTTGCTTTGCTGGCAGCTGAACTCAAGATGGGTTTGCCTGTCAGGCTTTTAGCCCCTCTGTCCAACATTATCCCACAGCTTGCCAGAATGCAATGTAATCTGCAGTCTACAGAATAAAGTATCCACAGGATGACTTTCATGTGTTTTGGTGAGGCATACCTTTATTCTTTGGCTAACTGCTGATTTGTTACAAATATGCATTCAAATCAGTTTATCCATTTATGCATGTAAAAATGTCTATACAGTATATACAGCACACAGGATTTATATAGACAGTTACTAATCATTAAGATTTGCATGTTTGAAATGATGCATTTTTAACTAAACATAGTCACAATGGAAGTAGGTGGATAATTTAGTTTTTAAGGTTTATTGAGTAAATTAACTGTTTCTTGTTCAATTTTAATCGACACAAGAGTCATGCAGTTATAAAATTTAATGCAACAGGTGCATGTGGATGTGTTAAAAATAGATTTGTTTAGTCAAATATGATGTTATTATAGTTTGCCATCTTCTTAACTCACTTCATAGGATATGATGAAACCATTAAAGTAGTTCTATAACATTTACCATGTAGTAGTAAACGGATGTGGTCTATGATGTGGGTTGTATATGATAACACAACTTGGCATAGGTTAAGTTTTATGAAAACAAATTGTTAATGACACAAAATTTGTCAGCTCCTACTTTTCATTTCAGATCTGCCTATGTATTTAACCTCAGTGAGGGTGGCTGTCCTTACTTAAACACCACCATGACAACTTAGATCAAAGGTGTTTTTTTTTTATTGGATTCAATGTTCTTTTACCCTCCTTAACGTCACCTTCAACCTCTAGACATCCCAGTTTTTAGGAGTCAGCCTAAACAGTTAGTCAGGAAAGTTGGTTCTGTCCATTAAGGACAGAGACTGTGCTGTGGTAAGAGACCAGACTTACTGGAGAATATTAAGAAAGCAGAGATTTATAGGCCAAAGTGTAGTGCTGAAGGTTTAATAGACTGCAGATGTAGCAGTCCACTTCACTCAGCACACACACACACACACACGCGCGCACACACATGAAGGGACCTGAACTTTTCACTTAACATATGCAACAACATAAATAGAAGTGGACTGTTGAGGGTTACTGCCCTCTGTGATTATGTCATTTTACATCATGTCAAGGTACAAAACTGTTCTGTACTGTAACTGCATCACTGTCTACTCACTGCCAGTGGTACAGCTGTGAAGATAATGAATGGTAGCAGTTCTTAAGGTGCTTTAATCAGCCTTTGATTGGGAAAGTATATAAACAATGGTTATACAACCACAAATGAAAATAAATACATCACCTGTATCATCCCAAAAACACTGGATCAACACCAGAAGAAAAACTCAGGACTGCTTCGTCATATCACACAGACCAGATTTAAAAGGATGGATACTGAGTGTGTTAAAGAGAGGACAACAAGCTGCCAGAGTGTGTAGAGCTTCATTAATTCAGAGAGAGACTCAGGGAGACTCAGAACACGTAGAGAGGCAGCATTCGTCATAATTATGTTTCTTTTTGTGTCATTTGGGCTGTTGTGTGCTAATTTGTTTTGGCTCTGGTACTTTAAACTGCGAGGGGTTTGAAGAATAATACCTGACATGAAGAGCTGAGGTGGTTTGCAAGTGGCTGAGGTGGAAAGTAGTTATTAGTATGTGTGTGTGCTGCAATGTGTGTGAGGATTACACAGATGTGAAATGCTGGGGCATATATACCCCTTAAAATGAAGAAGACCTTTTGACCCTTCATGTAACTTTAGTGACCCCTAGTGGGGGTCATGACCCTCAGGTTGGGGAGCAGTGAACTAAAGTTTCTCCACCCACTAAGTTGATGTGATTCTCCATAATCTATCTTTTAGACCAAATGTGCATAATCTTATTGTAGCGTATTGGATGATTAACCCTCTCTATGCCACTTCTTTCCAACACTGAAGCTGACAGAGACCACCACATGAAGATGGAGACAATCACTGTATTTATTTTCTGTCTTGATAACAGCTAGAAGCTAAAAGAAAACCACAAGGGAGCTTTTTGACTTGAGTTCAGCAGGTTGGTTTCGGTTTGGGAAGGAAAGAGACGGAGCCATTCACACGTGAAATGGTTGGGCGAAAGGATGCAGAGGAATGTAATAAAGCTGAGTAAAGCCATTTCCCTTACCTGGCCCGATCATCATTTACTCTGTGCAGTGTGTATCTGTGCAAAACAGCAGCATTTCTGCTGGAGGAACTGTGTTACATGCCCAGCAGAAGTAGAACATATTGCTGTGTCATTATGACTCAAGATTGGACTGGGTCAGTGTGCATCTGTATCCAAAATGGATGTGCATCATGGCGGTCAGGATATTTGCATGTTAAGTTTGGATTAGCTGGACTTTGGCCACATGAACTAGTGGAAAATGTGAGTAGTTCAACAGCTGTGGCTCATGCAGCTGCTTAGGAGAGTGCAGCAATGGAAAATAAGGCTGTCGCTCTTCAGAGTGTTGCACCTGTACCTCTGGCGTTTAAGCAGAGGGACTTGATGAAAGATTTACTCGCCTTGTCCTCACATGCCTTGTTTTGTCCAAAACCCATTTAAGATACCACGTCTGGTCGTTAAAACTGTTGGCAATTTATTTTGTTTCAATTAACTTTTCAATAATCCACTAAGTTCTGTTGTTCTAGTCATTCTAAATAATATTTCACGCAAGGATTCACATTGAGATCAAGATGAGAAAAAATATGATCATGATGTTTTTGCTAAACTTTTAACTGACTGAATTCTTGGACTAATCTCAACGTACTATCTTACTCCCTCTCTCTCCTTCTGTTTATTTTTCTATTTATGTCTTTGTTTCTATTTCTTTCCTTGGTTTTGCACTGAGAACTGCAGCCTCTTTGTGTATGAGTGGGAGTTATGATAAGAGCAGCTATACTGACTATATCACATATTTCAGATAGCTATGAAAAGACACAACGTACTCGGACAGATGGAGAGAGTGAACAGAGGGAAGGGACGGAGACAAAGAGGAGGGCACTATAATAAAACACGGCATTCTGGTCTTAATACAGTTTCAGAGATCAGAAAATGAGCTTTTGGGTGCAGCTTTTGTCTCCTCTGTTAAATGTCATTGTGATTACATAAAAAAAAACAATCACAGATATAAAGGATGTTGGAAAATGTGCGAAGGATAAATGGACCAGGAGGCAACAGGGGAAAAGCTGGGCAGTTTGCGATCACACTGTTTCTCATTGGCTGTCTTGGCTCAGACCTCAGGCAGAATCTCTAACCTGGCAACCCAATGGAAAAAGCCCCATGGCCGACAAGTCACCAGGAAGCTGTTGCTATCCATTTCACAATTAAAATATGCTAAGGGGTAGCTGGGCTTGGCTCAGTCGGGAGGTCCGAAAGCCTGCGCTCACATTCGTCTTCCAGTCGGCAGGGGGAGAGAAAGCATAGGGCTAAGAGGATTAGCCCAAATCCTTGCTGATTTTTCTTTTTCTGCGGGTTAAAGAGGAGCCAAATCGGAGCCAAATGTCCCAGCCAGCCGCCAAATGAGCATTATGCAATCTCGTCCTGATTGTCTGGGGGTTTTGGGAGCTTTTTGTTTCCCTGAAAGGCTTCTTGTTCGGAGATGAAATCCAAATGATACGGGGGCCGCAGTAATGCGCTTCAGATCACCTCAGCCATGCAGATGAGCGCTTTCAATGGAAATCTTGAGTTTCTTCAAAGTCAAATCTCCATGACAGACGACAATCAATTCATTCAGGCTTTGCCCTGCGCTCAACATTCACCATGTTGCTGCATCTGGTGAGGCCGCGGAGTCCAGCCTCCGTCAGCAGCAATTTCTATCCACTTAGAAGCGAACAAGCTGTCCTCCCTCTTTACTTTGCCTCTATCTTCCTCTCTGAAGCATTATGGACAGTGAGAGGAGAGAGGCATTAACTCCAACGTCTCTTAGTGTCTGCGTTTGATCTGTGCAGGGCAATAGGCCATCAGAGTGAGCAAGAGAAATGGTCCAAACTAGGACAAGGCAAGGAGGAGGACTGTAATAGATGGAAGAGAACTAAGAGTCCTCTGATGCCTGAAATACATGAAAAGTTTTGAAAGATGTTAAATGATCCTTGCAGCTAATCTGTGGTTGTTTAAAAAACAACCCTAACTTCATTAACAACTTACTACTTATTACTCACTTAAAAATATTTACTTTAACTATTATTCAATGGCAGGCCAGCTTTGTCTATATTTAGATACCTGAGTGCTTTTAAACAACTTTAAAGCTGCCACACACACAGATGTGAGATCTTCTGTATTGAACGTGTAGAAATAGTAAATGCAGTAGTGACCTCACTAATTTTAACACAGGAGAAATGTTACCAGCAGGATGAATGCAGGACAGGAAAATGGTAGAGAAGCACCGGCCATCACATCCGACGGTGGTTATTCTGGAAAGCTTCAAGGTGTGAATTTGTCAAAATGTGTGTGTAATCTTTTAGAAAGGTAGATTTAAACAAGCGCAATGGTCGACATCCCCACTGGATCTAAAACACTGTGGGTGAGCAAAAATTGTTTCCATGTTCACCATCTGAAAGTGTGTGTGTGTTACAAGATGACATTTATGCAAAACATACAGTACATCTGAGGCTGATAAATGGTGTTAGATTTATGGTTTCTAACATTCAACCTGTCAAAAAATTCCTTTACGTGGGACAAGTAACTGTATATGATCACTTAGCATATAGATTTCTTTCCCACATTAATGTGAAGTGCTAAAACACACTGAATGCTACCATTATAAACTCAGTGTTAGGCAGGCCTGCAGGGGTAAAATAAGGTTTAGAGAACTGCAGACAGTGATTTAAAAAATGACACACTTTTCTGCCTCTGATAGCATTACCTGATCTGTGCTGGTCTGGAATCAGAGTGGGCTTGCCACTCAGCTTTGAAATGATGACTTTTTGTCTGAAAAACTAGTTCAGATGTGGTGACATAATATCCCTTCATTTTGATTTTTCAGAGTGATCTGCTTTATTTTAGGATATCTGCTGCTCAACATCAAACCCTCGATTGTTAGAAAGCGATTGAGTTAAACTAGAAACAGCAAGATTTCAAGAAAGAAGCTTTACTATCAGGAATAAAAATGAAGATATGTTACAAACTTTTTGCACAATTTAACACAAGGTCAGGCAATGTTTGAGTAAGTGAATAAGTTTCAGAAAGAATGTGTTGATGGAGAAGAAGTACTGAGTTAGACCAAGAGGTGAAGAGCTGCCATGGAACATAGAAAAAAATTATGATAATAATATTCCTTGAGCAGTGGTTATTCTTTATATTCAATATAAGATTGAAGCTGGGAGACACAGTGTCACATACCACTAATTCTTCTATTTCAAAGAGATTCATGAAGAAGGAAAAGAGGTGATGAAGAAAGACTCTCATCAGCCTGTAAAGAATATTAATAATGTGATCCGAGGTGAATGACATGATTATAAGATGCAAAGTGTTGTTTACCATCAAGCCTACCAGCCCAGTGTTACAGCTGCATTTCAGCAGTCTGATAATTAGGTGAGAACCCGAAACACCTCAGTTAGGGGAAACTGTCTCTCTCTCTGGCTATCATTCTGTTTGTAGCTCGCTCAGCTAATCCACATAAAAAACACTGAGTGAAGAAAGTGTGTGTTTGCGTGTGTCACGGTGCGAGTTTTAACACTCTGAGAGCATTTACAGCTACCACACCAACACACACACACATGCAGTACACATAGAAACAGATTTTCAATGCATACACACACACACACATGTGAAAAAACGTAGGCTCACACCACTCTGTAATATATATTCACACAATCTGTAAATCAACACATAGCGCAGATATAGATACACCCACATACTCACATGTGTAATTCCTGCCAATGTATAAACATGCAGAGACACTTACACGGATATAAACAGCCTGCTTGTGCATACTGTGCATACACAAACATGTATACATACAGCACTATACATACACAATGTGGCATAAACAAGCACCCACACTGTGTCACTCCACACCCACATCATAGCACACATAACACTATGAAGCTCATGTCCCTGAATACTAAAAATAAAGACACACAAACAACTTTAAAAACAAATCTATGGACATTTAGAATTAGTTGTGATTTCATTATGTGTCTAATGTGCACGCAACTTTGGGTTTTGAGTGGAAATAACAACATTCAAGAACAGCCTGAAAAAATAGGAGTGAATAATTCAAATGTCCATGTACCTGCTTAGTTTTTAATTAGCAATTTTGTTATGTTACTTTTTAGCACTTATAGTTTTTTTATTTTTGCATGTTTTATTTGTATAAAAGCTCTATGTTTGAAGGCAGTGCATAACATAAATGTAACTTTAGGTTTTTCAGCTCAAGTCAGGTGGTTTAGCTCTAAGTAAGAATCTATACTGGCTTTAAGGACAGAACGACCATATGATGTCTTAAAGGATAATGCTGCAACAATCCTATATTTTTGCTGTTGTCAACAAGATGCATATAAAAACAGAAAGCAGCAGTGAGTTTTACCCTCTCAAAATACTTTGACTTTCCTGTTTTGTTTGTGGTTTGCTGCAACATACCTTTTTGTTCTTGTTTGAACGAAATAAAAATATATTCTGTTGGATCAAATATATTCCCTCAGTAGCCAGACCACAAAGTTTTGAACAAAAGTTAAGAAAGAAGCAAACAGAACATTTGTTGGGGACTTTTTTCAGCAGCAGATGAATCCGAGTGCGGTGGTGAGTGTTTGGTGCTCAGGACGGTGTATGTGGGATTGAATCCAAATACACTACAGCTTGTGTGTGTTAATGGTAATGAAGCAAAATGTCAGCCAGTACAAAAGTGTGACTCACTGATGTATTTTAATAGTTTTTGGACAACAATGGGCCTCTATGGCACAGAGGAAGATGATATATTAAGCTTTGCCTTTACAGACAATACTTGTTAATAGGATCCATTTATTGGCAACTTTGGTCCTTTCATTAGATTTCTCTCCTGTAAGAATATTATAGAATATCATTGCACTTATCACATAAGGCAGAAAACGCTAGAGTTCAAGCCTCATTGACTTCAGTATTGTTAATGGCCCTTCAATGTCACATTGTTCCAACAAAAGTAAAATCTAGATTTATATAATTCTTTCGATGGAGTTTAAATTTAAATGAGTCGACTGTCAGTCACTTTAAATGAAGCAGCATGTAAGTTATCCAATGAAATCCAACCAATGTGCCTATGAGGGAACACACAGAGGTCCAGACTGGGTGTTACTGATGCTTTGCTTGGAACAAAAGCATTTTTTAAAAACAATTGTGCAGGCACTAACCCCACCAATTTTACTGAATTTTTTATACATTAAATATCCTCATTTTGCAGTGATCTATGGTTCCTTATTGTTAAGTAAATGCATCTTTAGCATTTTTAGCATCAGGACAAAAATGTTCTTTTGTTTAAAGTTCAAAGAAATGACCAACCCTTATTCTGAAACTACCTACATAGAGAGATGTTTTGGGGAAAATTTTGCGTTTTTCCAGAATCAGTGTGTTGTGGCCTTTCTGTGACACACACACACACACACATTGATGTAGAGATGTTGAACGAACTGACAGCTGGTGATTTTTACACCTCTCACAAGTCACACTGGTTGTGGTGATGGAAAAACACAAACTCCTGAACTCTCCTGACCTCCATCTTTAGTTTTAACACCTACCGCTCAGCCTGGCCCTATGACCCTTTCTCGCTCACACACACTCTCACACACACCTTCACTTGCTGTGTGTCACCAATAGAAACTGTAACCTCTCTGTGCTGTAGCCCACTTTGTCGCTTACATGGGCAGTGAGACCTCTTTTGTGATTCTGTACTATGTGCTGTTTAATCGTCTGACATGCGCACATCTACTTTTCATTATCGATAAATGACTGTCCTCTGTTCAAATCCATCAGTGTTACACAGTCTGATCCCCTCTCTAAAGCCTAACTAATCTGTATTCTCCCTTTCAAACTCTTTAGTTTGTGCCATTTTTTACATAAACACACCTTCATAAAATTACATCCCTTAAGCGAGTGAAACAGATAAGATACAGGTTCTTGAATAGAGTCATGTTTATTAATATCTGAGAAGTGATCTGTCAAGTAATTAGATATCAGCCTTTTATCTAGATGCTGCCTGTTCATTACAACCTCACCTCATTATTCTTCACATTACAGGACTGTTGACTGCTTTCTGCACAGAGGAGAGAGCTGTTTCCTGGAGCAACAGAGTAACATCAAGCAAACACCATACATTATCATAAAATTATGCCCATTTGGAATAAAATATACATCCGGGGAGACTCAAATGATTAAATAACATTCTTTAAAAGAATATGCAACAAGAGTATTACAGGGTCAAAGTATTTTTGACCCTTGTTCCATTGACAAAAAACTAAAGGGATTTTTCCATTTGATTTAGGATTGCTGCAGAATATATGAGAATATATAAACAAGTTTTAAGCGAACCTTAAGTTTAGTAGTGCTGCCTTATTTGGGGGTTTTAGGACTTGTTCCTGCGGCACTTACAAGAACGCTGTCTGTTGTCTTTTCTGCCTTACCTGGCTTGCAAAAAAAAAAAAAAAAACAACATAGATTTTAATTGATTGTTGTGCCCTTCCTCCATTATTTATATTCTTGCCACCTCCTCAGCTGTTCGTTAGATTTGCAGTAAGAGGCTGCAATGCTTTGCATCACAAGTTAAAGCTACATAACTTTTTGTTTGGCCCAACGACAGTGACTAATAGATCTTTGCCACTGGGACGTTCCAAGGGAACTGAGGCCATTTTGGGGAACTCAGGAGCTAAACTTTCATTTCAAACTAGGGTGTCCAGTACATAACAGTCCTAGATAATAAGAAAGAAACAGCGCCTGGAGGTGGTGTTTTCCAAAGTTTCAGTATCTTTAGGAGTAGAGGAGTGTTGACTTCCTTCAGTCATAACAGAAAAGCATTTGAATATAAGGACGAGGGTTGGACATTTCTTACTGTTTATTAACCATAAAGACAGCATGTGAACAAACTAAAAGCATTAGCAGGAAAGGGAGAGAAACTCACCTTTAAGGTTAAATTGGAGCTAGAAATTGATTAAACAGATCGAAGCACAAAAAAACTGTAACTGTAGACACCTAACTGCTTTGTTGCAACACTAAGAAAAAAAGAGTTATTGAAATGAATATTTCTTGCAGGGCATGAGGAACTGGTAGAAAAATAGAGGGGGTAGTCACAGAGGGAGGATGAAGGGACCGTCTCGCACCATAATCCGAGCCAAATGAAGCTTTTAATTAAAACACCATTAAAAACTCCCCCCCCTCCATACACCCCTCACACTCCCCACACCCCCTTGTGTGCCAGCGAGAAAAGCTGCTAAGAAGCTCTGGCTAGATTAAGGAAGGCCAAAGCTTCCACCCTTCAGCCCCAAAATCTTGTTAAGTCATCTTAATCATTTCATATAAGGTGCAGTCCTTTTATTTCCTCCCTGGTGGGCTTTCCATGCTCTCCGGTTATGTGTGTGTGTCTGAGTTGTCTAATTCGGCCAGGGAGAACGGCAGATGAAGTGAATGAACATAAGCAGCAATCATAAGTCGCTTAGACTGTCTTGGCAAAGGAAAAAATTAAGGCCCAGCAGTCACATATAATTGATTCTCCCGTCAGATGCAATTTTGATTTCCCACTCTGTATTTACACAGCTGACAGCATTTAAATGAATGTATTACACGTGGGACGCCTGGCCTGAGAGCTGCTGCTGCTGCTGCTGCTGCTGTTGTTGTTGCTTTTTGCAGTTTGTAGTCATGGTGATGGCGATGGCCAAGCACTTCCTTGACTTCAGAGACAGAGAGGGTGTTTGGTACAGCGGGGGTGGCAGTCTGGGGCAGCAGCAGCAGCAGCAGCAGCAAGGCCCCCTGGGAAACAGAGTTCGTGTGTAGTAAGAGGTTGGATCATTTCAGCCTCTAGCTTGATTCGTCAACCTCTTCAGGCTTTCTGCCCTGACCTCACAACCAGCAGTGTGTGTTTGTGTGTGTGTGTGTGTGTGTTCGTATGATGGGAAGATGCTGGCAAGTTTCAAGGTCTCAGCGGCCATCTTGAAAAGAGGCTATATATGTATTCCGTGTTTTATTGAGACTGGCCACTGGTGACTAAGCCCAATCTCTCGCCTTGGGCAACAGTAAAATCCAACTATTCGGTAGCATGTGTGTGTGTAATCGTGTGCGTGTGGTTTTTGTGTGTGTGTGTGTGTGTGCCAAAGAGAGAGTAAGTGTGTCAAGGCAAGTGACAATTGCGCCCCGAGGGGTCGGCAGGAGGAGGTGGACAGTGGCTCTAGCCATGCTCCCTTTCTCCTGCCACTATCAAAGCCCTCATGCACAAGGCCCGTCTCTCCTCCACATTCACACCTCTCCAAGATTTTTTTTTCACTTTCTCACTCAATAATTCTTTCTCTCCTTATGCCAAGGCTGTGGATTTTCAGCTTCTCACTCTATTATTCAATGTCCCATCCATCCCTGCAGAATCCCAAGTTTCACAAGGAGTGAGCAGTAAAACTCTCTGAGATGCAGATACTTGAATTCATTTATTTAGTGTATACAGCACGGCAGCACTAATAAAACACTGCAACACTACAACACTATAAAAACAGGTAACGTTTTATGAGGGTGTGATTCTCTTTTATTGTGACTGTGCAGTAAGATGTTAATGTTATTTATAATCATATTCTTCCAAAATATACCTCAAAAAGTAAAAGTAAAAAAGCACTTCTTAACTTACATTATCAAAATGTCTGATCTCAAATCAAATACGTATATTTCCTGGGATACTGATGTAAGTAAACTAGCTTAAAGCAAAGCATGTAAGACTATGTAAGAAGAAACAACACAACTCTCTTCCTGTTATCAGTACACTGTAGTTTTAAGGAGGAACTTTACAGTTATGGCACTGGCTGCTAATTTTAGGCCCAATTTGCCTTGTCAGATGCAAAAAACACCAGAAAAACATGTTGAGATGTTTAAAATTTTGATTTTCAGGGAGTCTTTAAACATGCACATACGTCGTAATTTGATTTTGAGAAGATGTTTTCATAATTTTCTTCAAAGTTGGATAAAGCTTAGTTTTAATAGCATTACATTTACACTATAAGCTTATTCTTGATTTATAGAATATCAGAATTTAAAGAATTGGAGTACAACACTTTTTAATGAAGCATGATGGGATTTAACACACCACAAAGTATCTGACTGATCATTTTAGCATCCCAACAGCCTTCACAAAGCTCGACAACAATAGTAACACCCAACATTTGTTTCCGTTGATTGCTCTCTTTCACTCCTTCCTCGGCCAAATTGGCCTCCTATCAGCTAATTTTGCAGCCAGCTGGGGAGCTCACACTGAGAACGCCTGGTAGCTTCAAGTGATCGTGGGTGAAGGACCAATAAAAGCCTTGTCTCTCTGTCCTCCACCCATGCCCTGAACCCATACTCCATCAGCTGCTGGCTCTTTTCCTGTAAAGGACATGTCACCGTTATCTCCTCGCCAAATTAGTTCATGGATCAGCTCTCTTTCCTTGGACACACTCTCCACTCTCTCCCTTTGCTGCCCCGAAGCTCTCTGGATTGCAATGATCAGTAGAGTCTGGGGGGGTTGTGTTTTACTGTTGCCACTGTCTCACCAAATGCCACCTCTCTGGCAGGGAGAAGTGTTGGCTTGAATTACATGATGATGCTTTTCCCCCCTGAAGCACTTTCATGGTGAGATGCCCAGCATGTTAACTGTCCGCTGGAACAGAGACAAGACTTACTGCTACAAAGACTTCGGGGCAGGATATTGGGGCCTGACCTGACTTCTACAAAAGCAACACTGTAACCTCTATACTGCTTTAGCAAAACTTGTCAAATCAGGTGGCAGGTTGCTACTTTTCCACACAAAGCCACGGGAAATGACTTTATTCCTTGACAGATTTTAATCAACATTTTTCAGCATATTTAAACCTGAAGTATCTAACATTTTGGCATCTTAGGGGCAGAAACAAGCTGAGGATACATTTACCAATCAACCTTTTACACTAATATGGTGAATCTGTCATCAAACATTTCTTGATTTTCACATCTGGCAGATGTGGAGCAAGACTATTGTTCATTTGTTTTTGTGTTTCTGGCCACCTGATCATTCTAAGTCCAATATTTGCTCTCTATTAGCGCTGTTTTTGTTTTCCAACAACCACTAAGGGAATTATCTGGCTCTGTCGCTGCTCAATTCATGTTAAACCCTGGGTTTTAATGCTTCCTTCAAATGTAACCTGTGAACTCATAGACACAAGATTGAAAGTCGTGTACATGATATTGTTGGGGTTCAAGTGGTTAAGTAATGAGAACAGCATTGCTAGGCAACGACAGCAAATGTTTAGTTAACAGTTCAGCCAACCAGCAAGCTGATAAAGTAATACAACAGGGGACGTGTGAGGCCATTGGAAATGTCATTTTTTTGAGCTTACAAATTATGGCATTACTAAAAACAAACTAAAGCACTAGACAAAAGCCATAATAGTTTGAATTAGTTTGAAGCAGGTAAAACCAAAACAATAAGCAGAAAGTTGTTACAAAAGGTCTGTGTAGCTAATTAAAACAGTAGAGTCTGGTCATAATTTTACATAGTTTTGTCACTAAGAGCAGCAACTATATACAAATAGTTTTGTTATCCATTGTTATAGACAAAATGATTTTAGCTGCTTTAAAGCCAACCACTGTGGAATGCAACTCAAGAAAACTGAGCATTAAATACTGAAAGCTGAATTATATTTCACCGAGCTGTTTCCTTTACAAACAAAGACCTACATCTTTAGAATAACTCTCAAAGCTCTGATCAACATCTGATTTCCAACTCAAAGGTGGTTTCCAGAAACCAAGTGGTCATTTTTTCCAGTTGACTTTATCCATCCTAAAGAGTCCAATGTGTAGGATTTAGTGGAATCTAGGGATTAAGTTGAAGATCGCACCCGACTGAATACCCCTCGTTCACCCCTTCCAAGCATGTTGGAGATCTACAATGGCTGGGAAATTTGCAAAAAATGCAAAACCTTAAGAACCAGTGTTTGGTTTATCCATTCCAGGCACTGTAGAGACACGATGGTGGCTGCATGGAAGAGAACCTGCTCCCCCTGTAAATTTAAAACACTCATCCTAAAGTAATAAAACACGACTTCCATTTTCAGGTGATTATACACTATTGGAAACATATTGATTAATTTTCTATTCCATTTCTGCCATATTCAACAAATAAATCCCATTAAATCCTACACACCAGACCTTTAAGTCAGTTATTCAGTCAAACTGCACCCCTTGCCATCTGTCCTCTCCTCATGTCTGGACTGTAATGGATTGTCTTCTCGTGCCAGAAAGCTGTGGCACATTTACAATTTGATTGAAATTCTGCTGCATGATTGAGACTTCACAGTGTTTCCATATTACACCAGTTCTGACCTCACTTCAGTGGCTTCCTGTTAAATGTTGGATTGAATCTAACGTCCTAATTACTAATTACGCACTACACAACCTTGCCCCGACCATATATCAGTGAGTTACTGACATACTGGTATGCCTGGTATGCCTCCCTCCTGTTCAGGTCTGCAAACTCTGTTGAGGGTTTTAAATCCAATCTCAAAATTCCCACACATGGGAGTTGTAGCATAACAAAGATTCCCGAGTTGGGTGAGATGAGCCATGTATCATATTCTCACAAATCTAAACAACCTCAGCTCACTTCTAAGAAGTTACTGCAGCCTCCGTTCACCTCATGTCACCTCATTAATGTATCTTAAAGTGGTTACGCCACCTCCCTGCACCATTCAGCGAATAAAAAGTCATAAATGAAGCCAAACAGAAAACTCTTCCCCGAGTCGATCAAGCCCACATCTTCATTTCATAAGCTCACATGATGGTCCCAGTGCGCATATCTTAACGACATCATTAACACGATAATAGCCATTGTTTTATGGTAATTATCCATGCCGTGTTATTGAAAGGCTCATTGTTCTTATGATGGCGAGCTCATAAATACAGCAGCAATAAGACTTTATGAAGAGCTCTCTGTGACCACTAAAGTGTTGCTGATGATGGAACGATGGAGATTGCCAAGTCTATTCAGAAAACAGAGTTGGCACGCTGTGGTGTGACTGTGTGTGTGTGTGTGTGTGTGTGTGTGTGTGCGTGTGTGGCTGGCAGAGGAGTGACACCCCCTGCTCAGCTCCAAACTCTATCGAGTCTAGAGAACAGAGGATGCATACACAGCCTTAAACTGTTCTCTTTAGAAGCTCCTCCCTCTGAGTCTGAACTTCATGGAGCTGTGGGGAGGAGTTATCTCACTGAGTTCCTGCATACAGTTCATTTTGTGTATAAACAATGTTAGGTGCTTATGATTGGAGCAGTTACAAGGCTTGGATAAATTTCTGAGTACAAAAGATGGGAATTTTATGTTAGAAAATATTTGGTTTTTCATTAAAAAGTCAAGGTAAAATACAAGCAAATGACTCCACTGACTCTTCACATCAAAATCTAGGCTACTACTGTGTATGTTAAAAAAGGCTGCATAAAGTCTTTAGTGTCACCAGAGAAGGTGAGCAAAGTTGGATACATGTCTTTTCAAGTAGGTGGCTGGAGCTCTAGAGTCTGAAAATTGGGAGTGTGGAAAAAAGTGGGCTAACCAGACCATTGTAGCCTGTTCTTCATGCTACATGTTTAGGGCTACATGTTCAGCTGCTACTAACATTAACAAACTTAAATCTACTACTAAACTATTTACCATGAACTTGCATTGTGAATAATGTGGATGCCACTTTATGTCAAACCCATTAAACCCATTATGAAGCTGGTTGTCATTTTCATTGTTTCTTTTGATATCACTGAGTTCTAACATTAAATAAATGAATATGAAATTTGGCTACCTTACTAAAATAAAATCCAAAAGGGAAAAAAACATATTTCCAAAAAAATGCAAATTTTTCACAAGTGAAGAAGAACCTTAACTGGAAGTTTAAGTCACATACTTCATGTACATCATGATTAAGTTGCTATAATTCCTTGCATTCTACTCTTTGCTGCATTATGTTTGCATCGGTACATCCTCTTTCTCACCTCAGCATTTGCTTTCTAACCACAGGGGCTTCGTGGCTCAGCAGACAGAGCAGTTCATCTGCTTATCAGAAGGTCAATGATTCGATCCTTGGCTCTTACAGTCTGCATGTCAAACTGCCACTTGGTTTTTTGCTCTATTTTGAGTTTATTTTTTTTCATTTGTTTCTAAATTCTATAATTTCCACTTAATTTTTTTTCTTTTGAGCAAATTGAAAATGGACACAAAAGCAGTTGATTTGAAGTGAGCAGAAACCTCTGAGGTCACTCTGTCAATGCAGATGAGACAGAAAAGCTGTCACTTGAATGGCAACTTAAGGTTCATTTTAATGGAGAATCACTCACCATTGAAAACCTTCTTAAAATGCTCACTTCTACAGCAGAAATAAACATTGGAAGCAGAAAATAAACATTAAACATCATTGGAAGCAGCAGCAACCCTTGCTCCTGCTCCGCCCTCTCGCCTTAATATGGTCACTTCTGGTTCCAACAAAAACAAGATAGCGATGCCCATAAATTCAAACATAAAGCTTCAAAACAGTAGACGAACCAATACGTGACGTCAAGGTGGCTTTGTCCGCTGTTTGTGATACAGTTAATGTGGTAAACATACTTAGTGCATCAAATCCCATTTTTCTTACATCCTAATATAATTGTCCATGCACACTCAGGTTCTGGTTTGTATACATGAAGAAGTTAGCCTGCAGAAGCTTGAGCATTCAAAGCTGCTTAGTGGAGACCAGCTGTGAAGGTTCAGCTTTAGCTATACAATCAGTGCCTGTCCAAACACATCCACTGCCTTTATTAGACTAAAAACAAACAGTCAGCCTCTATCTCAGGCACACACACCTGCAGTTTGATTATTGAAGCAGTTTGCTGTTTAGGCCGAGGAAATTACCGAGCTGGTAATGAACCTGTATTTGGTCAGGTTTCTATTTGTCTGTGTGTGTTTTTTTTTCTTTTCTCAGTTGAGAGCGTAGGGAGTGAACATGCTTCAGGTACCAACAAGAGGATTAGTCCCAGTGTCCTGTTGTTCCCACTTTAGATGCTAACACACAGCGGACAGCTCCAACCTTATTAATGTGTGTGTTGAGCAAATGTGTGTGTGTGTGCAACCATCCAGCTTCCCACACAGCCGTCAATCCTGCAGAAAAGGCCTTTTTAACTGATGAAGCCTGGAAAGTTTGGCTTCGCTCTGACACACCACTTTTCTTCAACCACAATCCCCAGATTTCCTATTTAATTGAGTGGAACTTTTTTTTTTTGTCTGTATTTAAGTGAGCAGGATGAAAGGCAAAGCAGTCAAAAAGAAGACAAAAAGTGGAAAATGAAGCATTCTGTATCATCTAATGACTACGTATGCAGGCTGTCATAACTGTGTGGTGTTGACAGGGCAATTTTCTCCTCTCTTACTGTTAAGATTATGACATGTTGTTTTATTAAAGTGCAATTAACATTTCACAGGCTCGTTCCAACCCCAGTTTTACCTTTGTCTCCCATCTCTATCTGCTGTTCCTCTGTTCTTTTCTCTTTATCTCCACATTGACACACAATAGTATTAAAAATGGCTGGCATGAGGTTAAAACATCAATTAATTCCCACTAATGAAAGACTATTATTCTTCTCAATCAAAGTCTCTTCTCTCATTTTTCATTCATTCTTTTCATTACTTAGCTTCTTTGTCCATCTTTTATTTTTACAGCCCTCTACTCCTCCATATGGTTTTTAATGTTTCTCCATTACTTTTCTTTTTTTGTCTCTGGCCTTTTCCTCTCTTTATGTCTTCATATGTGAAACTTTTTTGCTGCTACTTATCTTTGGTACTCTTGTTTTGTTTTTGCAAGTTATCATGTGCTTAAGTAACTCTGTAAATCTCTTAGTGAGAAATAGCCACAAAAGCCATGGTTTTAAAACAAAACCTGCAATCATTCAAAGCTTACAAACTGCCAGTTTCCTATCATCAGAAACCTCAGCATAACTTCCTCTATTTCAATTTTGCTGACATTATACCATTTTTCTTTTGTTATTTATCATCAGTTTTAATGGATCCTCCAGAAGCACGAGGTGGTCAACCACTCAAGTTTGGATCGAAGGATACAAATGAAAATTTAAAGCCGGAGAAGCGTTGATTACATAACGTATGAACAGTAACATGTTCCAGCATAAAATATATATGTTTTGCATGTATGTTTGCCGTGCACCATTAATATCTGTATCAAACATGATGGCAGTTAATGTTATGGAGCCACTCCCAAAAATGTCAACCTGTTAGTAGCACCACAGGAAAAGTTAGGGAACCACCAAAGTCAGTAGAACTCCTTTCATTTTAATCCATACCGTACTTGCAGAAATATACATTTGTTTTCATAAAACTGTTGAATATCGATAATATTTTCTAATATTTTTTGTCAGACTTGATTTTGCTGTCATTATTTTGCTAACTCTAGCATGTGATACTAAATCTTTTCAGTGTTCAGTCATTTTACATGTCCTCACTTTTCGAGAAGCCATGAAAATCAGTTTGTACTCCAGCAAAGTAGAAGCACTTACTTCATGTTCCTTTTGGTGAGTTCATGGCTCACAGGTAATAAATACTCCTGAGCCAAGTCCAACCGGCTCCGATTTATTTTCAGGAGCTTTTAATGCTGCAGTACTTTTGTTGTGGCTTGCTCTGCAGTGTGTGGCCCAGAAGTTAGAGTGTCCTTTTGGAAAGTAGCTCCAAGCAAGGCCATGAAATTAGGATAAAGATAAAATGAGGGAAAGTGGAAGCAGGATAGAGTGTGTGTGTGTGTGTGTGAAGAGGACAGAGAGGTAGATAGTGGGAGAGTATCTCCAGCTATGAGCTCTCTGCCAACTTCTGTTTCCTGTGGGCAAACTTTCACAGTTTAGTCAGAAGCAAATCCAGAAGGAACCCTCTCTCTCTCTTTCAGTCTCTGTCTTCCAGCTGTGTGCAGTTGTGGACCCATGTTTCTTCTCTTTTTTTTTTTTTTTTGCAGGAAGAATATTTGAGGAAATGGGAAACGTCTTCCAGATGGCCCGGCACATGGCCCTGTTCAGCGGCGGTGTGAAAACGATCTGACTCCCACACATGTACGAGGACACATGCCAAAAACACGACTAAACATGTGCACAACATGCACCACATCTATACCACAGTCTATGCAGCGCAGAGATGCAAACACACACACACACTCACTGAGCAACATTATGCTCTATACATGCTCACATTCTTGCACAGTTGTCTCATTTTCCAGTTCATTTCAGGTCCAGTCAGATAGTAATCTGAGTTTCCTGCTCCTCTCCATCCTCCTCCATTTCCTGACAAATTCATATTGGCAATCATTTTTGTTATTGGCCAAGGCACAAACTTTCCATATCCTGCTTGTTATTGTAACTGTTGCTGACCCCCAAAACTGTAAAATGATATTTCTAATCCTGTTTTGTGTCCTTTTTCAGTAGCTTTACTGCATACGTAGCCAGGAAGTCTGGATTATAACTTTTTACTCTTTACATGGTAAGCGGTAGTTGAAATAATTTAAATTTAATTGAATCACATGAATAAGAAAAGATGTATCTTTTCCTTTCATCCTTTAATTTTTGCTCAAAATATCCACCACACACAGCTGAATCTTGTTGGAACTGTTGTCAATCATTCCTGTGTGTCAATATCCACAAAACATACAAGTTAACCAAATCACTTCTCTTTACCATCTTTATTTTCCTGGACTATTTTCTTTAGAGCGGCTTGAATCTCTCAAGCCTGAAATTGCCTTGTGATGTGAATATATAAAAAAACTACCCCAAATCTATTTACTGCCAACAGACATAAATTGATGCATTTCATTTTTTCCTGACTGTGTATTTATGTATGTCATGAAAGGTATCTTTTGTGAGAACAGGTACACTTGTCAGGCTAAGAGAAACCAGTTCCTACAGATGATACACAGGAGGCTTCGTGTTGTAGCTGTGGCTTATTTTAGTCACCAGCCTCTCCTGTCTGAAAAAAGAAGAAGAGCTTCAGATGAGTGAAAACACAAGATGCCACACTGACGACACAACATTTGATAAACCACCACAACTTGTAATAATCACCCTTTTAAAAAATGAACAACAATGATGAAGAGCATGCTGGCCAACTGGATGGACAACCATGTTTCTCAATGGAAACTCACCAAGCTAACCTACAGTGAAAGCTGCTCAATTGAAAGTAAAAACTGCAACGTGGCTAATCTAGTGAGATATTTACACACACAAAACTATCTAGATAACAGAGATTACACACAGTACAGGGAAAATTAGGACACAACTTCACATTAAATGTAATATGAGTGGGGAGAGGCAGCAGGTTAATAGCTTGCTGGCCTCAGTCAGAATTAATCATAAGCCAGGTGAGCAAATGTTGCAATGGATACATTGCAAAACAAGTTATATGTCTATTTTATCTTTCCTTTGAAGACTGCTAAGCAGCTGAGAGAATGTACATGTTTTTCCTTTGTCAATATTCACTATTTAGAAAGTAAGAATAAAAATAAAGACATCAAAATATCCTGCATGAACTCATTAAAAGAGAAAGTAGTGACATGAAGAAGCTATTGGAACCTGGTAATGTCACTTTTTAAGAATAGACCACTTGAAGATACTCGGCTTCTGAAACATTAAACAGCTAATGCACTAAATGGGCAAATCTTTCCAGAAAGATGAATTTATGTAGTTTACATCCAGTGGAGGACCTTTCCTGCATGTTAGCCCTTATCTCTCAACTCAGATTTTCAAATCAAACTGTCAAACAGAGACATAAAATATAAAATATGTCTCTCCTTCCATCAGTTATCTGTTGGACTATCTGTACCATCCACCCACAATACTATCAAAATACTTTGCACGCGCTTTGCTGAGATATCTGATACATTTCAAGACAATTATCTATGATACATTACAGTGTCTGTGTCAGTGGAGAAGAAAAAAATGTTTTTATTCACTGCATTATGGTATCAGCTATCAGTTTCACTGAATTTGACAACTGAGATTAAACAATGTACAAAAAGTACAAAGAGTACGAATTCTTACTCAGTGTCTCTTTAACAAACAACACACATGCATTGTCTGCAACTTGTCAATGTCCTCATGTGTCCTCATTCCAATATAAAATAGACACACTCTGGCAAAAGGCCAGATTGCCAGAGAGCAGAAAAAATATTATTGTTAAATAATTTATTATTATTCAATAATTTATTATTGTATAATTTATTATTATATAACAATTATTTTAAAAATAATTATTTTATATATTCCTGTGTCCCTATTTGCCCCATCCCTGCTGACGTATTAGTGTGATGATCTGTAGTTTGGAGTTTAGCTGTTTGCTGTTTTGTTCTGGTAACCCTTGTCTGGCGTCTTTCATTTCCACATGTCCTGTCAGGTTTCCCTCCTCTTGTGCTTACCTGCTCTGCCCTGATGTGATTCGGCTGTGCTGATGGTCCCACCTGTGTCTCATTGCTCCCAGTGTGTTTGTATAGTCTCTGTGTTTCCTCTTTGTCTTTGACAGATCGTCTGTTGTCTCTCTCTGGCTCTGTGTTGTTGCTTTGCTCCGTCTCTGTCTCTCAGTCCTACATTCCCTCCTTGGTTCTGTCTCCTAGCTTCCTTCCTGTCAGTTCACCTCATCTTCCTGGTTATTTTTTTGTTGTTTTATTTTCATTTTTGTCATGTCTTAGTTTTTGTTTATCAGTGTGAACTTTTTGGCTGCTTTTGTTTTCGTTTAGCATCAGTTTTTTTGTAATAAAGTGCCTTTTTTTGTTCATTTTTTTTCCCTGAGTGGTGTTTTGTGTTTGGGTCCACTTTTGTTTTTAACCCTGACAATTAGTTTAGAGTTTTAGCAAGACATCACTCGCTAATTATCACTAAACACTGAGTACAGCTAAAAACGAGCCCAATGAAAGTGTCATTAGCATTTTCAGGTAATTGGTCCAAAGAAGTGAGCAAGTTAACCATTTGACCTGATAATGTTGTTAAATAAAAGCTCAGGGGATCAAAGTGATAATTTATCAACTTATGAATGTGTGTATCACATTTGACAGCAGTTCATGCAATAATTGCCATGATATTTCAATAGAAGCCTCATTTCATTGCGGCTTTATAACAGACATGTAAAGGAATATAGAATTATAAGAATCAGACTTGACCTAAAAGCTTCTTGATTGTAATGTTAAAGGTATGGTAATGACTGGGTTGTAATGAATTCCACTAAGCATTAATGAGGCAGGAATGAGAAACAGAAATATGAAATACAATTTTGATTAATACATAATTAACACGTGTCATTTCCTCTTAATTACCTTGGCGTTGCGGATCCCTCTGCTATATTCATCCAAAGAGCCAACTAAGTTTTGTGCTCAGTAGAACTTTACTAATTTATTGTAGTTTAATCAGATTTAAGTGACATTATGTTTCATTTATAGTGTCACAAATGTTAGATCAGCCAGTCATTTTCGAGGTGACTGACAACAGCCACTAACTATAAATAATTTATTCCCTTCAAGGTGACTTGTGAGTTTGCAGTAACACCAGTATAATCAGGGTGAAATGTAACCCCACGCCTGCTGCTGGGTGCT
Source organism: Acanthurus lineatus (assembly GCA_029814665.1). Taxonomy (NCBI): domain Eukaryota; kingdom Metazoa; phylum Chordata; class Actinopteri; order Acanthuriformes; family Acanthuridae; genus Acanthurus; species Acanthurus lineatus. The sequence continues at coordinate 2,521,287 of JAPZDV010000016.1, forward strand.
GGTGACTCATGATATAAACTCCCCGTGGGAAGGGAAGTTGTATAAGTAAAAAGATTTTTTTTTAATAAAAGTCAGCAGAGTGACAATAAGTTTAGCAAGCAGACATATAGATAGCCTCTGAAAATGCTGTTCAAGGTTGTGAGATACAGAGAGGAAAGTGAAGGGAAAATAGAAATATAACCAGACTTCTTGCCTACCCAAACACTATGAATTATCCAGGAGTGAAGCAACTCATTGATTTCTTCATTCTACCTGTGTTTTTCATTCTTTCCTTGAAAAGATTTACCCTCCAGAAAAAGTTCTTTAAGCTATCTTGTGTTTAGGTTGCAGTACTTCATGTAACCGTAAACCCTTTATAAATGCTTAACATTCCTTCTGAAGTGGTTTGATTCAGCACGGAGGTTTGACTCCGGTGCTTTCGTGTTCTCTATACGATCCCTCTTCTGTTTTGAGAGCAGACTGAGGTAGCAAGCGGAGCTCCTTTGGGTGCTGTCTGTCTGTCTGTGTGTCTTTTCTCGGCTGTGAAATATGTATGAAGGAGTGAAGTGATGAGGTGGGTGGGGAGGGGGGCATAAGGATGAAGCTAAGACGATGCTCTCACCCCCAATTAAGTATTTACAGCAGCCCATACAATCTGAACCAAGGGAGAGAACGAAGAGAGAGAGACAGAGGGAAAATGGATGGAACTGACCTGAGAGGAAAATGAATGAGTGGAAACGAGGGGAGAATGAGGTAAAGAGGCAAAGGACAGGGGAAATGAAACATACTGTCTTGATTAAGCCCAAAAGTTTCTTCTCGGTGGCTCTCTCTTCTGGTTTAGTTGAGGGAAATGTGATATGGACCCCAGGGAGGGCTAATCATCAACACATTTGTAATGGTGGAATAACTCTGCGTGTGTGTGTGTGTAAGGGTGTGTGTGCGTGCACATCCACATCTGAAACAAACTGATTAAGGAAGCATCAAAGTGGGAAGCGAGCTGTAAATGTAGAGCTACCCTCAAGCCAATAAGCCTCAAAGCAACAGCTTCAGAACACTGAAACCAATTGAAACAAAGATAAATGAACAACTGCAGCATTAAGTTACAACTATCATTTTCACTCAATCATTCATTTCCTCCGTAGCCTGCACTAGTTTCTGTACACTATCCTTCATCCATTGTTATTCATTCTGTACAGTCCAATCTAAAACTCCTTCCTCTTATGAGGAAAAAAACAGTACGTGGATAGAAAGTTCTTTGAAGACATTATTAACAAGGTCAAGAATGAAAGTTTTAACTGAGTTATTCTAGTCTGCCATCTCCTGTCATACTTAGTGATTAGCAACATAAAGATGTAATGATGGCAGCATCTGTTAAGAGTCAAAATAGATGATCATGTCTAATGTTGAACATTGAAACAATCCCTTTTTTAGACTAGATGGAATTGAAACTGCAGGATTTTTCAATAAAAACTGATGCAAAGTGTTGGAAAGAAGGGCTTCTGCATCTAACAGTAATCTTGGCCACTTCAATTAAATAGTCAGAGTCTAAAATAACATGTTAAGCATGTCTATATTTTTATGTATTGACATGATTTAGAAAAAATACCATCTTTTTTTTCCTCTTTAGTAATGTATGATATTATCATGACCCAGTTTCCTCACAGGAATCATCAAAGCTTCAATTTCTTGAATCATCACCTATCACCTATCACCCCCTGATTGCTCTGCTTCTTGAACGCAGTTTAAAGAGCAGCTCTGTCTCAAAGGTGGAAAGCATAAAATGTGCATTTGAGTCCGTGTTAGGAGAAAAAGAAATGAAAGGATGAAGTGGAGGATGGAGTGGGGTGGATGAGGACTTGGTGTGAATGTCGGACAGCTGATGTGTCCATCTGAAGTGCGATGCCCCCTACTGTTCAACTAAATGACACAATAAAGGCTCTTTTGATTTGCTCTTTTTCCCTCTTGTCCAGCTCTACCCTCTCTCAGTATAATTCAGTTAATCTTAACAAAAACACAAAAAGCAGTATAAACTAGAGTAGTAAGGAAATATTTCAAAACACATGCACAAAGACCAAGCGCGCTGACACTTAATACACACCTCCAAATTGACACCAATACTATTTTTTATACACGTATGCACCTATGACATAACATATACTGTATAAAAACACATTTAAGCCAATAAAATCTCACAAAGATTAAAAGTTCATATCTGTACTTATGCATATAAATGTATCCGAGGGAAAATTTAAACAAATCTGAAGCTGAATCAAAATTTTCCTTATATTTTGCATTTGGAGTAAAGCATTTGCATTTAGAATAGCAGAGAAATTGGCTGTTTGGTCATGGCTGATAAGGTTATTTAGCATATCTGGCAATATGGCATAAATGACGGACATATTGTCAGAGGTTGTGTTTGTGGAAGTGTGGCGTGGCTGATCTCCTTTACATAGAAGTGCTGGCCTGTCAGACGATCTCTTCATCCATAATGGAGCAGTGAATCCCCCCAGTGCGATGGCTACCAGCCCCCTCGGTTCTTCAAAAGATGTGTGAAGACGGCATGAATTATAAATATCCCTCGACTCTCACACCAACGCCCTGTTTATGAGAGTGTATGATTACTGTGGGAGTAAATGGATCACATATGGGTTTGTGGTTTGGATTTAACAAATTCTTAAAGGCAAAACTGGAAACATTAATACTCAAATTTGGCAGATATGGGATTCTGAAAATCCATTTTTAAAAGCCAATAACCAAACTTTTGGAGGGAATCAAGCTTCCAGTTTCCAATGGGTTTAACCAATATCCAATAAACCTGGATTAAAGGCCTGAAACTGTGAATCCAGCATGTATTTTATCGTAGTGAAACAAAAGAAATTCCAATATAGAACCTTTTCTCAAAGTATTTCAGGTTTTAGAAGCCTCTGAAACTGGATTTAGCCCTTTTGAAGACATTAAAACTGCTAGAAATCTAGATAATATGTGGTTATCTGATCATAATTTGACATTATGATCAAATCGCCAATGGACAGCATTGACTGCCTCATATTTGAAGCTCTGTGTGTAATCTAAAAATATAAAGTCTTGCGCTGGGGATTCAAAGCCAAAAAAAGTGAAGTGCACATCTGCTCTTTTCAGTTTGAGGATCAAACAGGTTTACTGAGTATTTCATGGCTCGACTTGGAGCAACAGAGTCTTAAGAGGAGTTCTGTCAGCCTGCAGTCGTCCCAGTGTTTGGTAATGCAGTGGCAAATCCTCTCGTCTTTGCCTAATCTATGAGCACCTTACCCTCTGTTTACTCTCATGCAGTATCCGGATCTGATCTGTGTTTAAGGCATAACTCCAGACTAGTCTACTCAGAGACCATAACAGATTAGGCGTCCTCAAGCAAGACATGGAGTGGGAACTCACAGTGGGTCTCATATTCAGCCTTCCTCTTTGTATAACTTCCTGCTTTAGCCAGAAACTGAAGGATTTAGCATAAGATATAGTTCCCTCTCCAACAAAATAAAACAGATTCTGGTATTCAAGTCATCAGTGGGCTCAAAGATGCTCTATTTACTTTATGTTAATTTCTCAAAAATGTTTGCAGGAAAAGGTCTCAATACAGTTTAAACAAATTGCTAGCCAGATTGTCAGACAACATTTTAAAACTGTTGGCAAACAGAGATTCTGGGTTGTCTGAAATTTTGTAGAACAGAACAGAGAACCGAACAGAGAGAGCATTGTGATGACATTTTATTTTTGAGTGCAGCCATTTGCCTTTAGATGTGTTGAGACAACATTCTTTATGACCATCTTCTCTTCTTTAAGACCTTGTCCATGTCAAGTA
>JAPZDV010000016.1:2525197-2538459 GCA_029814665.1 Acanthurus lineatus
TTCACCTAAAATTTGAATTTCACATAGTTTCTGCTCATAACAGTGATCACAGAGGCTCTAGTGACATTTTCTAATCCATATTGCAACGTTTCATAACATCTCTTTGTTTAGTTTCCAAACTTTCAAAAAAGTTCTGATAAAGAAACACAAATGCAATCACAAAACACACAGCTGCAGCGATGTCTTTTCTCAAGAGAGTTTATGAACTATGTGTGCGCTAACATGAACGCAACTCCTAGGAGGCTACAGTGGAAATTTTGGCAAAAAACACAGTGTTTATGTCACAATTTCAAGTCAAATTGGACTGATGAGTCTCCTGGACACTATGATGACACCACATGAGCAGTATAGAGTCATGTTATGTTTGTCTTCTGCTGTTCTTTTCCATTTGAGTGTGTGGCTACCAAAGGCTTCCATGCATGCTGTGGAATTCTTTCCCTCTGTGAAACTCCAGAAGGGCTATGTGGATTAGAAAATGTCACCAAAGCCTCTATAGACATAATGGTGAGTGGGAAACAGGTGAAATTTTAATTTTAATTTTGGGTGAACTATGCCTTTAAATGGACGAAGTGTCATACCCAATGTTTTTACTTCTAATGAAATGATTAATGTGAATGCAAAAGGTTTGCAAAAATGCTCTGATAATAGCACTTAAACAGATGTGTAGCTACAACACACACACACAGTCGGACATTAGTGTTTCAAGTGTTCAGTTTGTCTCTTCTAACTTCAGCAGTTCGGCCCTCTGACTGCTGTAATTAATCTCGGCCACGGAAAAACAAAACAACACCACTGTCGCCCCAGAATCAATTACTGACCAGAGCCCAAACACACTGAAGCTCCTATTACCAAGGAAGAAAGAAGGAGGAGGACCTGTTGCCCGCAGGCAGTTCCACAGTCTCATATGGATAAATCTGAGTCATCTCTTACAGGTACATTTTCTCATATTTTCACTTGCGTACTTCAAAGATAAGCATAAACTGCCAAGGAAAGCCTCAGGTGGGCCCTGAGTTGCCACTCATATTTCCCTCTCTCCCCTCACAAAGAAAGCCATTCTTACAAGACAAGTGAGGGGAGATGTATGGAGCTCTTTTATCAGCTGTTATAGTGCAGTAACTTGGACCAGCCATAACAGACTGAAGGACAGATATACAGGAGTAACAGGCAGCATTGGTAGAGGAGCAGGTGTGTGTGTGTGCTATCACAGCCTGGGAACAGACAAAACTCTCCACAGCTTACTTGGAAACGTAGACATGGCACAGAGTGAGGTCGTGATTATGATTAGATGGCACAAGATGGAAAGTTTACTCTTGAGAGAGATTGAAAAAGTATTAGGTTTTTTTTTTCTGAAAAAGTCTTGTTGTAGTTTTTACTTCTTGGCTGATGAAGGTTTTTCAACAAGCCTTTGTACCCGCTTGACTGAAAATGATCTTTTCTCGTACCTTTCCAAACCCAACTCACAAGAATAATGTGTTTTTCATGGTCATTATCTAGACAAACTCAACCCAGTAACATTTGCTACCAGGTTAAAGCATACGTTTGTTTAAAGTAACTGACCTTGAGTGTTGGTAGAAGATGGAGAGAAAAACTAAAAAAGTCACATTATTTGTACAAGAAATCATTCCATCAACCTCCCTCTGTTTTGGCAATATTGTGCTATTTCTGCTGCTGCCATTTAGAAAATCACATAACCATAAGATGTCTCATTTCAGGAGAACATGAGTGTACGCCTCATGACAAAATATTTAAAAGTCAAAGTCTACTTACTCAGCTTTTTCGGGAGCTTGTTACATCATCCCATGACTCTCATCAGCAATTGGATTAATCAGTTGTCATTACGTGATTTGTGTATTGTTAGACCTTAAGGGATGAATACTTTGTCAAAATTAGACTTTAATGCTCAAATATAGATAGTTAGCATGCAAATAACTCTGTCATATGCTGTCATAATCCCGTGAAGCCTCAGATTTTTTTGTATTATTAGTTTTATGAGCAGCTTCATGCAAAAGCAACAGCAAGTTTTATGTCCACTGATTGTTAGAAATTAGAAATTATAATAGAGCAGGAGCAGTGACAACCAACATATGTTTTACATGCTGGATCTCTCACTTGTTAAGATAACACAAAAAATGGTGGACACACAGACCCTCTACCTCTTAGCTGGATTAGCGATCAATGCGCTGCATTCTTTATAAAGGTTAACCTTGTGAAACAGCATTTTAAAGGCATCATGAGTGAGTGATTGACTTTTACACATCTCACTCTGAATGATTTATGTGGTCATTTCTTAGGGCAAAAGTAAATTATAGCATACCCAGTATTTTGGGTTAAATCCCCCTTGACCACTAAGTCATACGGGTTTAACTGTTGGGGCAAAGATTGTGTGCTTTGCTTATTGATGCAAGACAAGCCTCCATAGACCACCGGTGATCTAAAGGGGCCTCAGTTCATTAACCAAGCTGCCCTGAAAAACTTTTCTCTTTTTCTATGCTGTTAACTATCCCCCTGTGTGAAACCTGGCATCTTGATCTACGCCACCTGACAGGGCAGCAAGGCAAACCCATTCATCTTCCCCCATCTTTCTTGTTTGATCCCACAGCCCTGAGACTTCAAAGCCTATAGGCCAGTGGATTGTGGCTGTCCACACACCACGCCAAGCTGACAGCTACAAGGAACTGAGGCACACCCCACACATAATACCTACCAGAACACGGTCAGAGACCCGCGTGGGTCCTCTTGGAAACATGCTAATTTCATGGTAATTTCTGCTTTTTTTCGGTCAATGATGCCAGCAGGCAACCAGCCCGCTTTTTCCCAGCTCAGGTTCAACTCAGATTTAATTCAACCAATTGCTTTGTGGGTTTTTTTTTTCCTTTCTCCAGTGGGCTGTCCGTCGTTGAATCTGCAGCATTATTCATACATTGCAACAATTAAAACATCAACAAGGGATGGAGAAAATATGTACATTATTCATATCTTTCCTCCAGGGAGACGGGCAGTCAGAGCTAATGAGAGGCTGAAGCTTTGAAGTCATGGAGCCCTGAGTGAGGTGAAAGGCATGAATTAAGCAGCACAATCAGACACGTTTTGCTCTGTGTGAATGCCTTCTAGACAGCTAATTTTAGCCAGCGTTATGAGACCCGTCTTGTCTATTTTTTAAGTTTTTATTAGAAAATTTGAACACCATTAAGGTTTTCTCCATGCCCTTATCTACGAGAAGGACATGTTCAGCTATGTAGCAGCACCCCAGGAGCTGCTAAGAAGTGGATGTAGCATGAAGAGGAAATTAATATTCCATGAGAATATATGTACAGGCACAAGATACACTTGTTGTGAAGTTGAGCGGAATGGATGCATTGCTTTCTGCTGCTTAAAAGGGAGAGAAGTGTGAAGTGTTTTTTGGCAAGAGCCACCCTGCTAAATAGAGGAAGCTCTTCCAGCCAGACATGACCCCTTTCCCTGGCACTGCCGGTGCCCGCCGTCCTGCCCTGTGCCACGCTGATATGCTATCTGCCCAAACAGATGCCCACTCTGGCCTCGCAGCGCCACTCTCCGGTCCCCCACTTTACTCGTAGCTGCCTGCTGATGTTTTGTCCGCCCTAGCGCTCTGTATTACTCTGTTCTCCTTGAAGAAGCACAGCGGAGAGATAAGCGAGACCCACACTGCCCCGGCTGTTAAAGAGAAGCCGCTTGCTGATGAAAGGTCTGCACGAGTCTGAGGCCAGACATGACATAAAGACATCCAGCAAGACCAAATGTGGTGTAAACGCTTTGGCCTACCTCCACAGTGAGCTCTCCAGCACCTTGGTGGAGTCAGCATGGTAGTACTTGGTAAGGATCAGGATGACCTGTAAGACAAGGAGGAGAAAAGAGATACATTTAATACATTTAACCATTTCCCTGCAGGAGAGAAAGAGGATATGTTAGTGCAGTTAAATGAATGAATGCGGTGTGTGTGAGTACGGTAAAAAACACAAGCTTGCTCTGATGCAAGCAAGTTATATAACAAAACTGAATCCTTTTTTTAATAGCAATTAAATTACATGTGTTTAATTGAGTTTTAATTCAAAATTTCCCAAAAGTGTGGCAAATTGAATAACATGAGGTCAGTTAACTTGAAGATAGGGCCAGTATTTTTCTGGTTTTGGGTTAATACATATTTGCAGTCACAATGTACAAGCCAAAAGCTAACCAGAGCCAAAAGCTAATATGCTAAATTCTAAATGCTAATGGCTGATTGTATTTTGTGCAGCAGTACATTTTAGTACGGCAAATTTAAAAGAAATGTTTTCTGATTTTAAATTATGCTGGAAGCACAAATGTGTTTTCTCAAGTTCTGTCTTTTAACAGTTTAATGTTTACAAGTTTTTCAAAATTAAATGCAAATTACAGTGCCTTAATTTGTTCAATCTTTTGTCACTTATTTTCTATAGTTTCATTTTTTATCCTATTTTTTTACTTTTATTTTCTGAGTTAATTTTGTGAAGAAAAGCAATGAATAAAGGCAGGGTGACCTTTCAGTGTTGAAGAAATTCATTACACTCCTGAGGCCAAGTAAAATGAAAAATAATGATAAAATTGTTTTCGTTTTAGGCAACAAGACTTGATGGAAGGTTTTGTAATCAGTGTTTTAGTATTTCAAAGCACTATTGGTCAGTCAATAGACCATCATAAATGTGGCAAATGTTTGGCCAAGACTTAAAGTAATCTCTCCTTTGATTTACATTTGAAGCAAAGGCAACCGAGGGGGAACTCCATTTGCACTGCTGCTGATTTTTATGCTGAGTATTGTTTGAGGGTGCTTGGAGAAACTATTACCCTGAACAAATAACTGTCTTGCTTGCCACTTTGATTTTAAAGAGAGCTCAAACAGTGCTTCCCTCAGTGTTCCTCTGAGCCTCCTTTATGCAAGCACCATTATGAATTTTGCTTAAACATATTTTTCTTGGAGCAATTTGGCTATGAAATCTTTATTTCATAGTATGAGGTTGGTTTTGGGCTGGGGAAAATGTAATATTTTTTTACAATATTTCACAAAATGAATCAAATAAATGGCATGTAAGGATGCATCATTCATATGACCAGGACATCTTGGGGCACAAACCCCATGTGTGCACACTGGATCAGAGACTCTTGTCTTTCATATTTCTGAGAACTCCTGTTCTTGACAGCTAGGTCTGCTGGGATTTGCGTTGCCATGGCAAGAGTGCCAGTGGGTCAGGCAGCACAGTGGGGCCTCGTGCTGTGATTGACAGGCTGGCTTGCAGTTCTAGGTAGTGGAGCGAGAGAAAAACCCAGGCCTGCCTTCAGGCAGAGGGGAGTTGATTGGCCAAGGGGCAAAACCCAGAGGCAGCTGCCAACAGCAGGCTGGGTTGAAGGTGGTTGCTCCCGAGGAGTCAAGCTGCAAACTCTGTGCAACATGGACACTTCTGATACATCTTAATGTGGAAAGCGAGCACAACCTGTATCATCATATTCTCTGTGATGAGTATGTGATTTTAAGCTGCATGTTCGCTTGATTTTTTTAGGTGATTTGCAGAACAAGGGCATGAAACTGTTACTCTTTCATTATGTGTGGCCTTTAGGGAAAAGAAGACAGCTTAGTAAGTAAGTTAAGTTCAAGAGATAAATATCTGGTTAATTTCTTTGTCAGATAGGATGAAAGCTGTGCTGTCATACTCGGCAGACTTAATAAGACACCTGGCTACAGGCCCAGATATTTTCTCAAAGATGTTTTCATCCCCTTAAAAAGCTTGGCCTTATAAAATCTAACCTTTAGCATTAAAAAAGAGCCTTTATATTGCCCTCTTGTGTCAGCGTGAGACTACACAGCCTGTAGTAACCAATTGGTATTCAAGAAGAAACCCAAAGTAATTTTAATAGGACCTTCCAAAGGAGGCAGGGCTGGTCCCTTTTTTTTCACACATAACTAAGAGTTGGTCAAAGTAGAGCACCACAGCTAGGGACATGCAGAATGAGCTTTGAGAGCTCTAGACCAATTTCCACAACATAGGCTGCCATCAAAGCCACTCAGTGAAGTCTCTCGGCGCTTGGCTCAAAGCAGCCCAAACTCAGGGGTTCCAGCCCTGGTGGAGCTTGGCTTCCAAAGATGTTTATGGAGTCCAGAAAACCAGAAAAGAGGACATTTTACCGGGCAGCAGCCCTTTTGCCATGGTTGATTTAAAAAAAAAAAAAACCTTGGTAACAGCCCTGACAAATACAGTGTCAGTGTATAATGTCCTATTTCTCTGCCTCTATCTGCCAGAGAAACTTTGAATTAAAGAACATCCATATCTGAATTTGCGAACATGCTGTCGTGTGAGGCTCTCTGAGTCATGCAGCATGTAGCAAGTGTTCCCCCATTGGTCGCTGGCCTAATGTGACTCAACCTGTGTCTCTGGAAACAGGCTGTCCGCCTCTGCACAGCTGTCCTTTTCCTAATGAGACACTGTTTCAGAGCTTGACACTCTTACCATGCAGGCAATGTTACAGCCCTGGTCCCTTGACATGTGGATTAGATCTATCATACTGCGCCCTTAGAACTTGCCCCCCCCATCCAGTTTTGGTTTCTTTTTTTATTCAGCTTTAAACGCTCGGTTGAAAAAAAATAAAGGAAAGGTTCAAATAGGTGTTGATTAATTCAATTTGCTTATAATTTTACTTAATTTTATTTTATTTTTTTGCTGTCTTACACATCAAACAGCTTTGGAGAAGCATTAGCATTGATTTGAAGGCATGTTTCTGATTGCATAACAACTGGAAGTCCAGTGGTTTAGTTAGAGATCTTTTTTAGTCTCCAAAAACTCCAAAGGTACATTTCTCGCACTTGAAATTCCTAAAAATGTTTGACTACAAGCTAGTTGCGAACTCTGTTAGCTGTTTGGTGCTGGGCAGTTCTGTGCAGTGAGTTTATCAAAGCTGTGGCTGCTAGCTTCTGCTGAAACCAAGGATAAGACTGCAGGGTTGAATGCCAAAAAATCTTAACAATGTACTAGAGAAGCTAACAGGCTCTGAAGAGCTGAGTGAGGGTCGGGGGAGGATATTCACAACCTGATTTGACTTTTAAAATGTTGGAATTATTTTGCAGAAATACCTGACAGTATGTGTCTGCATATGTACCATGTCTTAAGTCAGGAAAGCAAGTTTACATTGAAATTTAATAAGAAATTAAGGGCTTGTCTGCAGCTTTTAACAACTTGCATCCTTCCTCTGACACAAAATACATTCGGCCTTGTGGTTACAAGTAAGCCCTGTCTACAGCATAAATCTATAATTACAGCCTTCCCATCAAACTGCATCCTCTGCCTTGTAGAAGAAAAAACAGGAGGAAAAGAAGCTGCGCCTCTAAAGTCTATCAGCCCATGAGCCCCCAAGAGATTGAGGCGTGCATCATTCTTCCAAATGCCAAAGCCAATAAAATATTCCGCCTCACTATTCCCACCTTGAGTTGGTCTTCAAGGCCCAAGTTCTGCTCAATTAGAAAATGATTTTTCTTTGGGGGATGAAGTGGACAGGGCAAGGATGTATTTGGCCATAAATCACTACTGGCAGGAGGCAGGGAGAGTGTTTATTTGGCAGCAGCAAACCTAGCCACATCGACAAAAATGCTGCACAGCAAAGAAGCCAGATTCCTTTACTGCCCGTAGTTTACATAGCAGAGCGCTAGGACTGCAACTTGGCAGTGTATGCCTACAGCTCATTGGACTTAAGGGCAAATTTGGCACCAGCTAAGAATCCGACCAAAGCATTAGGACAAAAAAATCCCTCTTTTTTGTGGAAATGCAAACCCAGAGCCATTCTTGGAGTCAACAAGTATCGGAAAGCATTTCAAACCAAAGCGGCCAAAGTTCAGGAGCTTATTTTTTTCCATAAGCAACATCCTCATTGGTGGAAGTTTGCGATGAACTGGTGACCTAATCAAACTGTTGTGAAGGAAGTGGCTCTATTGTAGCCACCTTGTAATACCACAACCACAAAATCGGCCACTGTGGGTTTCTTGTTTGTAAGCTGGCGGACAATGAGCCTAATTGCTTTTATTGGGGAAAAGTCAACAGGGTGGTCAGGACCCCTGGATGACTTCATATAAGAGCTACAAGAGACCCCATTGAGAGTCAAGCTCATAGCCGAGTTGACCATGAACTCCATCTTGACAACTGCCATTTGTCCCTGAGACATTCCCGTCAACTGTGTATCAATGGAGCGCTATAAATCAGCTATTGAGGAGACGACAGAGGAAGAAAACGTTCAAGAAAGAAAGGAACTGGGGAGGATATAAAGACAGACTCTGAGGCTCTGCTGAAAGAATGCGCTCATTCATTTTTTAAAAGCGAAAACAGTGAAATACAAGTACTCCATCCAAGTGTGTGACACCCCCTCCTCATCCCTCCGGGGCGCTTCGCATTCTCCAAAAACAGACCACACACATAAACAATTCATCACAGTCTGTAATAAAAAAGGGAAGAAACTCATTTTTGTCTATTTTCCAAAAAAAAGATGAAGCCCAATTTATAATCTTGGAGCACAAAAGTAAATTCCACAGCAATTACATTTTGGGATTGACTTTATGCTGACACATTGACGCCATCACTGTCTCTCTCACACTATCACACAGACACAGCGGCGGGGAACACAATCCACTGCATGAAGCCTTTCAGTTTCTTGCATAATCTATAACCTTGTCTTAAACTTTTGCTTTTATTTGATACAGCACAGTACAGTAACAGAGAATATAACAGGAAATTAGGCATCAGGGAGAGAGGAAGATGACATGCAGCAAAGGTTTCTGGTTGGATTCAGACCAGGGATGTTGCAGACGCATGTAATGTGTCTTACTATCATCTGGGTGAAGCTCTGTCACATGCTATGTTTAGAGACAATCCGTTGCCATTCTAGATGTCACTGAACTGTCTATCCTACAGATCCTACAAATGAAGTGAACTTAGTATTTAATGATGCATTTATTGGTTGTTGACTGTGTTTTTAGTACTTGCAGAACAGCTGTAGCTATGTAAATTTCAGTCTGTAGGTGTGTGTCACAGATTTTGGTCAAGACTGGAATAAATCATTAAGTAAAGAACTGAACTGACATTTATTGAGCCTAGAGGATGAATCCTGTTTGTTTGGTTATGCGCTGACTTTTCATGCCACTATGAGTTTGACATTTTTGTTTTAAATTGAAATGTCTTTACAACCACTAGATAAATTGTTATTAAATACAAACTTTGATGTTCACATCAGAATGAACTGTGATTACTGTGGTCATCCTTTGGCCTTTAATCATCATGTGAAAATTTTAAATACCTGCTATGAAAATGGCATTTCCAACAGCCTCAGCTTTTGAAAAATGTTAGTTCTGATTTACTAAACTAAGATTAATAAAGGTGGTTAAAATAATTCTTCTTCTGTAGCATGTCAGCATGTCACTATAGTCAATATTAACACGTAGAGGCAGCAGGACATTTCTTATTATCGTTCTTGTTTGTCAATGTTACATCTCCCTGTAAGACTGTGAGACAGACAGAATTATATATACATACTTTTTCTACTATTGTATACTAGCTGTTAATGTGTATTCAACAGCTTGTAAAACTGGCAGAAAAGCAACTTCAAACAACAGTGGAAAGTGACTGCCAAAGAAAAAAACAGCTTTATGACTCTTCACGTCTGAAGCACTGGACCAGCGCAGCACGCTAGTAAAGGCTTCCCTCTAATTATGGACATAAACATGATCCAAAATCTATGCTTAAGTTTATCCCTGACAGGAAACGTTCCCTCAAAAAGTAAAATGGAGGAGGTGAATGGATTCTTTTGTTGTGCACACACAATTTAACTAATAATAGAAAGAAAAAGACAAACTTAAAATAAAAAAAACAGGAGTGCTTTCCAGGAACAGTCTCTATAATATGCTAGTTAATCCATCTTCTGTGGGAACGACGACTTTCTGGTAAAAAAAAAGATAGCTATATTGTATTCTGTTTATCACACATTTGTACTTCAACTCAGAGGAGGCAGAGGAGGAAATCTGACATGTCTTAACATTCGACAAGTAAAGATAAATATTTTTGAATTAAAATATACCTATATAATAACCGCAATTTTTTTTTTCTTTTTTTTTATAATTTGGGTGAACTAACCTTTTACAGAAGTGACAATTAGCCGATTATTTTTTATTCTGTGGTCTAAAACCCCCATTATCCAAAGGACATTTCAGTGCCTCTACATCCCCGTCCTTGCTTGCTCAGCCACACGCATATGTGCACTCATATAAAATAAAGTGCTTCATTCATCCAAATAGTTCCCCATTACCCTATCCTTCCCATTCAATTGCCGTGCTAATGGTTCAGGACACCAGCCTCCACTGAGTAGTCACATCTGGTTGAAGTCATTTTTGCGTTGGACCTTGACCACGCTCTTTATCTGAGGCCAGCCAGTGACCCACAAACTCGTTACCATTTTAACAGTAGTTTGAGATTGCCACCATTCATTAAACTGCCCAGCCGGAGAAGAGGGGAGGGCAATTACATGGATCTTTGCTTCTGCTTGCCTTTTAGCTCCGTCCATACAAAAAGCTTGTGCTGACCTCCCTTACTGCAAAAGTACGTCCTCTCAGGTGGAATAGGGGTACATCTGGATACCAGAGGAAATGTGGTAGGTGTTAGGGAAATTATTTCAACTTTGTTATTCTTCTCTGCTCTTGACATGTAATATCTGGAGGGTTTCACTGCAAAAATTGAATATACACTCTGTTTGGAGAGCTTTTTACTTTAAAATGGGTCATCATTTAAAAAGTTACTCCTACGACTTAGTATGCTTGTTAAAGCAAAGCACCACAACAGTTTAATGGTATTTAAACTTATTCAAATTTTATATTACTGGTGGTCATGGCTCCGGATTTTACTTTGTACAGACTACCCCTATTGTGAAAAAAAAACAGAAAAATGCAAAGCAGGATCCATTTGGACAAGCAGGGGAGAGCCTTTCAAGAGCTTTCCAAAAAGCTTCAGTGTAACAGAGTGTATCTCCACACTCATCTCTGAGTCCGAATGAAAATAGTCTTTAAAAGTGATCCCTTGATCCCTGCAGCTGTTTTAGTTAGTCTCTCCTTTAATCGTGTCAGTTTATTAAAATGTATGATATGGACCTTCCCAGGAGATTTTAGACAAACAGAAGCATACAGACTGAAAATACTGAATTAGGTTTATAAAAAGTTTGACACTTTGACACAGTTCTCTAACTTCAGTCCTGTGGACAACAGTCATGTGTGTGACCTGCCAATCTACTCTGACCTCTACACTTCTTGCAACTCTGTCACTCTTTCTATTATGTTCAGTAAAGCAGTTACTATAAGCCTGGCGTGTCCCAAACATATGCTGAAGTTTATCTTCTGTGTCTGTATGAGACGCCGGGTGTGACAGAGCATCAGTATTTGAAAAGGTGGAGACTGAGCAACTGCAACAGAGACAGTGAGTAAAATATGTTACAGCGTCACCATCCATCCTGGAAACCTGCATCAGTTTGTGGACTGCAGACCTAAACAGCTTGATATAAATTCAAACAGTTGCAGCAGATGTTTTATATAAGGCTCTATCCTGCTCTTATGGCAAATTATGAAAAAATTGTCCTTGTTTGTTTCATGTTCAATCTGAAGGTGTGTGTGATTTCTAGGTCTGCTTTTGAAACCACAAACTTTTTACTCCCGCTTTTACCTATTCACCCATCTTTTGTCATTTTCTCCCCTTTCATGTCTAACAGGTCTTGTTTCCATCCTCTCCTTTTGATCTCCACACTTCTTAAAGTCTCTGTGGTTTTCTTCCTCTCCTCAAGCTTCCTCTGTTCTCCATGAATATCCGAGCAATTGCTATAATTGGGCTCTGATCAAATTGGCAGTCTGTTTTCCAAGTAAGATACTGGAACAGATAGGGCTGGCAATGTTTTAGCAAATGCACGTGCATCCTCCCCCGATTCTGGTAAATTATGGGTTGCATTAACAACAACAGGCTATCTTTAGAAACATATATTACTGCAATTCCATTGCGAACCCAAAAGGGTATCATCAACACACATTTAAACACAAACCATTTTATCCACACAAATACATACTCCTGCGTGTGAAATTAAGAGGATGATTTTGCCTGTGGAGGCAACCAGTAGATTGACTGATGCATGATCCGACAACTAATTGGACCAACAGGACTGAGGATGCTGAATCCTTAGATGTGTGATAATCCACTGCTGGGAGCCCCGAGGCTTTTGGGACTGAGAAAGAAGAGTGCAGAGGGAGGGAGAAGACGCTATAAAGAGAGATATGGGATATAGTGGGAGACAGAGAGATAAAAGGAAAATGGCGAGAGACCAAGAGACACAAAGACCAAAAAAAGAGCTGAAAGAAGAAAAGAGTTGAGAACGGGTAAGTTGGAGGGAAGATGCTGCATGAAACAAAAGAGAGAAAAAGAAGAATTATAGTTAGCGAACAAGCGAGACTTAGAATAAAAGAAAAGGGCTGGAGATGGATAGAGGAGGGAAACAAGTGGAGAGAGGCATTAGGAATAAAATAGGACAGGGAGATTGGGAGTGTGAGGCCTGTAATGCGGACAGTAATCGATGAAGCTGAGGGACTGAGACGAGCCTTCTGGCCCTCAAATCTGTCTATCGATCTGAGCGGCTTAGCGGGGACGAGGCGATGGGGTTCTTCGAGGCCACAGGGACAACGAACCCAACTTAACCTGGCTCTGAGTAATCAGTGCTGGTCTTCAAGGAGAAACCTGATGAGGTTCATGACCTCACAGAGACATGTACTGTAATTCTCCAAAGCAAGCAGAGACAGCGGAGGCTAGATATCTTTGCTAGGCCTCTGCTAAGGTAAGACCCAGTGGAATATAACATCCAATCAGGTCTTCTTCTGTTCTCTAGCCTGAGCCATGGTGGAAAAGTTTCTTTGTACATTTTTGTATTTGGATTTCAAGAATACGTGTTCTTTTACAAGTGTCTTGTGGCCTTGTGGATCGTTGTGTTAGCTTGATGTACTGAAAGATGTTGAAGAATTTAAACTGATTCAAGAGCATGGAGCAGTCAAAAAGTAATGAGGACATTCACATTTTCTTAAAGCAAAATGATATAATAATAAGGATAAAATAGATAAGTCGATCCAAGACAATGTAAATTAAGAATGCTATAAAAGAGGGAATATATAGACATTAAAAGGAGAAAATGTTACACACACAAAAAAAAACAAAAAAACAAAACAAAACAAAACAACACAAAAC
>JAPZDV010000016.1:2538559-2560158 GCA_029814665.1 Acanthurus lineatus
CCGATCTTAAAATAGGCTTTTAGATTTGATGAATGAGTGTATTAGTTTCATAAATAATTGTAGAAACTGCAACACAAACAATTCTTTGAAGTTTTATCACATTTTATTGATGGAAATGGAGCCTTGCTGATCTAATGTTTCAAAAAAGAGCATAAAAATTAAAATAAAAAGCTGTAATCTTAGAAGATCTACATAAATATCAAAAAATAACAACTCTCTGTAATAGTTTCATGATACAAAATACAAAGCTAAGATTTTGGCTGTCTTGGGAAAAACTGTTCCCTTTAAGCCATGCAGACATGCAGGTAATGCCACAGTTATTTTCAAAATGAAAGTGCCTGATGTCCCACTGGAGGAAACATAAGTTTTAAACACCACTGTGGCATTTGTTAGAGAAATTATATTACTTTGATAAAGAAATTTTTCAATACTTACATTACTTATTACCTTTTGATGGGGAAACTTGAAATGTGTAACCTATTATATCTCAAAAGGAACCATCCCAACACTCATTATCACCATATGCTTCCAAAGTGCTGGGAGGACTCACAAAGCAGATGTCTCTGAATAAAGAAACAGAGTGTACGTCTCTTATAAGCAGACTGTTGAAGAATGAAACACTGATGCGTCTGATGTCGAACAGACACCTGCAGTGTCCCATCAGAAAGTCACAATTACAAGAAGAAAGGTGGAATAAGGGATAAAAGGCAGGGGGGACAACTCCTCTCTGGTAGACAGATGTTGTACTGTGTTCCAGACAGCAACATAGAAAATAAACATTAGGAAAAGAGGCTGAGCAGTGCTTATAATAAGAGACCACCTGAGCGAACGGTAAGGTTAGCCAAGTACTTGCATAAGAGGGTCTCACTGTCTTTGAAACTGTGCAGAAACTGTATCTGTGTCTGTTTACATCTGGTTACACCATGACTTTGTTAGATTTTTCTGGTTAAGCAAGTAAAAGATTAAATAAACACAACTAAACTAGAGACCCTGTCTTTTTCTTTCCATTTCTCTTTTTCCATTGCATCTCCATACTTGTTGCTGTTTGTCCATGTGTGCCAGTCATGTCTCCATAACCTCCATCATGTCAGTGGATGGTGATAATTTTCCCTTCTTCTCTTTCACACAGTGCACATCAGTGATAACAGATACTATTGCTTGCAGATGAAATAGAAGCTCATTCTTCTTGGTTTGCTGAATTCAAGTGCAAAAAGATATTATCTGGCACATTGTGATGATTCATACTTTACTTCTTGTGCATCATTTAAAAATTCTTCAGTAGAGGTGAATAAAAAATGTGCCAGTATTTTAATAAGGCAAAACCCAACCTACACTCTGCAAGATGTTGAATTAATTTTATAAGGTATTAGATTTAGTTGGATAAAGACTGATTTTGAAAGAAAGCTTATATTTTTCATGTATTGCATTATGGTTACAGAATGAGACTGGTGATATTTTATATTTCTTAACAGTCAAGAAACTTACAACTTTCCATATTAAAAGCTCTTAGACTACATACTTGAACTCTATTAAATATGGATTAATGATGTTAACAGTTAACTTTTTTTAAATTTCATCTTAAGTCAGAGCAAATGAACTTGGAACTGTGCAAACACATGGTGTTACACAACAGAAAGCATTGTTGATTATAAAAACAACAGTCAGTGCCAGTTTTTTTCTTTAATTGCTACAAACTTGATCATCAAAACAGATTTCACTTGTCACATGTAGGACAAAGAGGAAAGTAGAGGGTTTTTTTTAGCTGAGTTTGATGGTAGTTCCAACTCTGTCTATAAGAAATTGTGTTTACCTTAAATAGTTACGTAACCATGTATATTTGGGACACATTGAGACTTGTGACTGAGTTTTGTAGACAGATTACGGCTAGGCTGGACTTATGTATAGTTAATTATGCTAAAAATAAAAGTACAAATAATAAAAGAACTGCTTCTTCTGTAATTTAATATTGCAGGTCTATAAAGTTTAGGCATTCGCAAAAGACAGATTTGAAAAAGAACAGTCAAAAACAGTGCAGCAGAGGCTGAGATGTAATGCCATGTATGTTCAAGCATCAAACATGTTGGATGCTTTATTCCCCACATCAAACTCCACTGTGTCTCTTATGTTAGACTCCTAATGTATAGCAAACACCCACATCTCTGGGCTTCAATGGCCATGTTATGAATGCTGGTTTTCAGTTAGAAGGCTGAATGTAGCCTCCAAGTTAAATTATCCCAGATGACGTTACTATCAGATCATTTTGACCACAAATACATTGGTTCAAAACTCAAAACTCTGATTCCAATTTTGGAGCCAAAAAAATAGCAGGCTTTCTTTGACCTTAAGTGGGACACAAAGTGGGCGTGTCAACACCCTCCATTAATGCAATATCCTTGATTACCATTGCTCTACACAAAACTGGAGAAACACATATGCTGGTTGGTTGAATAACACTAATGTTCCCCAATATCTTGAACTGAATCAGTACAAACACCAGAGTTTAATTGGTGGAAAAAAAACATCCCATAACAGCATAATTTTCTCAGACATGACAAACCTCCTGCAGAGCCACATTAGAAATTATACAACAGTCTTCACAGGCTGAATGACAAGTAAACAGTTTTTTTATTTGTAACATTAGCAAAGTTCCTCTTTAATAAGAGCATTGACATGCTTTGCTGTCATCTGTATGCAGAGCAAAGGAACTTTCTTGACTCTTATTATAATGCATCTGAGCTTCATATATTAATTAACACCTGTTTACTTTCAACACTCATTTGGATGCAGCTCTGTTTTCTCTGTTTGTCTGTCCTGGCTACCTTTCCTGTCATGGTGGCATGGACAGAGGCTCCTGTCCTGGCTCAGGCTTCATCCCCCTCAGTGGATACAGCTGCTCGCCACAGCTGAACAGCTGTTGCCTCAGCATTATCATAATCCCCATCCCTCTCTCCCCTGTCTGTCCCTTTCTTTCTGCTAACGTTTCTGTTGCTTCCATGCCTTTTTTTTTCCTGCTTTGTCATAAATGCCCATTAACAGCTCTCCTGTCCCTTGCAAGCAAGCTTTGCATCGCACACTCAACAAAGCAAAGTCTGAGACCACAGGTCATTAGCAATGCAGCTATTAACAACTGAGCAATGCTTGTGATTGTTTTGTTAATAAGAGTTAAAGATGACTTTGGTAAGTGGGGGAGATTGTAACAAGTATTGAATGCAACATTAAACACAGTAGGAATACTCTCAGGGTCTCATTTGGGTAAATGTATTCGGGGAGCTGCTCTAATTACATGAGGAGATACATTATTTATCCGTGTACATTATTATACATGGAGTTTTCCTGTTCCAACACTTGGCTTCCGAACGCAGTTTTTCCTGCATGTACACATATAGAAATAGTAAATGTTAAATGGTAAATGTTCTATCGTTTCTTGTTCTGCTCTTGAGGAGGCAGCAGGCTCTCGCCCTGACATTTTTCTACCATCATTAGGTACCGATAATGTTATTTCATAGGGCAGTGTTTACTTCCCTGGAAATGAACAGGGTTATTACAGTACCACTAGCCAAAGCCAGAGGGATATATTATGGAAATTACAAACCTGAATAGAAATAGCTTATCAACATAAACAGTTGGCTGAGAAAAGGCATTGTCTAAAGACAAAGTACCTTGGCTGGACTGAAAGAATAATCACAATTAACCCCGTATTCTATTGATCCTCCAAACTAGGTTTGCCCTGATCATCGGATATGAAGCTCTGGGTTTGATAGATTTTAGATTGATTGTTGATCAATACCAGTTGTTGATGGAAAGCATTTAACCTGAATTGATTTTAATTTGACTTTTGTATTGGATTTCTGTCCAATAAATTTAGAAGTATGCTAATTATAATAATAATGCAGTCAGGACTTAATTTGCCACGGCAGGCTCTTTAATCTCTATAATCTGGGACTGATGGCACCTAAGTGATGGATCTTACACCTTATTCTATAATTTGTTCTGTCATTTTTATTATTTCAAATTAAGATACTCAAAAATCATTTGTTTGGCTAGATTCTATTCAGTTCTAAAAGACAGACAAAATGCAAGAAAGCTACATCAGGCGACAACTGACGCATGTGAGCTTTGCACATGTCAGGTGAGCTAATTTAGCAACTTGGATTTAAATTAAGATACATTTTTGTCCTTCCTCTTCAAGGATGAAATTGACAAATTGTCTGATACAGTTACTTTAAGCCCCAGAGCTAAGATATTGAGCATTTTTTCCTGCAGAATTGTAATATTAGAATGGATAATCTAAGAGGCTTTTGTCTAGGTGTGGTGCTGCACACAGTACTGAATCAGAGCCAATGAGATCCATAAACAGAAACACACAGACAGAACACTTATTTATTTCCTTACTTAGTTCCTGCTTGTTTTTTGTGGTTTTAAGTAGAAGTTTTGACCTTAATTCAATTTCCCCTCCATTGTAGCAATCCACAAACAGAAGAGAAATGAGAGGAAAGTAAAAGGACAGTAAAGGAGACAGAGAGAGATGTCTGCAAAAGTGTAAACAGCTGTTTACACACCTTCCCCTGCAGATACTGAGCGAATATTGTAAATGTTCTGATTAATGTAAAAAAAAAAAAACAGCTTTGTTTTTGAACATATTTTTGTTTAGTCTTGTTTAGTTTTAACAAGCATCCTGGTGATTACCCAGGCACTGTGGATTTTCTGATGTGTTCAGTGGCTTTTCATCTCCCGTGTTGGAACAGTCCCCCTTTTTTTAAATGTATCATTTTAAAAATTGTTCTGGGATCTGGAGATTTACAAATTAAGCAGTGGTGACAGCAGTATTAAGAGAGGCAAGAATATTATTTAAACTTTGCAGTAATAGCAGTAATACTGCTAGTAATGAGTAGTTCTTATACTCGTTCTTATAATTTAGGCAAATTGTGTCCTTTTATTTATTTATTAATTTATTTATTTGTTTATTTATTTATTGCCCTTGGTCACAACTACTTAATGTGTTTGTATTAGCAGGGCTAGTCGATGTACTGGAAACAGGAGCATCAGCAGTTTTCTGCAGTGTGTTAGCAGTGGTATAGCTGCAAGCAGCGGTAGCAGTGTTTGTACTATTATTGTCAGTGAATTCCCGTCACAGGTGATTAATTATGGCCATTTAATATGAGATCACAGGCCAATCCAAAAAATATTTGCCTTAACCTGAAAGTACAATCCCCAGTGTCCAGTCCAACACGCCCAGGGCCAAGAATACAGAACTATTTAAACACAGGACTAATTCGCTCGCTACAACCAAACAGCGCTAACACGGCTAATTGAGTTTGGTGATTTTTGGCCGTGATGCTTCATTACGAGTCAGCTGATGCAAGGCACGCTGCCTCAACACTGAGCTCATCTCCCCTCATGAGATCACCCCGTCTCTCAGCCTGTCTCTCTTATGGGAGAAACATTAATTGGGGTTAGCGAGGTTGTAGCAATTTAATAAACTCTTTCTTTTGCCTGTCAGTGCCTGTGTCTGTACCTCACACACGCTTCCCAGCTTGTGTTCATTCAGATTGCTGGTGTCTTTTTATTATAAATTGAATGGAGGGGGTAACTTCAACAAGAGCTGAAGGTGCTCGCTTTGGAGAAAACCCTGCAGCTCGCTTTTGACTAGAAGACAGAATGGGTTTTTTTTTAAGTTGGAGGAAAAGTTTTGTTTGTGTTACACATCACAGAATAATGTTTTGTTTGCTGGCTGACAGTTTACAACAACAGCAAAATGAAAATGGGGGGAATAGTAAGGCCTAGGTGTTGTTTCCCTGATGGAAGCACATTGGCTGTGTTGGGAAGTTTTAAAGTGTTTAAGAGTTGTACCTGAGGACTGTTTGCTGATAGTGGCAGCTTAGTCATTATGAAAACAAACCCCAGTTTTCATTATCAGCAGAAAAAAATGTAGTCGAGGCAGCACTTTCTGTACCAAGGAAAAAAACATGAGAAAGTGTAAACATGTGTCCACTTTTGTTTTCCATACACCAACCCACTGAATAAATATCTATTTACTTTTTCTGCTGGTTTTGCTTTACTTCATTCCTTTTTTGCAAGAAACTTTGGATGAGTCCAGATGCATATGGAGTAAAGTCAGATTTATTTATACAGCCAAAAATCACAAATCACAGATTTGCTTCAAAGGGCTTTGCACTCTGCACAGTAAAAGACAGATTATTTTCTTAAGGTCTAATCGCACCAGGGAGGATTGCTGTTTTAAATATATCATTTTAAAAATAGCTCCAACTCGAGCATATGTTGGAGTCACAGCCATAACAACACAGGCAAACAATACATTGGAATAAGTTTAAAGGGAATTGACAAACAGCAGAAAGGCTGACAGTCAATAATTTCCATCTGAAACAAAATAATACTGAAGGAGTGCTTGTGATGTTGGTTTATAACTGTACCCTACCTCTTTTATTTAAAGCTGGGAACATTTAGGAAACACTTTTTTGATGGTCTCCTCTGAAGTTTGGTGTCTTTAATGGTTTCAAGGTTACCATCAGATTGATGGTTTTGTGAATGCATGGTTATCTTTTGTTAAACTGCATCAACAGGTCATTGATATTCATTTTTCCAAGCTGCAAACACAGCTGAAGTGTGTGTAGTCGGTTCTTGTCACCACTAATAACAGAGAGTTCATGTTCATCAGTGTAAATGTTCAGATTGGCTAAGAAAAAACACAAAAAACATCCTTTAAGAAGTTGAATGTCTCAAAAAGCCCCTGAGGAGTGCTGAGTTTTTCAAATGTCCTCAGAGTCAAGGAAACTTAATTCATATCACCCAAAATCACAACCTTGCCTCAAAAGTTTGTACAATGCAAGACACTCAGTGTTCCGAGGCCTTGATTTTAAATAAAGAAAAAAAACTACCAAACAAATCCCTTCCAGTGGTTTTGTGTCGTGAGAAACCTTTGGATGAGTTCTCAGTTGTCCTGAGCAGATGCACGCTGAGTCAAGTTAAGCCAAGTCAACTTTTATTTTGAGTTTGTGGTTTGGTGTTTTCTGCTGTCAGGCCTGTTTGGTGTCTGGGTTGTTCCCCTCAACTCGAGCCAGGTCTTGAAAGAGGTCGTGTTTAGTCATACCCCAGCCACTGTCACAAGCCATCACCACCTTCTCACTATTAATCTAAAGCTCCCACACACACATGGACATACACACACTTTCCATCCGACCTCCAGCCCCCTTCTGTCTCCATCTCCCTCGCAGAAAGACTCAGGGCTCTGGTCCAACTTTAATGCCCTGTCACACTTCATTTAGCCTCTAAGTAGGAATAAAACTGGAGGGCGATGTGGGTGCAGGCTTTAACACACACATTCCACCAGCATGCAAACATACCTGTGCACTTGTGCAAGAAGACACATACACAAATTAAGCCAGAAGGACTTTGTGCTACTGTACACATCTTAGAAACTGTGCAGACAACCAGAATTTGCTCACAGTTCAGGTTTTCTTCAGTCTTCTCTAACTGGTCTTTTCTGTGTTCCATCTCTTTGTATTGTCCTATTCAGGCCAAGGCCACCCAGCTATAGAATGAGGTCAGAGCAAGTGTTGAAGTCTAAACAAGTAGAAACACCCTGGCTGCTTCACTCACTGAGCGACGTAAATGTACTGAGCCATGCTGTCTGTCAAACCGGAATGAAAACAAGGGCCCTCAGCAGTGACTGAAAGGGCTTTCAAACCTCGCAACCTTTGTTCCCAGGCCAAGTCTGTGAAGAAGCAAGGTGCTGCATCATTAAGCACACTGTATGAGGTGTGCTGTAAACCAAAATTTGGCCAGGGGTTGATGTAAGCCACTGAATGCAAGGTTTAAGGTTTATGCTGTGAGGAGAAAAAGTAATGTGCTTAAACTTGCAAACTTGCATAAAGAAAACAGTGATACCATTTTGGGTTTAAGCATTCTTATGCATTAAACAAAGACATTTGTTTGCGAGTACACTTAGTGAGTTTTACTTGATGAGTTCTTTAAAAATCTGTCTAGACTTCCAACTGTCATTATGTCACTAGGAACCTTGAAATAAGAACTTAAGATTAAAGTCTAAGTCTAAAGATTACAATGTTAGCATTGTTGTGGTCTTAGTTATAATTGCTGTAAATGGATGATATGAGCTAAGCTTGCCAGAGGAGGATCTTTGCTAACGATTCTCAGGTTGCATTATTTTGTACATTGACACTGTATAACTAAATGAAAACTCTCTCACACTTCAGTTATAGATGAAAAAAGAATGACCTTATACAAAACAAGAGAGTGAAACTTGAAATCAGGTACGTGGCATCATGAACAAGTTGATGACATGCGCTCATTCTAGCCAAAAGACTAAAGCGTGTGTTGGAATGTTAAAGCCTTAAATAAATGTCATAGACATGTCTTTTGTATCCTGAAATAAAAAGACTTTACAACCATGTTTGGTGTCCTCTAAGGCTGTACTTACACAAAATACTACTTGGCACACTAACATGCTCATCATGGCCAAGCTAACGTGCTAAGACTAAGCAGTAAGCCTTTAATAGTTTATATAATCACCATTTTAATTAAACATACTTTGCTTATTTGGACAAAGAGCACAGGTAAGGCTTAAGTGAAATTCATCAGCATTGCTGGTATTTTGTTTTAAATCAACTTACTGGGAAAAAAAACTGTTACCTGATGGTGGCGCTAGAGAAAAAAAACAGGGAGCCTGCAACATTATTAACATAGAAAAACATGAATGGCTGCACCAAATTTTATTATAATTCATCCATTAGTTTTTTAGATATTTCTCTCTGGAAAAATATCTTTTAAATTCTAAATTTTAACAGTAAGTATTTTGTAGAATTTTTTCTTTGCATGCCAATGAGTACAAAGAAGTGGCAATTTTTTTTTTGTTTTGTTTTTTCGCACACTGCATAAACAAAGTCAGCCTTCACAGTATAGTGTAGCCGGAGCTGAGGTAACACTATCAAGGCCACTGAAAAAAGAACCTGGAATTCAGCACACACAAACACACACCAACACCCACACTTTAACAAGACAGTCCAACTGCATTCTACACATGTAATGTGGCTCACAGTGGTTCCTGCACACAAACCACATGGCGGCATGACATTACGACAACTTCAAATCCTGCACAGACCGAGAGGTTAGCACCAGATGCTCGCACTCTCACACTGGTGTGGGAAATGTCAGCAGTGCAGATGGCAGAGGGTTTTTTATTTCATGGGGTCCAGTTGCGACCTGTCCCTGCGGTACGGCGGGCGCGACATCTCATCCATAAACATGGCGGTGGGCGGTGGATGTCGTAGTCTGCTTGGCAGATTGCAAGAGAGATGCCAAGCTACTGTACAGGCCTTTCATTATTCATATCAGGGCCACTCTTTGTTTTTAAACAACACAGATGTGGAATGTATGAAAAAAAAGAAAATAAATCCATCTGATACAGAAAAAATATGCCCTTTATTTATCCACAGCTTTTGTAAATACGTTCTTCATTGCATAAAATGGCCTTTTTTCCATTTTTGATTAGCGTGTCTGCTGGTTCACTCTTGTCTCTTGGAAGAGACACACCTGGGATAAAAATATTCAAGGACGACTTTCAGCACACAGACACTGCCTCTCCTTTCACTGGCTGTTCTTTGTTCTCACACAGTCTAGGAGAGCGAGATGCTGCTGTGCACATACATGCACATGAATACACAAAGGCAGTGATGCAGTAAAGCTCCCTTGTGCATGTTATGACTGTCAGAGCCACACAAGGTAATGCTACAGAGGGTGTGAGGTAAATTTTTTAAAAAAAAGAAGAAGATTAAAAAAGGCCTCCAATTATCATTACATGGAAACTATGGATCATGTGAAAAAGTATATATATATTTATTTATATTGACTGGCTGAATGTATTTCTCCATTTGGGAAAATAAAACGGTCTGTTTGGAAACACAAAAAGGAAAATTTGGACAAAAAAGACAATAATTTAAGCAAAAATAACATGCATGCATGTATGTATACATGTATGCATGAGATCAAATCAAGGACAGGGGAAGATAACATATTGTCTGCAAACATGAGCTCAGCTCTGGACAGCATGTCTCTGTGTATCGGGTGAATATAATCGCTCAGTACATTAAAAAGAATACATGATTACTATAACAAAGACTCCTGTCTGTTTCAGGGAGATGATGGGAGAGAACAAAGGAGGAAACAGCAGAATACGGTGAAACAGGCAAGGAACATATAATAGATGTCAAAGAAGAGTAGAGGAAAAAGAGAATAAGTGTGAGAAATAAGGTGTTAATGTTATTTATGAATTCACTGTGTGCCTTTGTTGTGTATAAAAGTAGATAAATTCCAAATTGACGCTTAGTTTTTTGGAGAATGCAGCAGTGTCCAAAGCCCTACCACACAAAACACATACCATAAGAAGCAATTTCATGCTAAAATGTCTTTATCTTTTATCTTGAGGCCTCAGCAAAAATTGTTCTCTACTTTCACACCAATAAGGTGCAGCAGACTGAGGTGAAACTGAATTGACAGACTGTGATGC
Organism: Acanthurus lineatus; assembly: GCA_029814665.1. Lineage (NCBI taxonomy): Eukaryota > Metazoa > Chordata > Actinopteri > Acanthuriformes > Acanthuridae > Acanthurus > Acanthurus lineatus. The sequence goes on from JAPZDV010000016.1 coordinate 2,549,100, forward strand.
ATAAAGAAAGTAAAGTGGGGAGCAGCATGGGGAGCAAATGAAAAGTGACTGCGAAACTCACAGGCCCTGAGAGACGCTAACAAGACATGACATGAGTGACAGTGGCCAAATGCACAGACGCACAGTTTGATATAAGCTCTCGTTTCTACCGTAGCCTCTCAAAACTGTCACTTTAGCTTCTCAAATTCGCTGAAAGATGGACACTAAAAGCAACAACCACATTAAACAGCATGTGTTCTGATTTAACCATAAAATGTGTGCGAGGCCTTCACTCTCTGAGCAGAATAACAAAGAGGCAGACCCTCACTCCGTCCGAAAGCGTCTGGATTGTGACCCAGTGCCCAGTCACCACCAGACACCAGCCTGCTGGTTACCTCCCACAAAATGCCCCGATTCTGCTCCAGGTCCCAGACCCAGATACCCTCAGCCTCCTGCTACAGCTGCTGAGCTCTTTACCCCAACATAACCCCTCCTTACAAACACACACACACACAAACACACACAGGCTCTGCTGCTTCAGTTCATCTAAGTAGGGGTTCTGACATAAACACGACATAAATCCATGAGGGTGCATTGGTAGTGGTGGCTTTGCTTCAGGTGGTGATGATAGTAAAAATATGATACAGGAAGCCAAATGTCTTTCATTTTGAAGGCATAAATGGTGCCAAATTTGTTCACAGTTAATAATTTTAGAGACAAGAGTTTGTTACTATTTAGGCATCACAGCAACAATCATTTCATCCTCTCAAATAACAACCCAAAAACACAGAATAACTACATTCACATGTACCAAGAATGTGTACTTGGAGGCATTTTGTCTGGTTTTTCAATAAGATAGCTTGCTTACATTGCTTAAAATACAAGTTACATTGTCTCATCCTGAAATATCTTTGACAATTGATATTTTTGCTACATTCCTAAGATAAAGCACAGCTACTGTAAGGAAGCTGTCAGCAGACAGTCTTGCCCTATATAAATGATTTTTATTTTTTTTAGCATATCTTGCTCAGTTTTTGTGTTAGCCAAGAAATCAATAAATGGTCAAGTTTAATTATAGGATGAATTGGTATGCAGTAATGGGTAAAATAAACAGAATATTTGACTCTGCTGGAGTACAAGTGAGGCTTTTCAAATTTGGATGGATCATTGGGGATCAAAAATTAAAATTATTTTATTGTTTTGGGGGGAAAAAATGAGGGTACATTGTCAAAAGAGGTTAAGGTTTAAGTGCTGTACAGTCCTGCACTTTTTGGGCTTCTGGGAAAAGAGAGTGTCGTACATTTTACAAATTGTAATGTTCCCTGAGGCAAGCTGGGATTTAGAGATACATAAATGAAGTTTGATTTGATTTGACTTCAGCTCTCTGCCTCTGAACTCTCCCTGCTTCAACACAGTAGTCTCATTGAAACAAATGAGGAGGCTGTGTTTCTTCAAGCCGTGGTTAATATTGGTCAGGACGCTTAGACCCCGACTGCACTAAAAAGTTACTGCTGCTCATGCTAACAGCCCTGAACTAATTCTATTTAAGGTGTAAAGTACATAATTTCCTTTGTACTTGAGGCTTTTTACAGAAAAGACATTTGGTGTAAAAGCTTCATGAAGTGGGTCAGCACTTTTGTGTTATGTCACTCTGCCGCATAATGGACTTCATTGAAATGAAAATGTCACAGATTATTACTTTCAAACTGAGTTTTATGGGATAAGTCATTGGGAAAAATATGCAGAAAATACATTTATTCTATATAGCAGCAATCCAGGAAAATATAAAATTGTGACTAGAAAGACCACCAAGACAGTTATGACGGCATGAACTACAAGACCATTAAACAAAAATATAGAAACGGAAAAACGTGTATTTCTATGAACAGACCAACAAGTAATCTGGCTAAATCATCATTCTAATAAATACAAATGTGACGTGTGAAACATTTGTGAAATGAATTTACATATAGGACTCACGCACACACACACACACATACATACACAGGGGTGCATCACTGTAACTTGGCTACCAGCACATTTCTCACACATTCATCTGAGATTACACAAGTCAAGATTTGCCCCGTCTCTGTCTAACTTACACACAAGAAGAGACCGAGGTGGGGCCCATACTGAATGTAGACTAAAAGTCTGCTTAAAGGCCACCCCCATTTCTGACGGAGTCTGGAGTCAGGGTCCATAACCAGCACACACATATATTCATTTTCAAAGAATTCTACAGCCAATGGTAGAACTCACAGCCAGAGATGTAACTTCATCACCAAGCTCCTCAGCTACACAGTCACAGACAGTGCTGGTTGCTGTTGCATTCAGTTGCATGTTTTTCTTGCACTTAATATTTCACTCTCAGTCCACTAAGATGTGGGTAGCACACATATTATGAAACAGACCCAAAACCTACACTGGCAATGCAACAGGACCTAAAGTGGCGGGATAGGATTGAGTATAGTGTTCTTTCAGCCTCGGTCTCTGTGGAAGTCATGTGACATGCTGTGATTCAGCTCCCTTAAAGCTACATTTAATGTATAACTAATTAAACTTGTTTAAATGGCCAATAAAGCTGAAAGAACACTTTGTTAGTAGATACTTCATTTTAATAGTACATTTCGTGTAGAGTGAAGACTGCAGGCATGCATGTTATGTAAAATCTGCGTGTGTGATGAATGTGGTAGGTTTTATGGCTTTTATGGCTTTTATCTACAGTTGGCTTGCCATCCTCTAAACTCAAACCCTCTCTCCTCTTCTCTCGTTATAGGCCAATGTTGCAGTAATGTTTTATTTATTGTACCTCAGTCTTGTTCCTTTAAGACAATGAGCTGCCAAAATAACTTACAAGGTTTAATTTTCTGTGGCGTTACGCTCTCAGCACACTCAGTAGATTTTTAGATTTGCTGTGGATTTTCAGATTCGTTGTGGCCAAACGGCTTCATTTTCACTTCAGCATGACGTTCCTTGTCTATAAGCTGAGGAGCTTCTGTCTGCAGAGCAGTGATGTGGTCTCACTCTCTCTGCTGCCTCACTAACACCACAGTTTTCTGTGGCAGAATGCAAAACTGATCCAAGGCTCTTGCATCTGAGAGAGACTGCTTGATTCAAATTAGCCAAGGCCTGCTAGCAATTACTTATCATTGGCCAGGGGTAGAGAGTGAGAGATTGCCACACGGGCTTATTATGGGCTGTCCAACGGCCGCGACTGGGCTCTGGCGTCGCCACGGCTGCAGCTCGTCCAAACCTCAGCCGATTATTCTTTTTCTCCCCGTCTCCTTGGTGTGCAGCCACTGCGCCGTTCTCGCTTTGTGCATTTTTATTTGAGGAAGAGAGTGGGAGGGTTAGAGACTGAGAAAAAAGAAAAAGAGCTGGGAGGTGAAGGAGTAGTAACACACAGCATGCGATGAGGAGGAGGAGGATGGCAAATATGATGATGTAGATATGCAGCAAAGAAGGAGACGGAGAAGAGATGAACAAATCTAAAAAGGAGGAGAATTTTTTTTTAAAAAGCTGAGCATGAAAAAGTGCCTTTGGACAGAAAAAGGGGATGACAGGAGGAAAGCGGAGGGAGGGGTGTACTGGGAGAGAACAGTACACTAATGGGACCATCCCACCCCCCCTCACTCCTGGCTCTGTGTGTCCCCTGGTGGAGACCTTCTCCACTCTAATCCGCTAATCTGACACTTCCAGAGGCCAGACACGCACACATTAGACACTCATATTGACATGTGCGCCTGAGTGTGAGCTCACAAACACACACACCGGGCGCACACACAAGAGACTGAATGCCAACATTAATCAAATAGACTGAAGGCGCACACATAATTACACATATAAACAAACACATACATTCACAGAAACGCTAAATTAGCATCTAAACTCACACTCTGAAACGAACACACACGCACATACACACACACAATGCAAACGATTGTTTCTCTGCAGCTGTCAGACGTGTGTGTTTATGTGTGTATGCATAGCTTGTACCTACATACTGTGAGTTAAATAAGAGGAGCTTGGTCTGGAGTGTGTAATTTGCAACAAATGGCTCACTCTCAAATTACAGGTGCCTGCGGTATTGAACGTGAGTCTAAGTGGGCCCATTAAGGCCAAATTGGACTAATTCAGTCTGCAGATCTAATTCAGTAATACGATTGCTGGGTTGTTGGATGTAGTTTTTAAATTTAGTGGAGTTCATTTGAAGCCAAGTTCAGCTCTGACTGAATTGTACCCAGGACTGCAAATAACATTAGTGAGGAGTGAGCAGTGTGATGTGTTAATGGAGAGGTTAATTTGTACAAATGCGGGGCTTCGGTGTGACTGGAGCCAACGATCGGCAAAGATTATTATTCAGGCAGCTCCCATTTTAATCCGAGCAGATGGATGCGAATTGGCGTGCCTGGTTTCCACAAACCTCATAAATTTCAAATCGAAAGCATGGAGAGAATTGGCATTAAGAATGCTGGGGGTGTCTTGCAAAAAAAAAAAAAAATTGCTTTCCAAATACAGTGAGCAATGAAAGCACACACAGCCACTAAAATAAGCAGATACACCTGTTCTCTGCATGATTTGGATGTGAGAGATAATTAAAGTGCCAACTCCTTAAAAACATTATCTAAACTTTAAACATAGTTGTTGCCCTCTTTTTTTTGTTTGAGGATAAAGAAAACAGAAAATCCGTTAATGCAATTAGGCAATAAAGAAAGAAAAAAACATCTTGTAGGTCTGGTTGTTACTTCATTGGCTCTAGAATATACTTTTGCAACATTAATAATTTCTTGTTTTTCATTAAAAGGCTGCAACTTAACATTTTTTTAACTGTATTTTCTCTTTTATTCAGTCAACCATTTAGTCTATAGTTGTGAGAATTTAGTGAAGAATGTCATTTAAAAACTCCCCTTAGCCTGAGTTCATCAATTTTTACAGCCAACTGTACAGGAAACGTTTGGGCTGTTTTGCTTTAAAATGACTGAAATGATCAATGATCAAACCCTGTCTTATATAGCAAGAATAATAAGAGGAAGATGATGAATGGGCCTTTCGTGTGTGAAACCTCAATGATCCTTGACTGATCATCTTGAATTCATCTATTTAGTAGGTTCAGTGATTTGCAAAGAGATTTAAAGTTTCATTTTCAAAAAATATCAAGCTTAGAGCCATTTACAGCTGGGTTTTATGCCTCCACTGTGATGGCTGACACAGCCGACACACTGCGACTTAACACACACCACTTTGACATCACTTACATCACATTTTAGTCAAAGAACCTTTGCGTATAAAGAAAACACAGGCAAACAACAAGCACATTCTTCAAAATGACAGCACATATGAGGCATGATGAAACAAACTGCAAATGCAGAAAACACAAGCAAGTGAAACTTACTTCCATTGTTCTGCACAACTGTTTCTGTTTTGCAGTGTGCTTCTTATTTCTGCTAAGTGTGATGTTTTGTTTTCTTCTTTTTGTGTGTTAGCTTGACGGCAGGTCAAACTGTGATGACAAGTCTGATACCATCTTGGTAAAAGTGTGTGTCAGATCGCATAATATTTGACCAAGGCTTGTCGGAATACACAATGAATGTACATGGATGTAAAAAGATGTAATGTGTGATGTAAACACAGGCAAAAAGAGGCACATATTTCGGTCACTTCATCCATTTGTGTTTCTTATTCTGAACTTTTTTGAGAAGTTTCTAAACTAAACAAAAGAGACACTTATGAAATGTTGCACCAGTCAGTAAATTCTGTATCTATTCACTGATATGAGTTGTTGTAAAAGTCACACTGTTAGAGTTTGCTGCTAAATTTCTAACTCTCAAAATATGTCCACAGGGTTTATACAGTCACACTACACCTCTCTCTACTTTCATTTCAGACTGCTTGAAATCACACAGTGTAAAGCTGCAGTGTACTGAGAGCTCTTAGCCTCAAGATCCTCCTTTTAAAAGTGAAAAATGCAGTGAAAAAAAATCAAACGAGCTTCTAATTTTCCACCAGGTTCTAATCTAATAAGTAGTAATTGCTTGGAACTAATCATGTAAATAAATATGTATAGGCTCTTATGGATGGAATGTGCAAACCTGTGGCTGCATGAACAATGAGATGTGTGTGTGTGTGTGAGTGTGTATCATCCACTCCGGTGGGTGTGTATTTGTTTATCTGGGCTGTGTGTGTTTATGTGTGGGTGAATGTCTCATATGCATCCATGCATGTCTAAAAAGGTCATCTTTAACCAGGCTGCAGTTGGACGGCCAGACAGAGCCTGAGAAAAGCTCGCTGCACTTCCTCCCCGTATTAGCATAACAATAAAAAAACCCACACACTCATCTCCTGCTCCTGCTACAATAATCACTTATTTACCTCCCCTCCACAGAGCTGTTTCATGACCTTGAACGCAGCCATACGCCAGTGTGTGTAAGAGTGTGTGTGAATAAAAGTCAGAGTGTCTTCTGTTGCTGTCCTTGTCTTCTCTATATGTGAGTGTGTCTGTACCAGCCTGTTTTAACAACCAAACTTGCACCACAAAGGCCACCATCACCCCTTTAACACCCCCCACACACACACACGCACACACACACAACACAAACACTTGAGGAAGAAAACAAGGGAGAGGAGAAAGAAAAACAAGTGAAAGGGGGGAAAAAAAAACATGCCAGAAATGAGGCAGCCGGCACGTCAGACCTGTTCCGATTGGCTGGGCAGCAGTTGAAGGTTATCCCAAATAACAAACATATCACGCCAACCATGGAAGCACACACACATGCAGCCTTTTGTGGCCAGACAATAGTCTGTAACCTTCAGTTCTGTGACAGTGAAATACAAGGTGCAACAAACAAAGTGAGTTCCTGACATCGACCGCGTCGCCAGGCAGCTGTTGGGTTTGCAGACGCGGAACGATTGTAGAAAACACCTAAAACGGAAAATTAAACGAATATAATAAAGACTTAAACACAATGAGAGAGGATGGGAGTTTAATTTAAAGCTCTCTGGGAGGCAGAGCTCTTTCGAGGGAGGAATAACTCTGTTTGTTAAATAGAATTTTAAAAGTAGTAGTTTCCTCAAGAAATAGGGAGAAATGAATTGCAAGTCAGATCCTCAAATGCCATCTGATCACGCTTCCTTCAAAAACTTTGAGACATCAGACTTAAGGGAGCTTCATCTGACATTTACTGTTGTTTCTTTTGTCAAATCAACAACAATCTCAACAATCTAACTTGCGTGCTTACCTCACACAGTAACTGATCAGATGTGTAGAGGTGGGAAAAGTAGTTAAAAGCTACTTGAAGTTCTTTCTCAAACTCTTATTTTTATTTATCACAAAACTACGCCTGACAGTTTTTGCTGAGAAAACGAGTGAAAGCCCTCAAGTAAGAATGCAGGATATTTAACGGTGCTGCTTGTTAACCAACTGGTAATGGGAAGTTTGTACTATCAGCTATTTGTTATAAATAATGCCTATAATAGGAGTCAAAAATCTTTTCTTTTTTGACGTAAAAAGTGCAGCATCCACACATTAAAATGCAGCAGGTGGTGATATGCACCTCTAAAGTTGGTTTTCCATCCTTCAACACACACTAAGAAGTAGGAGAAGGAAAAGTAGGAAAGTGCAGCATGCTGTTTTTACACTCATTACATGTGTAGAAACACATAGCACACACTAAAGAGACAAACATGATGAGGCTTGTCTGGACATTTAGGCAGTTTCAGAGGAAGACAACATGATTGTAATTCATAATAAATGTTCTACAAGATTCCAGGGGTGGGATAAAAGTAGTGATGTCAGATTTGGTTTGGTTAAAGCTATTAAATATCCATGAATGTATCCATCCTTATTGGAATCAAATGAAACAAATCCTCATCATGTGTCTGTACTCTCAACATCCATTGCTTCCCATCCCTCTTTATAGCAATAGGCTTTTTTGCCCCGCCTTCAAATATGGCTGTTCAAAGAAACTGTTAACACCCTGACTAAGAAGTTCAGTTGAAGCATACCTGATCTTAAACCTCTGATTGGTGGAGATCGTTGAGGCCAGACACAAACATGCAGTCACTCTAGGAGGGAGACATTCCTCGATTCAAAGTGTAGTGCCACCTTTTTATGTACTTCAGGTAGGAAGTGAACTCATTACACTGTTGAGGATCAAATGGCACTGTGGGTACTGACGGCCCCAGTTTTTGACAAGAAAAAGCAAGTTGAAAGAGAGAGAGAGGGAGAGAGAGAGAAAAAGATGTGTTTCTTCTTCTTCTTCTTAATATTGTGAACCTTTATCTAAATGTATCAGCATAATGAATAATAATGCTTGACAGCACCACATGACATTTGTCAACCAAACAAATGGAAACAGCAAAGTTATGAAATGTTGTTGGTTAAAAACCACATCTGTATTTGCGTATGTTGTTTATGCGGACAGGCTGAACATTCTGTCCAAACCTTCCTGTCAAAACAGTCCAACAGAGACAAAAAGCTCCAAGACACTTTACAGAAATTGCAGGGTTCTATCACGAAAGTTTGAGCTGCTCATAATCAATAAATCCCAAATAAAAAGATAAATAGATGCAATTGAAAGATATTTCAGGTAATGGGGACCCACAGAGCTAAAGTGTAACATGAATGAGAAGCAGGTTTCATTTCAAGTGGTGTTATTGAATTAATAATAACTGCGTTTTACATTTGGCTTTTGTTGGACTCCCATCAGGGTGCACTTACCATGCTGTTAACCTTTGTTTGCAACAACAGACAGACTCCAGGTGGGATCATTAGACATTTATGAACACCTCTCTCTCTCTCTCTCTCTCTCTCTCTCTCTCTCTCTCTCTCTCTCTCAACACTTATGTCCCGCTCAGCTACTTCATCTCACACTTGACTGAAGCAGGCAGTCACAATGAATTAGGCAAAGATGGGCAGGTTTTGGTGTTAGCTGAGGGCAGCGTCGGGGTAATGTCAACCTGTCTGGGTCTAACCCCGATGTACCGCCCTGGCAACAATGCTGCCATGAATGATTTAGTGCGAGTGAGAGTACAAAGCTTTTGTTTGGCTCTCCCACCGGAGCCATCCTCCATTTCACCCTTCTAAAAACAAAATGCTGAGGGTAACTGACTGTAAAAAGGGTGTGGCTCAGTGTGTATCAGCATGTTTGGTCTTTCTCAAGCTTTTTTCCAAGTTAGTGTGAAACCAACACAATAATAATCAGCAATAAAACAAAATGCCCAAGGTGCAAAAAAAACAGGACAGCCATGAGGTGATTAATTGAAATGCCTTTGGCCATGATTTGTGATCAATATGAGCTTTTTTTTGTCCACAGCACATAACTCAAGCAAGGGTGTCAGTGCTTAAGGCTGGAAATAGATTGCACACAATAACAATTCACTCCAGTGAGCAAAGTAAAATGAAATATCTCAGCAATTAGTCAATTAAAGTTGAGAGCAAACAAGGTGGTTTCACGCCAGCCTGCGGCCATCATTGGATTTTAATCATTGCAGGGAAATCTGGGAAAAAGCTACAGAGATGTTGGTTTGCTGATATGACGTTTAAGCTGCTTTCATTCTTTTTTTAAACTTTTTTTTGTCCTGTTTGCTTCTTTGCTCTTTGTCGAACAATATGAGGGTAAGACCTTCAAGGAGAACTCCACCAATTAGACTCAGTTCACTGGTCAGGAGTATTGCAGTTGTATAATGTATTTTGTGTCTCTAAAGGAACTTTTAGTCTGAAAAAATGGGAGCCAATCTATTTTCTTAGGGCCCTAATGTTCGTTCCCAAGGTTATTCTGTTTACGCACACTTCGTTTTCTTTTGTCTTGTTAAATTTGACCCATTTAAAGTTAAAAAGATTCAACAAACAGTCATTATGGTCATTTTAATTTATTTAATATTAGGTTTACTCTGACAAGTCAAGTCAAAATGCAAATAGTTCGAGTAAAATCAAGAGTCACTTACATTATAAAGTGGAATTATAAGCCTTTTTAGATTTTGTCAAATCCTTTGTCAAGTCCACATCTCCAGTGAAAATTACAAATTAATAAGGTGAAGTATTTCATACAAACCAAAGAACAGGCATTTCTAAGCCTTCAAAGACAAAATTAAGTTTGATGGCAGTTGATTTTGTGACTTTCATGTGTGTACTGGTGGATTCAGTGTCATATTATCTTGTTTTTTTTGCTGCATCAATTAAGGTTGTTTGTTTTTTAACCTCCACCAAAATCATGGAAGAGAGTAATTATGGTATGTTGTCCAAGAACGCCTTTTCAAGCTAAACATCCTGACAGGAAAATCATATTCATCATTTCCTTACAAGATTTGACAAACAACAACTGACTGAGACAGCTGTTTGAGCTACCATCCATCCATTATCTATTTATCTATACCTATTTATACTTGAGCAAAACTGGAAGGGGGCTGAAATTTATTCGGGGGGGGGGGGCGTCAAATCAAAGCTTTAATAACTGGCTTTATAACATCCTTTTTTTTTTTAGACCAGCTGATTTCCTACTAATATCCCCTTTCGGCCTACTGCCCTTTCATTATTCTCACTCTGATTTCCTCCACTCAGCCATCCCCCTCCTCCCCCCTGTTGTCTGCCTCCCCCACCCCCATCTCTGTTTCCTCTCTTCTCATCTCTCCATCATTCACCTGCCTCCCTCGGTCCGTCTCTCCCCGAGCAGGTGAGAAAATCAATCACTGATTTGTCGATTCTCTCTGCAGCAGCTCACACCCAGACAGACAAGTTTTTAACATCGACCAGATCCCATCCTCCCTGCTGGGATACCAGGGGGTTGTGGGAAGAGCGCGCAGAGGGAGTGTGAGTTTGAGAGTGCTGTGATTGTGCACATGTATGTGTGTGTGTGTGTGTGTGTGTGTGTAAAATCAAATAGGAGTTTAAACAAAAGAGGAAGAGGAGCATCTTTCTCCCTCTTTCCCCAAGGACTGACTTCTGTCTTGCAGTGATTCTTTCATTTTCTCTCCCCCTTTCCTTCCTCTGTATCTCTCAATCACTCACACACACACACACACACACACACTTACACACACACACACACACTGTTGTTTAGTCCCCATCCAGTTATGCCTCTGTATC